>WOXC01010522.1:0-49961 GCA_011680675.1 Gymnobelideus leadbeateri
GGTTTGCCTTAATCCACTGAAGAATGAAATGGCAAACCACTCCAGTCTCTCTACCAAGAAAACCCCACAGACAATATTGGTATCCATGGGGTCACAAAGAGTCAGACATGACTGAACAACAAGCCCAAAGCAGTAGCTAAACTAAAGTGAAAATAATCTTAAACAGCAGATAATCCAGTAATAATGTCAGAAGAACACCAAACTGCAGAAGACAGAAAGTGACTAACCCAAAGCACTGCAGGCTGTTAAACAATAATGATGCTCAAGGACTGCGAATGAGGGCTCCTCACCCTGAGGCGCAAACCTAGCCGCAAAGAGCTAACCTAGTTAGAAATACGGGGTTTACAGGGAGAGGATTGGTGCATCAGAGAGGGCGCTATGCCCGAGGTTGCTTCAGAGATCATTTATTAAACTCCTACTGTGTACCAGGCGCTCTGCTAAGCTAGATTCAGGAAGCCTCAGTTCACATCTCTCCCCTGACACTACTTGGTGGTGCAACCTCAAGCAAGGCAAATCAGCTCTCTGAGCCTCAGCTTCCTCACCTGTGAATGGGAACTGACCCCTGCCCTTCCTCACAGGGTTGTTGTGAAGCTCAGATGAGATGAAGTGTGTGTGTGTGTGTGTGTATCAATCTATCTAATCTTTGCAAACTGTCTTAAGAATGCCAGCTCCCCGCTTACTTCCTTTCCTTCCTTCTAAGAAAGGGTCACTGTGATGTGGAAACTGCCCGGTGAGATGTGGGTCTGAGTGTGGTCCTTGTTGAACTGACCCTTTTGCCCTCTTCCTCTAGGGTTTAACGGGAGCTAAGGGAGAGCCAGGCCCTCAGGGGCCCCCTGGGGTCAAGGTGAGCCTGAGCTGGGAGATGGGGAAGATGGAACTGTCTCCCTACAGTCCTTGGTTCTCATTTGGTCAGGCTAATCAGTGCCTACCTGCCTAGGACTGGGGGGTGAGGGGTTGTGGAGATAGGGGGATGGCTTGAGATTTGGGGCCAAGAGAGGTGAAGGCATGTGGGGAGTTTGGGTGGGCCTGGGGGTGCAGGCTGGCTGCCTATACACACTGTCCTTTTATCACTAACATTCTGTCTGTTCTTTTAGGGCCAACCGGGCCTCCCTGGCCCCCCAGGTCTACCAGTGAGTATTCTGGCCGGGTGGGTTCCATCCCCCTCACCTTATTTTTTCAGGGCTTCTTGGGGAATGGGAAACCCTGGGGAGAGAGAGCACTTGAGGAGGAGGAGGAAGAGGAAGAGGAGGTTCTAAGGGAGGGAACCTCTGGGGAAGGGGAGCTCTGAAGGGAGGGAGCTCTGGGAGGTGGGGAGGGCAGAATAGGTTGTCAGTCTCTCAGTCTCTTTTCTGTTACAGGGCCCAGGCTTTGCAGGACCTCAGGTGAGTCCTTGGTGGGAGGGCAGGAAGGGGGAGGCTGAGGAAAGTAGATGGAGAAGGGGATTCCAGGCTAGAGCAGAAGCCATTTACCTTCTCCCAGCCAAGCCCTGCATGGCTGTCTGAAGGGCTCCCAGGCCACCATCTCTCTTCCCCTTCCCCAATCTCAATCCCTGCTAGAGCAGGCAGTAATGAATCCACAAGCATTTATTAAGCACCCACTATATGCCAAGTACTAAGGCAAGAGCCTCAGATAAAAGAACAAAAGTTTAAAAGTCTGCCTTCAAGGAGCTTACATTCTAATGGGAGACCCAAGGTGTATACATACAAGTACATTCAGAATATATACAAAATAAATACCGAGTAATTTTGGGAAGGGAGGCCTTAGCAGCTTGGGGGAGGGGAGGAGAATCAGGAAGACTTTTTGACAAAGTTGGTGCTTCCGCTGAATCTGAAGGAAACCAGACATCCCAAGTGGCAGAGGTGAGAAGGGAATGAATTCCAGGCATGGGGCACAGCCTTTATAAAGACTTGGAGTATTCTCTTGCGTGTAAAACAGCCTGTGAAACGGTGGGGCTGGACGGCAGAGTGTGAGGAAGAGAGAGGAGCAAAGTGTAAAACTTGAAAGCTGGGAAGGAACCAGATGATCCAAAACTTGTACTGTCTACTTTTATTGCTGATTATCATCATAACTAATTATTCAGTCATTTTCAGCCATGTCCAACTCTTCGTGACCCCATTTGGGGGCTTCTTAACAGAGATACTGGAATGGTTTGCCATTTCCTTCTCCAGTTCATTTTACAGATGAGGAAAGTGAAGCAAACAGGGTTGAGTGGGGTCACTCAGCTAGGAAGTGTCTGAGGCTGGATTTGAACTCAGGTCTTCTTGATGCCAGGCCTGGTACTCTATCCACGGCACCATCTAGCTGCCCAAAAGACAACTAGAGAGATTTATATCTGATACCTAAAGCAATAGGAAGTCACCAGAGTTTGTTAAGTAGGGGCCCAGACATGCCCAAACAGACTTGGGCTTTAAGAAAAATTACTTTGGTGGCTTAGTTGAAGATGGGTTGGAGTGGGGAGGGATGAGACCAAATCAGAGGCTCTTTCATCAATCTGAGGAGTGTTGCAGGTCTGACCTAACATAGCAGCCAGGAGAGTGAAGAGGACGGAGCATGATATTGTGCATGATATTGTGGAGATAGACGTAAGGTTCAGTAACTATTTGGCTGGGGTGGGGGTGAGTGAGAGTAGGAATAATACTTCAGTGGAGCCCCTGGGTGATTGGAAGGATGGTTATAATCTCGATAACATATTGGAGAGAGTTGAGAAGTCGGGGGAGATGATGAATCTTGCTTTGGACATGTTGAGCCTGAGATGCCTAAGGGATGCCCAGTGTGAAAGGTCAAGCTGGCAGGAAAGAGACAGGATGAATCCTTAGATCTGGGAGATATCTACATGTAGATAGTCATTGGATCCATGAGAGCAGAGAAGAAAGGGAGAAGGGCCAGGAATGGGCTCTGGGACACAGCCACACTCATTGGGCCGCCATGATGATGAACTCACAAAGGAGACTGAGGAGTGGCCTGAGAGGTAGCAGGAGAACCAGGAGAAGATGACGTACTAAAAGCCCAGAGGAGAGACAATAGCTGCTTGGAGAAGTAGGTGGTCAGTGTCAATGCTGAAGGATGAGGATTTAAGAAGAGGACATTAGCCATTAAAAGATAGTTTGCAGAGAACACTTTTAGTTTAGGATTGTGGAGGGATGAGCAGAATGGGGGAGGAGAGGAGAAGGGGAATCACTGAGTGTAGATAGCTTTGTTGGACAGTCTGGTGGAGAAAGGAAGGACAGGTACCATGAGAGTCTATTGTGGTTCTAGAGGGGGCTGGGGAGGATTATGGAGCCTGGGCAGGGTGGTGGGAGTGAACAGAGGATGAGTCAGGGGATGAACCCTTTGCTAGGGGCCTCTGTAACAAAAGGAATTCCCATCCCTATTGAGGGAAATAGGATAAATTAAGAATGTTGTGCTTTTACATCGACCCATAGCTTTCTACCCACAGAACACTTCTCACTGACTTGCCCTGTTGACATCACTAGACTCCTAGCAGGGAAGGCTTTCAAACCCCAAACATTTCATTGATCAGATATTGCCTGAACTCTTCCCTGGACCTCACACTGTGCTAGGCAAGAGAGAGAGAGAGAGAGAGAGAGAGAGAGAGAGAGAGAGAGAGAGAGAGAGAGAGAGAGAGAGAGAACACAGCCCCCAACCCCAAGGAGCTAACTTACCCACCTGACTTTCTGTGGCCCATTCAGAAGGCAAGCTTCACTTGGGCCAAGAGGTGATGCTTTCTAGGCCCAGCTCAGACTGGAGTGGGGGTGAGAGGTGCAGCAAGGAGTTAAATGGGGGTCAGGATGGGTGAGTGTGAGCTAATTCTCACTCATCTGTCCTAATCAAAAGGACAAGAGCTATAGATAACCCCAAAACTCATTTCCATTTGGTTTGGACAACCACAAGAGGACTTTGGCAGACAGCTAATTTACATGTTCAGACAAGTAAAGAGAGCTTGGATTCCCATCACCTGCTCCCATGAGGCAGTTGGGCTGTACAGTGGGTGGAGAGCTGGGCCTGGAGCAGGAAGAACTGAGTTCAAATACCACTTCAAGCACTTACTAGCTGTGTGACCTTGGACAAGTCACATAACCTTTTTCTACCTCACCTTCCTCATCTGTAAAATGGGGATTAATAGTCTACCTTAAAGAGTTATTGTGAGGATCAAATGAGATGATATTTATAAAACATTTAGCAGACAGTAGGCGCTTAATAAATGCTTGTGTCCTTCCTTCCAGGGGCCCTGGGGATGACAGGCTTGACCATAGAAAGTCTCCTGGGGGGGTCAGAGAAGACATAGGCTCTCAGAACTAGAATGTGTTCCCAGCTCTGCCACTGACCTGCTGTGTGACCTCTCTGGGGGCTCAGTTCCTGCTCTATAAAATGGCAGGATTGGAATAAATAATACCCAAGGCCTCTTAGAGCTCTGATATTCTAAACTCTGAACTAGCAGGGCCACCTCTATAACACGTCTTCCTCTTCCCCCCAGGGACCTCCAGGACCAGTTGGGCTCCCAGGAGAGATTGGCATCCCCGGCCCCAAGGTGAGACACTGAGCTACCACCAGGCCTGGTGCCAAGGTGAAGGGCCTCAAGTCAGTTGAAGGAATCAAGAATATTTAGCCTGCAGAAGAGAAGGCTGGAAGGGGGATGTAATGCCTTTCTTCAAATATGAGAGGTTATGCAAAGGAGGGAGTAGACATATTTAGTTTGGCCCCAGAGGTTAGACCCAGAACCAGTGTGGGGAGGCTGGATGTCAGGGAAACCCCCCTGATGATGAGAGTTTCCCCTAAGTAGAGTGGGCCACCTCAGGAGGTGGGGAGCCCCCCCATTAGCTACACTTGGAGATACTAGAGATGGCATTTTTGTTCAGGCAGGGCTGGACTTTGCCAGAGCCTTCTCACTCTGAGATTCCTGGTGATTCTGTGATAGCCCATGTCCCTTCTTGAGCCCGAAGAATTATTGTGGCCAGTCCCCTGCCTCAGACCCATAAAGTGCATTGGCCGTGGTCCCTTTGAATAGGGAAGAGTCCACATCTGGGAAGTCCCTCTTTGAGTTAGACTGGAGTTTCTCTTCCTGCACCTTTGGCTGTCCCCTATCTGCTGCCACATCTGTGCCTCTGCTCCAAAGGTTGAGGCTGGGCCTCCCAGGGTGGCCTCTATTTGACTTAGCACTGACATCTCTTTTCAGGGAGATCCCGGACCTGAGGGACCATCAGGACCTCCTGGACCCCCAGGAAAACCTGTGAGTGTCCTTCCTCTGCTTCCTTGGGGAGGTGAGGGTGGGATAGAGAGACATGGTCCTAGAACACTGATCCTGGAATACATCAGTCAGCCCTGACTATGTATTCTCATGTCCTATCATGGGGGAGGCTGGGTGTATCCCAATCCCGTTGGACCCTTTCCCCAGCTATTTTGTCCCAGAGCCAGATTAGTGGTCATTTTAGATGTATGACCATCTTGGCTGTGAAATGGGGTTCTCCAGGGGAGGAGGAGATCTCCAGAACCAGGTCTAGGGACTACAGTGGCTCAAGTTTGGCTCCTTGGAGCTTCAGGATGGTATGTGGGGTTCACTTATCAGCCCCTTGCCCCAAGGAGGGCTGAGTCGTAGGCCAGGAATGTTATAAGAAAGCCCACCCACCAATGTGGGAGGTGGGGGCTAAGGAGGGGTCAAGATCAGACTGGGAAGGCCTGAGCCCCAAAAGACTGGGGGTGGAGAGATCCTCTCCCACACCTGCATTTCCTGGAAGTAGGAAACAGGTAACTTTAAAGTATAAGCCTTCATGGTGTGGTCTGAGCTCTCTATCCCTTGGTATTTGGTCTGGGTTTCCACAGTCTCTGCCCAAAGCCCCTCATAAGGGACTAGCCATCTCTGAGAGACAGGGGGTATAGGAGATTTAGTCTGCCTTAAAACCTGGGAAGCTCTATTCCTGGCACCATGACCACCTGCCTTCCCAAACCTCACCTCAGATTCCCCTTTCAGGGCCGTCCTGGGACCATCCAGGGCCTTGAAGGCAGTGCTGATTTCCTGGTAAGTACTGGATCCAGCTACCCAGGTCATTAAGGACCCTCTGTGGAATGGGTCTGTAGCAAGTGGGTATGGGGGGGAGGGGACAGGGGCTACATGAAGGTCAGGAAACCAGTTTGGCCAGAGGATCCACTGTGTGGCTGTGTCCAGGGAAAGGAGGGGAGGGACAGGCTAGGCCTGGGGCCAAGGATGCCCCAAAAGAGGGAATAAAAGTGAGGGGCCTTGGAAGAGCAGAACCATATACCATGCTTATGAATCACTACCACCCCCTTCCCAACCAAATGCAAAGCTGGGATCTGGATCTGGCTTTGAATAACTGTCCTCACCCCACCCTTATATTTCAGTGTCCAACCAACTGCCCAGCTGGTGTGAAGGGACCACAGGGACTGCAGGGGGTGAAGGTGAGTCCCAAAGGGGCTAAGCTGGGTCTGGGGACATGGGGTACTGTGGTATTGGAGGAGATGGAAACGCAGTTGGGTTTGGGGTCTGGGGATTGTGGGGTAGGGTCCGGTATTGGAGAATGCAGCTCAAATTTCCTTCTCTCCCTTTAGGGACATCCAGGCCGTCGGGGGCCCCTGGGGGAGCCAGGGAGACAAGGGAAACCAGTAAGTTTGGGAGAGTGCTTCTAGCCCTTGAGGATCCCTCATCCCCTGTCCCTTGTTGAGAGGTGGGGAGGAGGCTATGCCAAGGGGGATGATGGAGAGAGTAACGGGGGATAAGGGCAGAGACCGGAGGCCACAGGCTGGGAGGAAGAGGCCAGAGCGAGGAGGGGAGAGTAAACGGAGGGGCACAGATGTGGGAGGCTCTTCCCCTTCTCTCCCCTGACTTCTGAGCTCCCTGAGAGAGGCCTCTGAGACCTGTGTCTCTTCTCCTTCTCCTGGACTGATGGACTGTGGTTCTCAGGCCCTGACATCTGCATTCTATCCTCTAGGGTCCCAAAGGAGACGTGGGTGCCTCTGGTGAGCAGGGAATTCCTGGTCCCCCGGTAATGTATCCCTTTCTTTTGCTGAGGGGCTCTAGTGGGATCCTCTTGGTTGTTCCCATGCTTAGAGATCACAGAGTCAGGGCCTGCCTGGGATGGAGGGTCCCTGGGCTCTCTCCCTGAATTGGATGCTGCGTGACCTTGGGCAACTCACATGACAGCTCTTAGCTTCAGCTGCTCCTCCTATAAATAAGAGAGCTGACCCGGGTCCTTCCCTTTGGTCCTTCTATCACTAACTTAGTACCCCACGATTCTGGATGATGGCCTTTGGGGACTTTCACTAGGCTCTCAGGTTGGCACACCTGTGCCCACCTGGCTGGGAAGGGCTATGTGGCCAGGGCAGGGACTGGTTTTTTTTCTGGGGAGTAAGACCAGGGACACGGCATGAGATGGGGAGGGGCAGCTCTTGGAGGAGGCAAGCACTGCCCTCAGCAGGGGTTAGCTGAGCCCATCCTCTGTCCTTCTGTCCGGCAGGGCCCCCAGGGCATCAGGGGCTACCCAGGCATGGCTGGATCCAAAGGAGAGATGGTGAGTCCTCTAAGAGCCCCCAGCCCTTCTTTGACTTCTCTGTGTATTCCCAATACTGAGCACAGAGCAGGCTCTTAAATATGCATTGAATTAAATTGAGATGGTAATTATCCATTGAGACCACAGGCCCCCAGCCTCAAGCCTGGCCTGGTCCAGTCCTGGTGGAGGCTCCATTAGACTAAAGTAGAAAATGCCAGAGCATTGGTGTCATCAGCAATGACAATGGTGATAAAGTCACAGAAAATAATCTGGTTGCGGGGGATGTTGTTGTTTGGATCTGGATAAAGTTGTGACATCTTTGGGATAAAGAGCTCCTGAGGAGGAAACTCATTTTACCACAGCTGCTAATCAACTCTGCTGCAGTTCATCATCTTGGGGAGCCATGCCAATGATAAGAACCAGAGAGATGACCACATCAATATTATATCAAATGTAGTTACTATGGGGCAGGGAGGTGACACAGTGGATAAAGCGCCAGGCCTGGACTCTGGAGGACACTAGCTGTGTGACCCTGGGCAAGTCACTTAACCCTGTCTGCCTCAGTTTCCTCATCTGTAAAATGAACTGGAGGAGGAAATGGCAAACCACCCCAGTATCTCCATCAAGAAACCCCCAAATGGGGTCACAAAGAGTTGGACATGACTGAAAATGACTGAACAAGTAGTAATTATAATAATCAACAAGCACTTGTTAAATTCTTAACCATGTATTTGGCACATAAAAAGTGTTAAGATCAAATCTGGCCTCAGTCACTTAATAATACTAGCCATGTGACCTTGCACAAGTTACTTAACCCCGATTGCCCTGCCTTCTCCCCTCCAAAAAGCATATAAATTAAAAAAAAATTTTTTTAAGTGTTAAGAAATGCCTCTCTGGCAGCTCCCTACCAGGGGTGGGGAATCTGTGGCCTCGAGGCCACATGTGGTCCTCTAGGTCCTCAAGTGCAGCCCTTTGAATCCAAACTTATTAGACCCTCCCTAAATCACAGACAGGTTGGGACCTGCACATCTGCACTGGCGGGAAGCCTGGGAGTCCCCCACCTTGATAAACCTAGGGAGTGATGGACCAACAGTGACAGTGATTCTCCATAAAGACACTAATGCCAACAATGCCAGGATCAGTGATGTGAGCAGTGGGGCTAGTAACAAATAAAACAATATAACCACCAACATACTGACCATACAACTGATAATGGAAAGAATGCTGGGGTTGAAGTCTGAGGACCAGAGTTCAAATCCCAGCTCAGTCACTCATTCGAACTCAGGACATTCACTTAACATTCTAGATGGGCCTTGGTCTCCTTGTCTGTAAAATGAGGGGCCCATTAGACTAAATTACACCTGAGGTCTTTTCCAGCTCTAAATCTATGGTTCTATGTTTGTGATAATGATATTAACAATGGTTTTTATAATGATACTGATGATGTCAGTATGATGACGGTGGTGATGCTTTCCCTCCCTTCTCCAGGGTCCCCAAGGCTACAAGGGGATGCTTGGGTCTATTGGTGCTGCTGGGAAGCCTGTGAGTCCTCCCCATTTCCACCCCTTGGCCTTTTGGCCTTTGCCCCCTGGCCCCTGGGGAATGTGCACCCTGAGATGCCCACTCTTACTCCTGTGCCTGGCTAGGAAAGGCTTTGTGGGTGTGTCCCCATTTCAGAAACCTGGTCCAGGCACTAAGATCTTTCATACTGTGAGGGGGTGGAGGCTATGGGGGTCCCAGCTCAGGGAGCACTGCCCATTCTGGGAGTCTGAAGGCTGAGTCCCCAGAGCCCCTCTCCTGAAAATGTTTGCTCTTCTCTGCCTCTAGGGTGAGGAGGGCCCCCGGGGACCACCAGGCAGACCTGGGGAGAAGGGAGATGTGGTAAGTTAATGGTTTTATATGTGTCCCTTGCTCTGCTGAGACCCAAACTGGGGCGCTGGAGTCCTGAAGGTGGGGAGGAGGGAGGAGGTCTGGGCCAGGCTGGGCTCTCCTCCATCCCTCTCCAGAAAGTGTATGTGTGTGTGTTGGGGGGGGGTGAGTGTGTGCGAGTGTTTTCATGTGTTTATGTGGTGAAAAATAAGAAGGGAGGACAGTTACAGCGGGTGCTTGACTGCCTATGTGCATGTGGGTGCGACTGCATGTCTGGGCCTGGGTCTGCGCTTGTGTTACCATGGGGACACCTGTGTTCAGTGTGGATGATGGAGTATACACATCCCTTCTATGTGTAAAGACCTGCCAGCTTTAGAGCCTGACAACCTGAGTGCAAATTCTGTCCCTGCCAAGACCTAAAAAATTATTTAACTTTGATGAACCCTCATTTTCCTCCTCTATAAAATGAGGGGGTGGGGCTAGGTGACCTCTGAGGCTCTTCCAGCCATAGATCTAGGACCCCATGTGCAGGTGGGTTATGTGTGGAAGGATTCTGTGTGGGTGATCACACGAACACACACATGCACACACGTGTTCCATGTGGACCACTGAATACATGTGAATTCTATGCGGGTGGTACATGTGTGGATCATTGTCTGACCCTTGGGCAGCACCATCAGTACCAACCATGGCCTGAGCTGGGATAAGGAAGAACCAGGCTCAGGCTGGAACAGACCTTGAGAAGTCATCGGGGCAATTCCCCTGTGGTAGTTCTCCTTTTCTGAAGCTCTCCACACCTGAAGGGTAACAGAATGGGGAGCCCCAGACCAGACGACTCCAGCGCCAGCCTCCTGCCAGGGGCTCCTCGTGCCCCACTCCTTTCCCCAGATGCCATCAAACCATAGCCAAGCTAACAGGATTAAAGGCTTTAAAGGTTTCTAGGCTGAGGAGAGGTGGGATGGGGGGGTTGGGACCAAGGGGGAGGAAGTCACAGACACGTTTCAAGCAGACACAGAGCCTGAGTTTCTTCTGCTTCCCACAGCCACAGCCACAGCCTGATTCCTGGGCTGGACCTGGCTCTGTCAGGCCAGGGACCAAGCCCAAGCTGTGCCACAGGGGGCATACACATGGTTGTCAGTGGCCCCAGATCTCTATCTTCAGACACAGAGTCTTCAGGGTGTGTGATGGGGGAAAGGGAAGGGATGGTGTGACTATACTTTCCTACTTGCCTTTTGTAGGGTGGTCAAGGTGTTCAAGGCCCCCAGGGAAGTGGAGGACCCAAGGGTGAGAATGTAAGTCCTGCAGTGGGGGGAGGTCCTGGCTTCTTGGGACCTAGGCTTAATTCTGGGCAGGGGGTGGGGGGTGGGAACCAGATCCAAGTGAGTCCTAACTCAGATCAGGGGGAACTTGGCTCAAGCTTAGCCAAATGAAGAAGGGGATCAGAAGACCTGCATTCTAGTCCTAGCTTTTCCCCTGTTTCTCTGTGGGACTTTTGGGCAATTCCTTCCCCACACCGTGCCTCAGTTTTCCCATGTGTAAAATGAGGGGGTTGGACCAGAAGGTCTCTTCCAGCCCTGATGCCCTAGGATTGCATCTTCATAGGCTGTGATTTCTTTTCCTCCCTTCACAGGGCCTACCTGGTATTGATGGCAAGGATGGGACTCCTGGCATTCCTGGGGTGAAGGTAAGGGAGATGTGGCACACGGCCTGGAGAGAGAGGGTCCCTTAGACTTGGGCTGGTCCCTTAGATAGGTGTAGCATGATCTTCATAGGCTGGTGCTAGGGAGGCCCAGGGTCGGCCATATCAAGCAGTCCCATGAGCCCCTTCCTCCCTACCCTGGAGGGTCCCTAGGACTGGGGTCACAGACAGGAGAGTAATATCTGGCTATTCCATCCCACAGGGGAGTGCTGGACAGCCGGGGCGGCCCGGAAACCCAGGTCACCAAGGCCTGGCGGTGAGTACCAGTGTCAGGGCCTCAAGTCTCACTAATTCTCTGGGACTCAGTTTTTCCTCTGGAAAATGGGGGTGGGATGGTCAAGATCATCTCTTGCCCCTAAGGCCCCTCCAGGTTCTGTTGTTCTAAGTTCTAGGGTCCTTCCCAGCTTTGACATTCTCTGTTCAAAGTTCACTCCCAACTTTGATATTCTAGGCTCCCAAAACCTTTCCAGCTCTAAATCACATGACCTGGACATCCTCATAATTATCACAGATAGTATCAGAAACATGGTGGGAAGCTGTGGATACAGCGATGAATTTAGGTCAGAGGATCTGGGCTCGAATCCTGGCTACTTGTGTGGTGTTGGGCAAGTCACTTAACCTCTCTGACTTCAGTTTCCTCTCCTATAAAATGAGGAAATGGGACTAGACAACCTCCACCACCCTCTCATGGCTCTAGGGACCTTGGAGGGCATTTAGTCCAAACTGCACCTCAGCAAGAATCCCCTGACTGTTCTAACAAATGAAATTAGAAGCAGCAGGTGGAAAGTCATAGGGAAGCATAAGGAAACACATCCCAGCCATCAGAGCTGGGTCCAATGGGCTCCAAACAGTGAGCTTTCTGTCTCTGTAAGTCTTTGGATAGAGGCTGGACAACCATTAGTTTGGGTCTAGTCATTCCATCAACTAGCATTATTCTGAACCAATGTGCCAGGCACTGGCGTAAGCTCAGGGCTCTCCAGGTCCAAGGTTCTGAAATCCTATGAACTCTGGCTCCCCTAACTCCCCTTACTCAGGGTGACTCCTCCTGACCTTCCCAGTTCCCTCTCCCCCTCTTCTCTAGTCCAGGTGGTTGGCTGACCATGGCATTGTTATTTTATGGGGGTGAGATGGACCTCCAATGGCCACAGTCATGAGCTACTGGACTTAGCTTCATTCCCATTCACCATGGGGCTTCTGGATGGTGACCAAATCCCACCATCAGGAGTTCTGGGCTAGCTAGGGAGGGTCTCTCTCTACTGTTTCCCAGCTGCATGATGGTAAGTGAATCTCTAATCCTATCTGGGTAAATTTCTCCATCTGCCATTTCTCCATCGATAAATCTCTTACTTACCATAGCTGGGGAAGTTTCTCCATCTCCAGCATCTGCATTTTGCATCTGCAAGATGAGAAAATTAGATGAGTTCAGAGGTTCTTAACCTGGGGTCCATGGAGTCTGTAGATAGAGTTCAGAGGGCTAGTGAACTTGGATGGGGGAAAGTTAAATATTTATTTCAGTGTATCAGTTTCCTTTTGTAACCTTACACATTTAAGACTGTAATTCTGAGAAGGGGCCCATAGGTTTCACTAGACTGCCTAAGGGGCCCATGGTACAAAAACGGTTAAGAACCCCTGGACTAGGTGATCTCCACTATTCGCAGCCCTGGTAGGATAGTGGCTGGAGGACTGGCCCTGGAGTTAGAAAGACCTGAGTTCAAATCCTAACTTGGACTCTTCAAATCCTAACTTGGACTCTATCGTTGCTTATGTTTTCTGAGGCTCAGTTTACTCATCTGTAAAATGAGGCCACTGGTCTTGATGGCCTCTCAGGTTCCTTCCAGATCTCAATCTTCGATCCCATGATTCTGGCCTGACTCTTCCTGGCTTCTCCTCTTTCTGATGGCTGCCCCAAGATTGTTCTGGGCCTCTGGGAATGGCCTGGGGCTCCCTAGATGCTATCAGTAGGACCTTCATGCTCTTTTCTCTCTACAGGGTTTGCCAGGTCAGCCAGGGACCAAAGGGGAACCAGGAGACAAGGTGAGGGGATTTCCCACTGGGGACATTCTAGGCATGGAAGGGAAAGGTTTAGAGGACTGGTAAAGTCCAAGGTGGAAACCTGGCTTGTCCCATTTGCAAGCAGGGCTTTGCAGGTTTGGGGCCACTCCACGCTTCTCTGAGGGGATGCTGTGGGGTTAATGGAGGGAGTGGGGTTGCGCAATGGCCAGTTTGGAATTGAGCCCAAGACTGAGCTGTCTCTGCTCCGGTTTTCCATAGGGTGAGCCTGGCCAGAGAGGCTTCCCAGGATTGTCTGGTCCGCCCGGGAAGCCGGTAAGTGAAGTTCCCCATGTGATTGTCCCCAACAAAAGCCAATATGATACCTGAACAGAAGAGATCGCACACCCTTGGTCTCTGCCTGTCCTTAGTGACTCGATTTAAGGAGTTCAGGGACCCCTCAAGGACTGAAGTACAGGAGAGAGTCATCTGGAATGAATTTAGGAACTCATGCATTCTTTAAGTCAAGGTGGCAAAGGCTTACTGTAATGCCAACGTGGTGGGCAGTGCTCCTTAAGGAACTTGCAACTTAACAGGAATGATGCTAAAGCTTATTTAGGAAAAGTAATGGATTATCTGGCAGATGTGCTAATTAGGTGACAACTCACCACCTTGGTCACTGGAGTCATTCATTACTGGAAACCAGGGGAAGGGATTTCTCAGGAGTGTATTATTGGTCTGTTATGTTTGTAGCAAGATAGCTTTGAGAGTTGATGTCTCCACTGGATTGAATATGATAACTTTTGGAGTCAATACATGATAAGATAGTCCTGTTTTTACAAGAGAATTCTTAGAGGTAGGTCAGCTTGTTCTTGTAAGAGGGAGAGATAGTTTATTTTACTGGGGCCCACTCATGAGTTAACGAAAGGCAGAGTGCCCTTGAGCTGCAGAGAAAACTGTCAGGGATAGTGTTTTGAAGCTAGGGAGAAATGTGATCCTGGAATTGGTGTCCAGATGGGATGCAATGAGCTGGTGAACTCGGGGCAGGCTGTGCTGGGGCCAGGGACTTAGAAGGCTTGAGTTAAAGTCTCAGCTGTACCACACATGATCTCTGGGACCTAGATCAAATAAATCCTGCCCCTTCTAATTTCCTCTTTTGTAAAAACGGGGTCGAATTTGATGATTTCTGGGTTCCTTTCTAACATTTTGTGCCAACACATAAACCAGCAGAGGATTAATGAGAGGAGAAGACTAAGATGGGGCTGTGTTAATATCCGGGCTAAGTACAACTTGGGAGGAAAACCATCCCTGAGAGCTCTAGGTCCAGGCAGGATGGGGTCAGGGCACATGTTCGCCCTTACCTGATTAATCCAGAAAGGCTTTCTGGAGGAGGCAGATTTCTAGAGGAGGTAGATAGAATGCTGAACTTGGAGACAGGAGGATCTGAGTTTGAATCCTACCTCAGTTACTTACTAGCTGTGTAGCCCTGGGCATGTCACTTAATCTGTATGTACTTCACTTTCCTCATCTGCAAAATGAGGGGCCTGGACCAGACAGCCTGTAAGGTCCCTTCCAGCTGCACTATGATTCCGTTATCAGGCAGAGATGGGAATCCCAGACTCAAGGGCAGGGCTGTAGCCCCCTGGTACTAACTGTACTTCACCTCTGTCCCCCAGGGTGAACCTGGGCCTCGAGGAGAAATTGGCCCTCAGGGCATCCCAGGGCTGAAGGTAAGACAGGAGCGGTGCAATTCCACTTGGGAGGGTGTGGAAAGATCCCAGGTTTCCTCCCTGAGGGTTTGCTTACATCTCTAGGGAAGCTGCTTTCTCTCTCTAGACCACCCTGGAGTGAGGCTCCTTAGCAGAGTAAGCCCTGGGAGGGGCCTTGAAGGATCTGGGTTCAAGTCCAGGCTTATCTCCTTAGTAGCCATATGGCTAAAGGACTTAACTTCTCTGGGTTTGTTTTCTCACCCATAATATCATGGATGCTGCTTACCTCCCAGGGCTGTTTTGGGGAGCCCATGGTACCATGTACATACAGTAAACTCCAATGCCCAATAGAAAAGAGAACCGCTATTATTTGCTAAGAGAATAAAGATGGGCCGACCACAGGCAGGGTCCCTCTGGCCAGCCTAGCTGAGCCACTTCTGCTGCTGGGGTTGGGGAGGCACAGGTAGGGGTAGTGCTGGGTTCCTCTCATTTCCTTAATGATCCTCTCTGTTCCTTCATCTCAGGGTGACCAAGGAGAGAGAGGGCCCGTGGGGCAGCCAGGCCTACAAGGGAGAGTTGTAAGTGTGTGAACCCTGCCTGGACTGGAGGATGGAGAAGGGAGGGCTAACATCCAGTCATGGGGCACAGCCCACGGTGGGGAAGCAGGAGGAAGGGGAGCACACTGGGCCTCTGGGGTGTCTTCTAGAGTTCTCTGCTCTCACCTCAGACCTTCTTACCATGGACTTTTACATGGTCTCCAGGCCTGAGACTCCCCTATTCACTTCATTGAATTTTTTCTCTCTTCAGGGTGCCAAGGGGGAACAGGGGCCTCCAGGGATCCCAGGGCCCCAAGGTCTACCAGGCATCAAAGGAAATAAGGTAACGAATGGGGACACAGTGGGGAAGCCAGAGGTCAGCAGCACAGAGATGGGGCATGGAGTTTAAGGGCAGGGATGGAGTCAGGGAACAAAGAAATCAGGCTGGGAACAGGAGGAGACCCTGGTGTTCTCAGGAGATTTTAGAGGCCTCCCAGAGGATATATGCTAGAGAAGGTACCAAGCTAGGGAAACTGGGGTGATCTGCAGGGCCCAGAGATCAAGGATCACCCCTTCACCATTTTCCTTTTCCAACAGGGCTTCCCAGGGAAGATCGGTTCCAGAGGCAGTGGTGTGAGTAGCTGCTCAGGAGGGGAGGGCAGGGGTAGCAGAAGGACTGGACCAGTCTATACCTTTTCTCAGGGACTCCCTGGTCAGTGTCAGGCAGTAAGAACCCAGTTCTATTCCCCTAACCCCATCTTCTCTTACCAACTGTTAGAGCTGCCCCTCTTGCACCCTGACTGTCCAGGATGCCCTATCTGCCACCATGACAGCTAAGACTCAGCATGGCACAATGGGAAAATCCCTACCTGGCCTGAGAGTTTCATATTCTACTTCTAATCTATTCACTTTTGACTTTAAACCATTCACTTATGGAGATACTTGTACTGCCCACCTCATACGGTTCATGAAGAAAATGCTTCGTGAATTGTAAAGAGGAAGAGAGATTGGAGTTAGCTTCATAGCCCTAGCGTGGGACCTACAGGGACCCCTGATGGGTGGTTTTCTCCCAGTTCCTTTCACTGCAATATTTCCAGCTGCCACCAGAAGGAGCAAGGTACCTTAGTGCATGCAGCCCCAAAGCAGGCCGCTGGTGCACCTCCACTTTCAGAAAGGGCTCTCCCAAGGATGGGGAAAATGAGGGAGTGAGGGACTCCATGGAGAATGCCATTAGCAGAGGTGGGAGTAGGGCTGAGCTTGGCACAAGTTCCCACTATTTCCCTCTCCTACTGCCTGTCTGCCACCTGATTGGGGCTTTCCTCTACAGGGTGATCCAGGTGTGGAAGGTCTTCCCGGGGAGAAAGGAGAGAAGGTGAGCAGACTGGAGCATATGGCTGGTCCCTGGGGGAGGTCCCCAAGGGCAGACAAAGACCTAGGTCTCAAATGTCAAAAGCAGTGGCCCAGCCCTCAGGGAGTTTGATGGGGCAGGGGAACTGGGGAAGTGGTCCCAGAAGTGGGGCCCCATGGCTCCCATTGAAAAGGTGACTTTGTGTTTCCCTCTAGGGAGAGTCTGGAGAACCAGGCCCCAAGGGACAGGTGGGTGCCCATCAGACCCTCTCTGCCCATCTGCTAGCTCCTCTTCCCTCCCTCCCTCTCTCTTTTCTTCTCCCCTTTCTCTTCCTTTTTATGCCCTACTTTCTTAATTTCTTTCCTTTTCTGCTCACTATCCTCTGGCTTTATACAGGGGTATGCTAGAACCAGCTCAAAATGGCTTACTAGAGCCAGTTGTTAAATGTTCAGTTTAGGTCATTATGCATGAGAAATTGGCAAACACTACAAATCTGGGCTTGATTCATTGTTTTGTTGATTGACTAGACTTAAGAACAGGATGGAGAAAATCTTAATAATGCAAATTAAACTTTAAAGTGTGTTGTGTGTGCTTCACTCCTGCCCCCCCAAGCTGGTTGTTAAATGTTTACTAGCACATTTCTGCTTCATGCTCTTCCTCTGCCTTTCTCCCCCTACCATTACAGAATTTAGAGCTAGGAGGGGCTCTGGAGAACATCTAGTCAAACCCCACAATTTTGCAGATGAGGTGTAGAGAGGTAAGTGACCTGCCCAAGGTCACAAGCAGAGGAAGGATGCCCTTGAGTGATCACTTGACTTCTGGGCCTCTGTTTCTTTCGTTTTCTCATCCTCTTCATTTCTGTCTTTCTGTCCTTCTCTCTCCCTTGTTTCCCCCGAGTCTTGGGGATGGGAATGAGAAGCAGAGGGATACACTGATGTCCTCTCTGACTTGATTGTTCTTCCCACGGTCCCCTCTTCTTCCCATCACAGCAAGGCATCCGTGGGGAGACAGGCTTCCCAGGTCCCACAGGGGATGCAGGAGCCCCTGGAGTGCAGGGTTACCCAGGACCCCCAGGACCTCGGGGGATCACTGGAGAAAGGGGCATCCCGGGTCTTCCTGGAAGACAAGGTGTGGCGGTGAGTTACCCCGTTATCTTCAGGTTGTGGGGGTAGGAGAGAAAGAGACCAAAGCCAATATTCCTTCTCTAAGCCCTCACTTAGAGAGCGATAAAGGAGGCCAGACAGAGTTTGTCTCTGAGGTGCTTGGAGATCACTGCAGAGACTGAGTTAGAAGCTGCAAGCTCACCCTGGGGGAGATACTGCGTCCCAGCCCATCTCCACCTTTTCAGTGTCCACACCAGGAATAGGGGTTGCTGACGGCAGTCAGTCAATAAACATCTATTAAACAGCTTTCGTGCATGAGGCACTGTGCTGGGCGCTGGTAATACAAATATGAAAGACAGTCCCTGCCAGCAAGAAACATACCATCTACCGGGGATCCAGTGGGGCTGGGCCTGGAGGAAAGAGGGCCAGGATGTGTCCTTGGAGTGCTGGCTTCCAGAGACCAGCCCAGGCTGTCAGGGCTGCCTGGGGTTGTGAGGCTGCATGTGGGGAGGACCTCGGGGCCAGGGGCATCTCATTCCCATTTGTCTGTTCTTGGTTCCCAGGGCCGGGATGCCAGTGACCAACACATTGTGGATGTGGTACTGAAGATGCTACAGGGTGAGAGGGAAAGGGAATGGAACAAGCATTATCAGGCAGTGTGCCAGGCACTTTATAAATGTTTTATTTGATACTGGGACAACTGAGGGGGATCTTGACGCCCTTAAGAAAGACAGGCATCCCTATCCTTTTCCCTTATGACGATCCATTCAGACAAGGCCTTGTCTGGCAGTCTCTGCCCCTCTCTTGGCCTGTTTTTTTTCTCTAATTGGGGCAATGATCTGTGAGTCTCTGGGGGCATCACCCATACCAAGACAAACCAGGCACCAGCTTCCTCACCTTCCTCTTCTTGTTTTCCAGAACAACTGGCTGAGGTGGCAGTGAGTGCCAAGCGAGAGGCTCTGGGTGGCATAGGGGGAATAGGTCCCCCAGGCCCCCCAGGCCCTCCTGGGTACCCAGGCAAGCAAGGTCCACATGGACACCCGGGCCCCCGTGGCATCCCTGGCATCATTGGAGCTGTGGGACAGATTGGCAACACGGGACCCAAGGGTAAGGAAGGAGAAGGGCCTTGCCAAGAGACTGGAAGCTTGGACTGGTTTCCAAGGGGCACAGGTAGGGGCAGGTATGTTGGAAAGGGCCTGGACTCAGAGCTGGTTAATCAGTCAACACCTTGCTTTGTGCCAGGCACTCTGCTAACTGAGGGAATGAGAGGACCCAGATTGTTCCAGATTTGGCTCCACTTCATGAGGTCCCTTTTGGGACCTCAGTTTCCTCATCTGTAAAATAACAATCCCCACTCTCCCTATCTTACAGGGCTATTGTAGAGGAAGCATTCTGTAAACCTTAAAGCCTAAAGAAATGTAGTCAAACAGTCGTTCCTGATTTCCCCAGGTCTTAATGCCTATCCACCAAAATCCCAGTGTATCAATTTGTATTATCCTATATTTATTATCTATAAGTATGCTGCCCCCCCCCAGTAGAATAGAAGCTCCTTGAGGGGAGGAACTGTCTTACTTTTGTACCTGTACGCCTATCATTCAGCACAATCACAAACATTATACAGTAGGGGCTTAATAAATGCTTGCTAGAAAGAATAGTGACAATAAGACTATTAAAATTATTCTTAAAAGTATATATAGTATAATAGTCCTAGGGCCATTTAGGCCTGAATGCCATCCAAATAAGGGAATGATAACAAGAGTAAGTACTAAGGGTGGAAGTGGTGTGCCACATGGAGAGGGCCCCTGCTAGGTCCTGAGCTCCTTCCTGGGCTTTGGGGTGCCTGTATGGAGGTGCCCAGGTCCCCTCCTTCCCCCACCTCCCCCAGCCACCTGCTTTCTCTCTCCTTCCAAGCTTTCCTCCAAGGCTCATTTGGGGCTTCTTGCTTGGGAGGGAGAGACATCGTCCTATCAGGAAACAGAGCCCTGAGTTCTGAACATCTCCTCTGGGCCCTGGTCTTGGCCTTGTTCCTTCCCGGTTCTTCCCTGCTGTACTTGAGCTAAGCTCATGGAGCCTCCTTTTCTCTTGGCAGGGAAACGTGGAGAAAAAGGAGAACGGGGTGATGAGGGTCGTGGGCATCCTGGACAGCCAGGGCCTCCAGGAATCCCAGGTAAGTGTCAAGGGCAGGAAAGCTGCTGGCTTCATGTCCTCTCATTCCTTTCCCTTCCACACCCCCACCCCGAGTCAAAGGCCTGGGAAACAAGATGCCAGGCTTCTCTCTGCTTTAGAGTGGTATCAGGTAGAAACAGATGGGACTAATGGAGACATGGCAGCTGGGGAGGAAGTGTAAGAGGCAGGGGAGGTAGTTTTTTCTTTCATGACCACCTCTGCCTCAGCCCAAGAGTGAGGAGCCACTTAGAAAATTTCAGGAGACTCCTACTGAATCCTGGAGAAATTTCTAGGGGGTTACCTGGGCAAGGTCCTATGTGGGGTCCACAGCATCAGTTTTCCCCTTCTGATCAATGGGATGTCCTAAAAGTGGTTGGAAATCCGGGGACAAAGGTCAGAAGACTGAATCGGGGTTTGATGGGAACCTAATGCTCTTCTCCTCCCTCCCCCAAACTCAGGACTTCCCGGTCGGCCAGGGCAGGCCATCAATGGCAAAGACGGAGACCGTGGATCGCCAGGTGCCCCAGGAGAGGCAGGTCGACCAGGCCTGCCTGGTCCTGTGGGGCTCCCAGGCTACTGTGACCCTGCAGCCTGCCTTGGGGCCTCAGCCTATGCTTCTGCCCGCCTCACAGAACCAGGTTCTATCAAAGGGCCCTGAGTCAGGCCAGATCAACAGGGGGTGGGCCCTGCCTCCCTTGCCCAGCGGTCATCCCACTCCCTTTTATGGATACCCAGTCCCCTGGCCCAGAGGACACTGATTAAAGTTGAGGACCCAGGGGCTCAGTGGGCTGGTAGCCTACATCAAGCATCCTGGGAAATTCCAAATGAAGGAGCCATGAGGGGGAAGAAGAATCAGGCAGACCCCAGGACTGAAAGGTTTGAAGGCATATTTCTTGCCTTGGATCTCAGACTTCTCCCCCCTGCACTCCCACATCCAGATAAACATCGCCTTCACCCACTCTTCTCCTCTTGACTCCATCCTCTGGACACATCAGATGGAGAGAGGGAGGTTTCTAGTCTCGGTCCTTTTTATAGAGAGCAGGTCACCCTGCTCTTCCTCACCAACATTCTGGGGTAGAAGTGTCCACACCCAGGCCAGCAGTTCAGGCTTCTCCCTCCTCAGCTCTGTGTGGATATTTAAATATACCCCCTCCTTCCCCATCCAGAGCTGGGAATACACGGGCCAGAGCTGCCCAGATCCAGGGTTCCCCTTCTCAGATGCAGATGAAACAGCAGAGGGCTAGGGTCTCAGGCCAAGGGCAGTGGTGGCATAGCCTGTAATTTGGGGGTAGGAAGGAGAATGGTGCCATGGCTGGGGAGAGAGTCCCTGAGCCACTGGAAAACCAAAGGGAGTGCAGTCATCTTTGGACACATACCTGTGCATATCTGTAATACTGTACAATAAACTCCCCACCTGCCCACCAAGCTTGAGCCCAACTGATGTCTCAAATCTGTTCAGTAATAACATCGGATCATGTATGGGGGAAGAGGGGGAGGAAGAGAGAGAGAGAGTGTCCAAGTAACGTGGGCTTAAATGCATGAGAGAGGGGGAAACAGCACTACCTGAGGTCAGGAGGCAAGATCATTACTAACCAAGGGATCAATCAAACAAGCATTTATTAACCACCTACTATGTGCCAGGCACTGTGCTAAGTTCTGGGGAGAGAAATATATATATATATTCCCCAACCTTGAGGAGCTCAAAATCTAATGGAGACAATGTGCAAATAACCCCGTACAAACATGCTCTAAACAAGATAAACTGAGTAGGATCCAGGGATGGGAGGCCCTAGAAAAAAAGCAGCAATCAAAAAAGGCTTCCTACAGAAGGCAGGATTTTAGCTGGGATGAAAGCTCCGGGAGATGGAGAAGAAGAGTGGGAGCATTCCAGGCAGAGATTAGGGAAGGCTTTCTCGAGGAAGGGGCTTTGGAGCTGGACTTTAAAGGATGAGTAGGAATTGTTACAGTATGTGGAGAGGCAGCACGGCAGAGGAGTGGACAGAAAGCTGGCTTCATGGTCATGATGACCGAGGTTCAAGCCTGGTCTCTGACACATACTGGCTATATGACCCTGGCCAAGTCACTTACCCTCTCAGGGCCCTCAGCAACTTTCTACTCTATAACTGCAGAGCAGGTATTGGATGGAGTTTCCTTTCTCTACCAGTGAAATCACAGGTCTGGACCAAAAGGAAAACAAGCACCTGATATTTCAAGGTTTATACTTAAAGTACGGAGCACTTACGTACACCTGCATTTGCTAGTCCTATTAAGTAGGCACTATAAGGCAGTGGGGTCAAATGCAAGCAGTGGGCTGCATATTGACTCAGAAAATCGCAAACTGAAATCATCTATGTTGTATTTTGATTTATTTTGCTAAATTTAATTAGCAAGATTTAATTTGATTTTGTTAAAAGTAATTTCTCAATTACATTTCTAGGGTGCTGACTTGATTCATCTGCTGGTCTAATCTGTACCCCAAAAGTGTCACCCCATAATATATTAGGTCATTTCCATTATACAGATGAAAAGACTGAGACTCAGAGAGTGACTCAGCAGGTAAAAGAGAGAAGACGTTCCAGGAAAAGGAATGGGATTAAGGGACACCACGGAGAAGGCAAGAAGGGATGTGCTGCATTGGGAGGGAGGGGCATGGAGAAGAGTCAGAGAGAACAGAAGAGGCTAAGAATGGGGGATGGGGCCAGATGGCCACTGAGGTCCCTTTCAAAACTCAAATTCTATGGTTCTGCATCTTCAAAGCCAAGTAAGGAGAGAGAATCTAGGGGGTGGCGTTGTCAAGAAGGATGAAGACTAAAACAAGTTCATTGGACAGGGTGACCTTGGTGGAGTGAGGGAGTAGCTGGGGAGGTCAAAGAGGTATCGTGTACACAAAACTTTTTTCAAGAAGTTATCATCGAATGGCATGTATAACCTATACCAAATTGCTTGCCTTCTCAATGAGGTGGGGAGAGGAGGAAAACAGGGAGAGAATTTGGAACTCAAGAACTTTTGAAAGACTTTGTTTTCTTTTAAATAGTATTTTATTTTTCCAATTACATGTAAAGACAGTTTTTAAGATTTTTTTATTCATGAAAAAATTTGAGTTCCAAATTTTCTCCCTCCCTCACCTCCACCTTCCTTAAGACAGGAAGCACTTTGATATAGGTTTTATATATAACATATGTTTTAAACATGCAAAACATATTTTCATATTAGTCATGTTGTAAAAGAAGAAACAGAACAAAAGGAAAAGGACACAAAAAAAAATAAAGTGAAAATAGTATGCTTTGATATGTATTCAGACTTCATCAGTTCTTTCTCTGGAGGTGGACAGCATTTACCATCAAGAGTCTTTTGGACTTGTCTTGGATCATCTGCTGAGAAGAACTAAGTCTATCATAATTGATCATTGCATAATATTGCTGGTACTGTGTACAATGTTCTCCTGGTTCTGCTCACTTCACTTTGCATCAGTTCATCTAAGTCTTTCCAGGTTAAAAAAATGTTTTTACATGTAATTGGGGAAAAATATTAAATAAAAAAGTAGTTTAAAAAAGTTATCAGTAAATGAGCAGAGAGTAGACAGGACAAGAGTTGGGCAGTAGTAGAAGGGCATTTTTAGAATTGGGAGCATTTTTCCACACACAGGAAGGAACCACTGAAGGGAAGACTGAAGATATGAGACCTCTCTTTAGAGAGTCTAGCCTTTTCAGTGAAGTGAGAAAGCACCCACTGTAAATATGGTGACTGGAGACCTGGCTGCCACTAGGGCAAGAAGAAACTATTTAGGACCCCTCCAGGATCAACTATAACATCCTCTCTTTGGCATTCAAAGTCCTCCCTGCCTTTCCGGTTTTTTTCTTTTTGAAGGAGGGAAGGCAGGGCATTTGGGGTTAAGTGACTTGCCAAGGTCACACAGCTAGTGTTACGTGTTTGAGGCCAGATTTGAACTCAGGTCCTCCTGACTCCAGGGCCGGTGCTCTATTTACTGTGCCACCTAGCCACCCTTAGTTTTCTTATAACGTCCAACACCCCCCTACATAATCTGTGAACAAATGACAGTGGCCTTCTTACTCTTCCTTAAGTAAGACACTAGTCTCCTGACTGCTGGCATTTTCACTGGCTGTCATCCATGCCTAAAATGTTCTCCTTTCTCACCTCTGCCTTCTAGCTTCAAGTTCCAGCTAAAATCTCACCTTCTCAGCCCCTCTTAATGCTAGCATCTTTCTTCTTTTAATTATCTCCCATTAACCCTGTCTACTGCTTGTCTTTATACATTGTCTCCCCCATTAAACTACAAACTCCTGGAGATGAGTGCCAAATTTTGCATCTGTATCGGCAGCATTCAGCACAGTGCCCACTAACATTTAAATGCTAACAGTCCCTCTGTACTCTGTCCCAGTCAGACCACATCTGTGTTCATTTCTGAGCACCAAGTTATGGGGAAGACATTGACAAACTTCAGAATGCCCAGAGGAGGGCAACCAGAATGGTGAAAGGCCTTGAGTGTATGTGTCATTAGTGGACTGGTTGAAGGAATTTAATCTAGAGAAGAAAACACCGACAGGATAGCTGTCCTCAAGTTTATGAAAACTGTCATGTGGAAGAGAGATTCAAATCATTCTGTTTGGCCCTAGAAGACTGAACCAGGAGCAATGGATTCCTGTTCATTGCTGCAATGAGATTATATTTAGGTTTAATGTCAGTAAAAACAACAACAAACCAACTTTCTAACAATCAGAGCTGTCCAAAACCAGAAGCAGCTGTCTCCTTCTGTAGTGGGCTTCCTTCATAGAAGTCTTCAAGCAAAGGATGACTACTTGTCAGGTCTAGGGTAGCCAGAATTCTTTTCAAGGGACAGGTTGAACTAGATAGTTCCTGAGCTCTTTCAACTTCGAAATTCTGTGATTCTGTATTTAGTCTTAGCAATGAGGGTAAGAAGGTATATTCATAAGAGTGAAAGTGGAGGAGGGTGTGCAGAAGAAAAGGAGGCTGAATTGCAATTTTGAGGGCAAGGTCAAAGAGGCAACACTATGTGTGGCCAGAGAGGTAGAGAAAGAGGAAGCTGAAAAACCATGAGGTCACAATGCTAGGAGGGAGAGCACAGAGGAGAGCCAGGAACTATTCTTCAGGAGTCTTTTTAATAATCTAATTTGGGCACCTCTCTAATTACCTGTCAAGTGAGTTCTCTAATCAAGGTTCCTTCCAGCTAAGAAGTGAATTAATTTTTTAGAAAAGTACAACCATACTAGGTTGGGAATCAGTCCTGCACTCACCTGTTATATGACCTTGGGTAAATCACGACCTGTCTCCCCGAGTTGCACTTCACTGACTATGAAATGAGGAGTCTGGATTAGATTCTCTTTCTCTTAGCTGATATTCTAGGATTAACTTTAGGTAGATGAAGTGACATGCTGGAAAGAACAGTGGATTTGGGACCTCACCTTGAGCTGTAATCTCAGTCCTCTCAAAATCTGTTCCAACCTGTCTTCCCAGCCTTATTATACATAGCTCCCCTTTGCACAGAATTCTTTTCAAGGGACAGATTGAACTAGATAGTTGCTGAGCTCTTTCAACTATTTAGACTTAGCAAAGAGGGTAAAAAGGTATATTCATAAGAGAGAAGGTGGAGGAGGGTACGTGAGAGAGGAGGCTGAATGGCAACTCTTTGGATCAGCCTTCCTGCTCTTCCTCACCAAACTGGATGCCTTACCCTTCTTCATGCAGATTGCATCTCCCATGTCCAAATCTTTGCACTAGCTGTTCCTCACACATACTGTGCACTCTTAAAATCCCTTTTCCTTCAAAGCTCAGTTCAGACACTGCCTCCCACTGAGACCTTTCCTGATCCCATGCAGCTTCTGCTTCCTTCCCACAAAAATCACCTTGTGCTTGGTGCGTTTGCCTTTGCTTTTGCTTTCATGTTCATAAAAGCATCCTTATTGTCTCCTGATAAATTGGAAACTGAGAACAGCGACCATTTAATTTCTGTCTTTGTGTCTCTACAGCCTAACATGGTGCCTGGAACACAGTAGGCACATAATAAATGCTTGTTGATTGAAAGCAGCACAAGGGGGCCAGTGACCCAGGCAAGAATGGCCCAGCTTTATGCCCAGCCCAAAGCTGCTGATCATGGGCCAAAGGAGACCGAAAGCCTAGAGGTTACCCTTCCCCTGGATGGCGGGAGGGATAAAGATGCATCTTTATGATGATGAGCAAAGTTAAAAGACATAAAAAAAGGCAGGAGGGCTCAGTCAGCTGTCAGATGTGAGCTTTCTCAACCTCCCTACCCCATTCCATAAGCCGTGAACATCACCGTTTCTCTCTTCCCATCAGGTCATTTCTACTACACACTAATGTTAATATCATCTCTCTGCCACCACCTCCTTCCCAAGGCCCTGCTCTGGCAGCCACCCCTGTCTCATCAATCTTTAATTTCTGCCTCCTGGCTCCATCCTACGGGCTGTTGTCCTCCCTGTACCACAAGTAACAGTCTTCCCTAGATCCTAACTATGCAGCTAAGACCCCACTGCATTCTTTCCTTGATTGTTTAACCTACTGAGAATGTTGACTACAAACAAGCCCTTTACTTCCTCTCTACTTGTCTTAGAATTTCTGCTCTCATGACACCACTAAAATTGCTAAGGTCACTGATGACCACCTAACTGCCAGATCCAAAGGCTTTTTAATCAACCCAGATTCCTTGGCTTCTCCTGTTTTATTTTTTGGAGGCAATCAGGGTTAAGGGACTTGCCCAGGGTCACATAGTACCTATCTGAGGCTGGATTTGAACTCAGCTCTCAGGGCCAATGCTCTATCCACTGCACCACCCATCTGCCCCGCTCAGTTCTGGATATCGGTAATCACACCCTCCCACTAGATAAAGACAGGAAAGATGACACAATCTTCTACCCACCTCTCTAATCACTCCCAGTTGGCTCCTCTTTCTCTTCACAGCCCTTTAATGTGGGGGTCTTCCTTAAGGTTCTATCCCTGGCCTGTTCTCTCTCCTTTGGCTATCTTATTTATCCTCAGTTTCAATCACTCCTCCCATAGACATAATTCCCCAATCTAAAGCCATATCCACCCTTTCCCTACTCCCACTGCTACTGGTCAAGTCCTCAGAACTATTTATTGAAACAGCTCCCCTAAGTCTCCCCTCTACAATCTAATCTTTGTCCTACTGCCAGGATTTTTTTTTTTCTAACTAGATCTCATTATGTTACACCTCAGCTCAAAAACCTTCAGTGGTTCCCTTCCACCTGCCAAGTCAAATTCACTTTTCTCTCTGACGTTCACCTCCACTACTTGGTGCTACCCTAACTTTCCAACTCTATCTCACATTACTCAGACTCTACACTCCAACCAAACTAATGCACCACCTCAGAAATTTAAAACTAGATGCCAACAATAACAGGCAGCATTTACATAGCACTTTTGTTTCTGGGAAGTAGGTGCTATTATTATCCCCATCTTGCAGGGGACACTGAGGTAGAAGGTTAAGTGATTCGCCTTGGATAACAGAGTGTCAGAGGTTTTGAAATTGGGTCTCTCAGTCAGAGTCCAAGTTCGGAGTTCTATCCATTGTGCTACTTAGCCCCCCATCTCCTATGGCCCCACTAAACATGCTCCTCTGCCCGGAACACCTTTCCTCTCTTGAATTTGGTATCCATGAAGGCCCAACTCAAATATTAGTTCCCCTAACAAATCTCACTGGATTCCCACTCCCTTGATAACTGCCCCTCAGCAATTATCTCACACAGAAAGATAATGCCTCTCCCAATGCCATCATTCAATACTGTTTATTATAGCTGTATTTGCATCCCAACTCCCTCCTAGACTATGAGCTCCTTGAGGGTGGTCTTATTTAAATTCTCTACGTCCCCAAGAGGTATGCTCCACATAAAGTATTTGTTCAAATTGTGTGGGCTATGGATCAGAAGTTTCAATTTAACACTTTTTGAAGTGATGACTTCAACACAGGGCTCCATGGTAGGCAGTTAGGATACAAAGGTGGAAAAATGGTTCTTTGCCATCCAGGAGTTTAAATGGGGAGACAAGGAGAGAAGAAACACACACACAATAGGTACACAACGGAACATGTACATGTATATGAGGTAAGATATAAATTCTGTTAAGAAAATTTAAAGAGAAGTTCCTATAGAGGTGTGGCTTCGCTGGGGTCTTGAAAAGGATTTCATGCCAGGCACTTTTCAGAAGAACAAATTAAATCTATCTATAGTCATATGAAAAATTGCTCTAAATCACTACTGATTCGAGAAATGCAAATTAAAACAACTCTGAGGTACCTACACACCTGTCAAATTGGCTAACATGACAAAATGGGAAAATTAATGCTGGAGAAAATGTGGGAAAATTGGAACACTAAGGCACTGTTGGTGGAGCTGTGAACTGATCCAACTATTCTGAAGAGCAATTTGGAACTATGCTCAAAGGGCTATAAAACTGTGCGTACCCTTTGACCCTACAATACTACTTCTGGGACTGTATGCCAGAAAGATCATTAAAATGGGAAAAGGACACACACATACAAAAATATTTATAGCAGGTCTTTTTGTGGTGTCAAAGAATTGGAAACTTAGGGGATGCCCATCAACTGGGGAATGGCTGTACAAGTTGTGGTATATAAATACAATAGAATACTATTATGCTAATAGAAATAATGAACAAGTAGCCTTCAGAAAATCCTAGAAAGACTTAAATGAATGGATGCTGAGTAAGGGGAGCAGAACCATAACATTGTACACAGTTATAGTCACCTTATGTGATGACTTTGATAGACTTGGTTCTTCTCAGCAATTCAAGGTTCTAAGATAACTCCAAAAGGCTTGACAGAAAATGCTATCCACATCCAGAAAAAAGAATTACAGAATCTGAATGAAAATTGTAGCATACTATGTATACTTTTTTTTGGTTTCTTCTTTCTTATGGTTCATTCCATTGGTTATAATTCTTCTTTACAACATGACTAATGTGAAAATGCTTAATATGAATGTATATGTAGTGCCTATATAGATAACATGCCATCTTGGGGGCGGGGCAGGGAGAGTGGGAGAAAATTTAAAACTCAAACTGTGGAACTCAATGTTGCAAACTAAAAATAATTTTTTTTTAAAAAGTAAAGAGATTTCACATACTGCCGTGCTGCACAGGATAGGCATAAGGCTGAGAGGTGGTGGTGAAATGCAAGTTAGGTTCCCATAGTGCTAGCTCCTACACAAGGCCCCTCAGGGGGCCCCAGGAACATAGAGTAAAGGTATGACCATTGTGAAACCTCGACCTGCACTTGCCTTGTAACTTAAGATGTAACCTAAACAAAGATCTGCCCCGTTAGCTTGCAGCCCCCCACCTTAGTTTACATCTATGTAGCAACAGCTGCTTTGCTGACCACTGTTTGTTTCAGGAAGTGCTTTTTACTGTATAAAAGCTTGCTGGACAGACTGCTCGGGGCTGCCTTCCCTTGGTTTTACCTGGGAGACAGAACCCGGCTGGTGAATAAACACTCTGCAAATTCTAAATTGGCTTGCCATCCTGTATTTGCCTCAATTGTCCATTACAGTGGGTGGTAAGGAAGTCTTAAGGGCAAGGCACAGAACAAACTTAAAGGAATCATGATTATGCTGAAGCAGTTGACTGTAAAGGCCAGGTAAGGGGCAATGGACTGAATTAACTGGAAAAGGATGGAGTGATTAGAGCCTGAGGCTGGTGAAGTGACTTCAGATGTGAGAAGCTGTGGGGGTAATGTCACAGCTGGAGAAGTGCTGTCTGCCACAAAGCCCTGGAAAGGCTGCGTCTGAACCATCCTTCTTGCAGAGCACCTATGGCAGACCCAGAGTGTCACTTCTGAGCAGTGAGCTTTTTGATACTGGACTCGCTGTAATGTGTCCTGCATGGCTCTGACCTGCCGCCTTTTTCTTGCCAGGCTCTTAGAGCTGCTTCCTCTCCACCCACTCACTTTTTGAACCCTTTGCAATCCAGCTCATGACCCAACCACTCAAATGAAACTGCTTTTTTAGATATTGCTAGTGATGTTGGCCAAACCGAAGACTTTGGTCAGTCTTGGGATCTTTATTTCTAGTTTTCTGAGATTGCTTCTTCCTGGTTCTCTACTCCTTCACTCCCTCTCCTTAACTATCATTCATACTCTGCCCCCAAGCCTCCATGCTCTGCACAGCTCTGGTTGTCTATTTTTATGTCATTGACCCTGTGGAAGTCTGGTGAGACACAAGAACTTCTCAAAGCGTGTGCTATGTCTATTCCTAATGAAAGGAAATGCTCTCCATCTATCCTTTGGTGGTCTTGCTGCTCCTGTGTTAAAGACAAAACAAAACTACATGTCTAGTCCTAATCTCTACATGAACTCAACTTCTTTGTCTCTAAATGCTGGTCATCTCCACTGTGAAGTCCCTGTAAGCACCCCAAGTTCAGCATGCCTGAAAGAGAACACATGCTTCCAGAACTCTCACCCAAAACCATCTCCTCTAAGGCCTGACTCCTTCCTTTCCCCCACTGACTGGGCTGTAAAATCCTGCCAATTCCACCTCTAAAACATCTCTCGCACTTCTGCCTTTCTCTCCATTAACAGCCACCACAGTCGTTGCAGCCATCATTATCCATAATTCATCCTCCACAGATGCTAAAAGCATCCTACTAGGGCACGAGCATGCCTCAAAATCCTTTAGAACCTCCCTGTCTTCAGGAGGCCTGACATTAGTCTGACTCCAGCCTGACTTCTCTCCCAGACTTTGCACATAAACTCCCTTCATAGTCTACAATACAGCCTTGTCTGATGACTTAGCTGTTCTCTGAACACCATATGCAGGCAGCCCCCACTGTACTTTACCTTCATTTCTTGCTTTCAGAAGGGTGCTTCTATTCCTTCATTCCTCAGCTCACAGAACACCTTCACCACGAAGCCTCCTTTAATTTATTTCCCCCTTCCCCATCCCTCCTCAAGTCTTCTTAGAGTATTTTGGGTCTCTCTTTGCACTCACCACATATTAATCTGTAATATATCTATCTCTATACCATTTGTATCTGTTTAGTAGAAAATAGGCTTCTTGGACATAGACTATTTTTAAAAAATCTTTGTATTCCTAGCAGCTACCATAATGCTTTAGTAAATGTTTGTATAGCAGGCACTTAATAAACATTTAATTGAATTAGCTGAATTCCCTAGACTGCACCCATAAGTCACTTAGACTACTGCTGCCTACTAGACTCCCTTCCCAACTCAATTCTCACTGTAAGACAGCAGGGGAACAACATGATCAAAACATCTAAGGAAGCTTAATTTGACTTCCAGGATGGCAGACTGAAGTGGTTCTGAGTGGAGGCACCAATGAGTAAGTTTGATGTTGAAAGCAGTTAGGCTCATGGTCATTTGTGCTTCATCAAAGCTGAGGCAGTACAGTCAGAGTGGAGTAAAAGAAGTTACAGACCAAGACTAGGCCAGGGAACAGGGGACAGACACAGTCTCACAGGTGTAAACCTTGGAGGGCTATTGCTTCTCCTCCAACACAGAGCCACCTCTTCACATGGCACCAGCCAGCTCCTCTGCTGGGCAGAGAATGATCCTGGGAGGTGGATAAAACATAAAGCCCTTCCAACAAATTAAAGATAAAGTATACAACTTTCCATTGGCAATTTTTAATGTTTGACTTGTGCTGGATTCAAATGTGAGTTTAAAGGCACAGGAGGAAGGGAAGGCCATCTCAATGAGAAGGAAGAGATAAGGGAGGCTGGAGGAATAAAACTGTAGAACCCACCCACTAGCATTCCACCTAAGGAAATAAATAATGCATTACAACAGAGATACAGACTTTGATCATATTTTCACGTGAAGAAGTCACCCCAAACTTCAGCTGTGCAAAGTTTTACTGACAGAAATCCGAAGGCTGGTTCCATTCCCACTTGGAGCAGATACCCAGAAAGCAGAAGTACTCAGGGGATGACTCCAGACACAAAAACTTAGGGCTTCCTCAGGCACTGCACACAATTATCAGGCAGTCACATACATATTTTTTTTAAATGCCAAAAGGAACCTCAGGGTAGAAGGTTGCTTTGAAATAAAAATAGCTTGACCATTGACAACTACTACAACTGGTCTAAGCGGGATGCTAGGTTTGATTCATAGCATTGGTCACTTCCTGGGGAAAAGGAGGGAGAGGGGGAGTCTGGAGGTTTCCTCAAAACCGGCAATACTTCTGTACTTTTTACTCTGATTCCATAGGGCTTCAACTAAGTGCAAAAAGAAACTTGTCATCTTGGGGGTCTCCAAAAATTCCATTCTGTCTTCCCTTCTCCAAATTTTGTCCCTTGTACAGACATGGACACCTGCATAATGTAGCTGTTTCTGCCCAAAAGAGAAACACGTAAATTTCCTTGCTGAGGCTAGGCTGAGGTCAAGGATAAAAAGGGATTGCAAATTCAAAAAAGATTAAGGGTATTTTGAAAAATACTACTGATCTGCCGAACATGGTCACACAGGAGGTATGTGGCTTTGCCTAACTGACATTAAGTCTTGTCAACTGTGATTTCCTATATACTGTGGAATAGATCCTGATGAATAAAATCCAATAAAACAACCAACAAAAATGTCTTAGAATTGCCCACCTAAACGTGGCAGAAGTCAAAAGCATATCTGTAACCATATTTCATCAGAATGATGCCAGCTGTAATGACAAATACCCTCCTCATTATTTAAAACACTGGTTGGTTGGTCAGATTAAACACTAACAATTTTAACTATTTAAAGATTCAAATTTGTTCTGAGCACAATGATTTAGCACAGTCTCAGCCTTCTAGAAAGGTTTTAGAGGAAAAGATACCTCCTCCAGAGATATGCCCAGAGTACCCAGTGGGCAGATTCAACTATAGGTATGGAAATGAATACTTTTATGTTTGTTCAGATTAAGTCGGGGGTAAATTATATCATCAAAAGTAAAGTAAAAAGACCTTATATACAATATGCTTTTTAAGCTCATCCAGTGTTTTCCTTTTTTAAAAAACCTGATTATTGCAATCAATTTTAAAATGGGACATTAAATGCATTTAAATCAGGGCACCCACCTGCACTTAATTTTCTCTTAAAAAAAGGTAAAAACATTTAAGAGCTAGAACATGCTGCCAGGATGGAAACTTTCAGAAACTTGTCTTCAAGCACAGACCCTGGGCATCTCAGTCTTGTTTTGAATCCTGCAAAGCTTGAAGTCTCTCTAGTAGTGGAGGATGGGAATAATGCCACATCGAAAATAACCAGTCAGAAACAGGAAACCCCAAGTTGTCTTTGTTTAGTTTGATCAAGGCTGAATATAAGTCTTTAGCTTTCCCAAGTTTCTTGGCAAATGCATCTGCTTGGAATTCAAATCTTCGGCTCAGTACTGTGAGACAAAAAGAAAGCACCTAAGGGAAGGGAAGGGAAGGGAAAGAAAGGGTTACTGGGAAAGCAGTACTTTTGTTCTCACTTAACATTTAGTGAAGTTGAGACCATGATGGAAATGATAAAGTGAGGGATGGGGAAAACAGGTTTGCATGAAGGTCAGTGAAGTTCAAGGATACGGAACATGAGTGGGTACCTTATAAAGTAATGAGGTGGTCCTATACATTCCCATACAACATTTGAGAACATCTCTAACCCCATCATTTTTCAGATGGGAGAAGAAAGGCCTACGTAAGTCAATGACTTGCCCTGTGTCACAGAAGTAGTAAGCAGCAGGGCTGGGAAACAAATGCAGCTTGTGACCTGAAAGGGCTCGTTCTACTGTATCTTACTCTGTTCAATCAAGAAGAGGCATCTTTCCTCAGAGTAAGTCACTCCAGCTCTAAACTAACAACGATGACTGTATTGATTGATACCAAATATTAGGGTCACAACAAAATATTTCAATATCCCTCAAAAATAATGCAGTTTGGTACAGAGTAAAGAATGTTGGACATAGAGTCAGGAATCCTGCCTCTGACATTCAGGAGCTGTGTGAACACAGCAAAGTCATCTACCCTCTCTAAAGCTCAGTTTTCTCATTTGCAAAATGGGCATAAAAATAAATTGTGAAGATCATAAATGTCAGCTAAAGTACAGAGAATAATGTTTAAAAAAAGAAAACAACAATATCTCTGTGCTAGGAGGGCACCTACTCCGCCATCTAAATAAAGTACAAATGTTCTACAGTTCTCCTAACAAGTGGTCACCCAGCCTATATGAAGACCTTCAGTGATGGGAAATTCAACATCCTCCACAAAACTTATCCACCATTTCCAGGGTTCACCCGGATCCTCACGGGAGCAGTGATGCTCCCAACACCTAAAAGTCACATAGCAGTTCTATGCCTACACTTTTCTTATGCACCGATTTTGGCAGGGAGGGAGGATAGTGTCTGTGACTCTAGATGGAAAAAATTTACATACATATTTTCACTAACCTCTAGCATTTCCTTCAATTTTAATTTAAGGAATTTTTCTGATAAGTGGTCCACAGATTTCACCAGATTGCCCAAGGAGTCCTCCACTCACAGAGAATGTGAGCTCCCAAAGGCAGGGGCTCTAATATTGTTTCCCAAGTGCCAGTTCCCATTTCAGAGACTTAATAATTGTGTGGCCCTAGGCAAGGCCTATCACACTTACTTCTTGGTACCTGCCTCAATGTCCAAATCTGTAAAATGGGGGGAGAGGAGGTTAAAAGAAGTAAAGTTTGACCTTGATGGCCTTCTAATGTTCCTTCTAATTCTGAGCCTATGATTCTATAAAAGGGCACGCTTCAGTTAACTGGAAACGGTCTCATACCAACCAGCTCATTACCTGATGAGGCCAGAATCCTTTCTTTTCTTTTTCCTGGTGTTTACCTTTTAAGGTTATCTGAATGCCTAGTAGTCATTTGAGTTATCTAAGAATATTTATGTCTTGTTTCAAGTTCTACCAATCTATGCAGAGATCACTGAAACACCTCACTTTTATTACTTAGCCTAGTTTGAAATTCTTTATCTCTAACATTTTCAGCTTAGCATCCTTACAACAATTAGGTGACCTAGCTTTATGATCTCATTTATCATCAAGTTTTGATGATATGTTATGAAATGCTGCTCAATCAGGCTGTGAAGGTAACCTGGGGAGTCTAAATTGTAGCAGGTTCCAAAGTATCAGATTGGAAAGGCTGTAAGAAGAACTTGTGTCTCTGCCCTCTGAGGACCAGCCTAGCTAAGTGTAAAGAGGCTCATCACTAAAAGGCTGCCCACCATATAATTTCTTTTTTGGGTAACTGACTCTTAGGAAGGGTGTACCCTCTAACTGGGGCCAGTGTTGGTGGAGGTAGTGTTCACTCTGAGGAAATTGGCCAAAGGATACCCCACTTTTGTGTCCCTCCCACAGTATTGCCCATACCCAATAAATTCTAGATTGACTGTTCTTTGTAGTGAACCTCATATTCAACGCCACCTCACCAATCTCCTCCTTTCTGTAGTTTGTACCCTGCCAGTGCTATTCTCTTAGTGACTTTCCACTAAATTCCTGGGATACCAGTTACATCAGAATCTGTATTCACTGAATGTTTCCCAATTCATTCAGGCTCTCTTCTAGGCTAGGGTCTAACAGGGACTTGACTATACTGGCTTCACTCTTCTGCTGGATTAACTGTTGATTCCAAAGGTCGATTTTACTATTGCCACCGTATTCAAGCATAGCACATCCTCAGAGAACAGAGTTGCAGGGGGTCTCTAAGGGCATCTGATCCAATTCACTGCTAAGCAATAAAACCCTCCCCAATGAAGGATCATCTAACCTCCAATAAAAAAGCTCTCACAATCTCAAAGAATTTCCATTAGAACATTCTCCTTATACTGGGTAGGAATTTGCTTCTCTTTAAATTCCACCCAGGCCATGTAATACAGTCGAAATAACAATGGGCTTGAAGCCAGAGGGTCTGGGTCTGAATCCTGGCCTTGCTACTCACTTTCTCTGTGACCATGGGCAGGTCACTAATCTTCACTGAAGGGGAATGGACTCAGTTGGTTGGCTGTTGAGGTCATCTATGACCTCAGTATGACCCTCTTCAGCCAAGCTGCTGTCCCATTTCCTTAGGTTTGAGTTCTTCTTTTGGGGAAGGTTTCCTCCGATTTCCGGAAGGATAAAAGCTATGTATAGGCCTGTCTCTCAGCCCTACCCATAATTTCCTCCCAGTTGCTGAAGGTTTCCTTATCTACTTTCCAAGCGTTTGAGAGTTAGTATGGAGTTTCCTTCTTGACCACTACAGCAGGGTCCTTGGCCATCCAAGTGTCATATCTCTTGGCATACTTTGTCTTTTCTCAAATTTAACCATCATTCCAATGTTTTTGTTGTTGTTGTTTTTTAATGTTTAGTACCAGAGTCCAGTCACTACTTTGGTCCAGGAGGCAGCCTGTTCTGCTCCAACTAGTCACTCCAACTGTGACAAGTACCTGACAAACTAAAATCATCCTCCCTTGTCCCATCATTCAATCCATATGCTGAATAAACAGATTTGCTTTTAACTAAGCCTTCCATGGGGAAGGAAGGGAGTAGTATTTCAAAGACTGCCCCAGTGGTCCAGGATTTAGTAAACTATGGAAACACATTTAAAAGGCCATACTTTACCTCATTGTAAGGTGAAAAAATAAACTGGAAGATGATCATTAGTCCAATCAGAGTGGGTTGAGTATCATAAAAACCAAATGCAGCAAAGAGTTCTTTTTGACCAATTAATACGGCAAATAGGAAAAAACAAAGGAAAGAATTCATCTAAAATGAAAGAGACAGATATACCAAGTTATGGTAAGAATGATCTCAGCACAGGGCAACATTCAAAGCCTGAATTTTATTTTTAACTTCTTCCACACACTCTCATTTTAAGAATGACATTAAATGTGGTCACAGAAAATGCCATGCACTTAGTTTCACTTCTGTGGTCTGGAAGCATTTAGTGTTCCCAAACCAATCCTGTGCTTGGAGATATTCTTAACTAATAGCTAAAATGTCCACAGCACTTCAAGGATGAAAGAGTGTTTTACAGCCATGATCCTACCTGATCCATACACAATGACTCAATGAGAAAGCCAGCACAAGGGTTAGCATTCTCACTTTACAGAGGAGGAAACAGAATGAAGAGCTATCAGGTGATTTCTGAAAATCACTGAGAAAACAATCATAAAGCCAACACTTGCACTGAGGTCCACCCATTCTATGTCCAGGGCTTTCCCCACTTCCCTGTGATGTCTCTTTCAAGCCTGAATGAGGACAAACCAAACCGATTTACAGCTCCACTAACAATGTAAAAGGGGACCTGTCTTCCAACAACTTCCAACACTGTCTAGTCTGATCTATTGTCAGCTTTGCTAATTTCCTGGGTGTGAAGTGAAATCTCCAAGTTGTTTTGATCTGAATTTCTTTTATTAGTGATCTGAAGCAATCTTTCATATGATGGTGAATAATTTTCCATTTCTACATGTTCTAACCACTCATCCATTAGAAAAGGCTCTTGAATATCAGATCATTATCAAAGATACCTGATAAAAAGATTTTTTCCCAACTGATAATTGCCCATCGTATCCCAACCACATTAATTTCGTTTATACAAAACTAGCTGTATGGCACCTAAGACTACACTAACTGTTCTGACTGCCAAGTTACATGTTGCCATTCAAATTTCAAATCTGCCTTGTTCCAGCAGCAGCCATGTGGCCTCAATGGTAAGTGCCATCTTTGCCTGCTGCCTGTCAGTTCCCTCCAAAGGCACAGGCCCTACTGATGCTTGTTTCAAAGCACACCTCTGCTCTCTGGGTGACTTTTTAGTTCTTACCTTCTGTCTGATAGAGCCTTTGGTTCATTTGTGGAGAAATATCATCCTCCTCAATGTATAGTTAGTTCACCCACATTTACCAATTCTTTTATGTCTGTTCTTCTACTGCTTCCCATGAGGCTGGACTCCAAAAAAAAAAAAAAACCGCCTTTCTGTCCAGTAATAAATGAACTCCATTACCTCTAAGGTTCCTTCCAGCTCTAAATCCTATGACCAAATGAAGGAACAAAGCTGCCTATGACACAGGTTTTAATGGAATTCAAGCACAAAGGGAATAGAAATTACTAGACAAATTGTGGTTCTGTCTCTGACACATATTGGCCAGACAATCATGGACAAGTCACAGCCTCTCAGGAGCCTAGGCAACTCTCTTAAGACTCCAGGTTGCAGAACAGCTACATCCTTCTCTCTAGATATAGAAAGATGCCTCTGTGAGACAATATATATACAAAATGTGTCTATATATAATGTATAAATAATATATATTTTATCTATATACATACATATAAAGAGATATATGGGGAAAATAAAGAGTAGTGGAGGTGGGGAGGGAGGAAGAAGGAAAGGACAGAATGGCAGATAAGAGAGAAGAGGACAGAAAGAGAGAAAGATTAGAGTGGAGAGAGAAAGGGAGGAAGAATTTGGTTTTTTTGTTTGGCCCTGTGATTTCACATACATACATACATATGTATATATATGTATATATATGTATATGTGTGTGTTATTTTATGTACACACATAATGAAAAGGCAAGTAACAATCAAATCTGACCATTCTATAATTATAGTGACCAAAACAACTCCAAAGAAGAGATGTATGTACCCCACTTCCTTTTTTGCAGAGGTGGGGGCCTGGGGTGGCTAGGTGGCACAGTGTGTAGAGCACCGGCCCTGGAGTCAGGAGGACCTGAGTTCAAATCCGGCCTCAGACAGTTAATAGAAAAATTAGCCCTGTAACCTTGGGCAAGTCACTTAACCTCAATCGCCCTACCTTCCCCTCTCTAAAAAGAAAAAAAATTGAAAGGAAGGGGAAAAGGAGAAACAAAAAAAAAGACAGCAATAAAAATTTTATTTAAAGGTGTGGATCAAAATCTTCTTGTGGTCAAGGGCAAAACTGGTAAAAAAAAATGGTTGTGGAAAAGAAAATTTTGTTGTGAAAAGTTGGCCGGCAAAAGGATAAAATGAGTCAGTGACTCATTTCATGCTGCTTTCCTCCTCAGACCTGTGAACTAGTAAAATGACATACCAGGAGTGATGAAGATTAGGAGGAGAATGTCTCAAGGTATAGGCATACCCCAGAGATATTGCAGGTTTGGTCTCAGACTACCATAATAAAGTGATTATCACAATAAAATGAGTCACATGAATTTTTGTATTCCCATTGCATATAAAAAATTATTTTTACACAGTACTATAGTCTATTAAGTGTGCAATAGTATTCTGTAAAAAAAAACCCAACAACCCAGGGGCAGCTAGGTGGTGCAGTAAATAGAGCACCAACCCTGGAATCAGGACAACCTGAGTTCAAATACAACTTCAGACACTTAATACTTACCAGCTAGTCACTTACCTTGAGCAAGTCACTTAACCCCAATTGCCCTGCCCTTCCCCCTCCAAAAAGCAAAAAAAAAAACCACAAAACCCAAAACAAAAAACAAAAACAAACAAAAAAAAACCCCAAACCCTACAATATATACCTTAATTTAAAAATATTTTATTCCTAAAATGCTAACCATCATCCAAGCCTTCAGTGAATCATAATCTTTTTGCTGGTGGAGGATCTTGCCCCGATGTTGATGGCTGCTGATTGATCAGAGTATTAGCTGCTAAAGGCTGTGGTGACTGTGTCAATTTCTTAAAAATAAGACAGCAATGAAGTTTGTTGCATTGATTGACTCTTTCACTAGAACACTCAGTGGCCCTTGTAGAGTTATTAACTAGCATAATTTCAGTATTTTGTCTCAGGGAATACAGAGGCCCAAGGGAAGGAAGAGAGATGGGGGAATGGGCAGTTGGCTGAACAGTCAAAACATACACATTTACTGATTAAGTTTGCCATCTTATATCTATATAGATAGGAATGATTTATAAAGTCCCAAAACAATTGCAATAGTAATATCAAGGATCACTGATCACATCATGACAAATAAAAAATAAAGCAAAGGTTTGAAATATTTTGAGAATTACCAAAATATGACACAGACACACAATGTGAGCACATGCTGTTGAAAAGATGGCACCTGTAGACTTGTTTGACATAGGACTGCCACAAACTTTTAATTAGTAAAAAATGCAATAAAATGAGGTAAGCCTGTACTGGTCCTTTGCCTGGATGTCAAGATGATTTGTAGTTGTACAAAACAGCATGGTGAATTTGTAGCATGTGTGTTTATTTTTTATCAAAGACTAGAACAAAGAATAATAACAATAACAATAATAATAATCTTTTATTAAAAAGTGAGGTATGTAAACAATGATGGATTCTGAACCTAAATTCAAGTCCTGGCTCTGTGACCTTAGGCAAGTGAAGTGGCTTTGGCCAAGGTCCCTGGGCTGCCCTTTTCACATCAAAGGCTTGGACCAGATTGGGGGTTCTCAGACTTGTGTCATGACCCCCACGGGCAATCTGGTGAAGCTTATGGAACCCTCCTTGGAATAGTGGTGTTTTTTTTTTTTTAAGAAAATGAATAAAATAAAGTACCCTCTAGAATTACAAACATAAAGAACAATAATGAAATAGTTAAAAAATATTTTTTAAATTTCCAGACCCCTGGTTAAGAATCTCTAGACTAAGTGATCTCTAAAGTCCATTCCACCTCTAAATCTTATTAACTCAACTCTGGGATAAAGACCCAAACCCAGCAAAAATGTCCACTCCAGAGTTAGTGGGGTGTGGTAACGGGTGCCTATAAATCCCTGCTACTTGGGAGGTTGAGGGATTGCTTGAGTTCAGGAGTGTTCAGGAGTTGTGAGCTGTGACAGGATAAACCCAAGAGGGTATCTGCATTGATTCTAGGACCAATATAGTGAGTTCCCAGAAGAGAAGACCACCAGGCTGCCCAAAGAGGGGTGAATCAGCCCATGTCAGATAAAAAAAAAATTTAACTTTAAAGCTTCCCTACACATCAGTATTAGGACTGGGCCCATAGGCAGGTGCTGTACTTATAGCCTGGGTGAGATAAGGAGACCTAGTCTCCAAAAAAATTATTCCCACTCCATATATTACTCTTCTCTCTATGTTGTCCTTCCCCTTAATGGCTCCATTTGTCCAAGTCTTGGTCAGGGGTGGGGAACACGTGGCCTCAAGGCCACATGTGGCCCTCTAGGTCCTTGGGTGTGGCCTTTTGACTGAGTCCAAGTTTTACAGAATAAAAAAAAAATTTTTTTTTTGCTTTTTTTGGAGGGCAATTGGGGGTAAGTGACTTTGCCCAAGGTCACAGGGATAGTTTTGTTTTATGTTAAGTGTCTGAGGCCAGATTCGAACCCAGGTCCTCCTGACTCCAGGGCGGGAGCTCTATTCACTGTGCCACCTAGCCACCCCTGGAATAAATTTTTTTATTAAGGGAATTTGTTCTGTGAAGTTTGTATGCAGTCAAAGGGCTGCAGTTAAAGACCTAGAGGGCCACATGTGAAATTGAGGCCGCATGTTTCCCACCCCTGACTTTGGAAGTCAATGACTTCTATAACACTAGTAATTGAAAAGGAATCTGGAGAAGAGAGGCAAAATAGTGACTCCTGGCTGTCCTTCCCAGGAAAGGATTATTTCTTTATGAAAAAGCACAAGTATCTATTCTACTTATAGCAAAGAAGCTGGAAAAACAGGTCTTCTAAGCAAACCAGAACGCTCATACACTTACCTGACTGATAATAATATTTTTGACAGTGTGGCCTAACTTCCAATGTCCCAGTTCATGGCCAAGAACAGCAAGAACCTCTTCATTTTTACAGCCTTGTTTCTTATTCTGAGTAAAAAAATAAAAAAAAATTAATAATAATCAGTATAGGAATCTAGTTTAAGGAACATTCTTAAATCAACATGGCCAAAAGAGAGCCTCACCAAGCTCAGCCCGTGCTCAGGATAAGCCCTGGGTTTTTTCCTTTTGTATTCCCAAGAGGCAGGTGAGGGGGGTTAGTCCTTTGTCTTAGACTCTGTCACCCCCAGCAACATCTTGTTCTGCAACAGTCATTTTGTTCAACACATACTTATTGGAAGGATCCTAGTGCAGTGTCCTCCATGTAATAAATAGATGCTGTTACTGAGTGCCTAATTTGGACAAAGCATGCATACACCAGGGCTGGGAGAAATACAAGGGTAAACAAGATAGTCACTACCTTCATAGAACTTCTAGTCTGGCAGAAGAATAAGATATATATAGAGAATTATAATATACCATCATCATAATAGTTGAAATCCACATAAATAAAGCTTTAACATTTGTTTACAAGGCATGATCATATTTAATCCTGTAAGGTAGGCAGTGATAGATACTGTTACCCTCACTTTGCAGATAAGGAAACCAAGGCTCAGAGGACTAAGGAACTTACTCATGATCACATAGTTACTAAGAGGTGAAGTCAGATTGCTCCTGGTAGAGCTCTCTTTCCACTACATGACATATTACCAGGGTACTAAAGAGTAAATCTAAAGGAAAAGGTCTTTTATCGACCACAGGCATCATGGAAGTTATCTGAGATGAGAATTCAAGGATGGTGAGGAATTAGTGAACATCTAAAAAGAGAAGCAATCACCACCAAGAACAGGACATAAAAGATCAACTTCATAAGGTGGCTAGGTGGCCAAGAATCACCCAGCCAGCAAAACTGAGTATCATGTTTCAGGGGACAATATGGTCATTCAATGAAATAGAGGACTTTCAAGCATTCTTGATAAAAAAAACCAGAGTTGAAAAGAAAATCTGACATTCAGATACAAGAAGCAAGAGAAACATGAGAAGGTAAACAGAGAAGAGAAATCATAAGGAACTTATCAAAGTTGAATTACTTACATTCCTACATGGAAAAAAAATAATTGTAACTTATGGAACTTTTCTCAGTATGAGAATAACTGAAGAGAATATAAATGTGTATATACACACACACACACACACACACACACACACACACACACACACACACACATACATATGTTTATATAGGAGGGTATACGTATGTATGAATACATATGTGAGGGCACAGGATCAATTGAATAGAAAGGGGTAAATATTTTAAAAATAAAATTAAGAGGTGAGAAAGGAATATAATGAGAGGAGATAGGGAGAGACAGAATAGGGTAAATTATCTCATATAAAAGAGGAAAGGAAAACTGTTACAATGGAGGGGAAGAACAGGAAGGCAAAAGGGAATGGGGCAAACTTACTCTCATGGAATTTGGCTTAAGGAGGGAATAACATACACAATCAATTGGGTATCTTACCCTACAGGAAAGTAGGAGGGAAGAGGATAAGAGGGGGGATAATAGAAGGGAGGGCAGATTGGAGGGGAAGGTAGTTTTTTTGAAAAGGGACAGGGTCAAAGTAGAAAACAGAACAAGTGGGGGGGCGGGATAGGATGGAGGGAAATAGTCAGCCTTTCACAATATATCCACTATGGAAATGTTTTGTATAACTACACATGTACAACCTATACTGAATTGCTTATCTTCCCAGTAAAGTTGGGTGACAAGGGAAGAAGGGAAAGGATCTGGAATTCAAAGTTTTAAAATCAAATGTTTAAAAAAAATTATTATTATTATTATTTTATATGCAACTGGGAAATAAGATATACAAGCACTGGGGTATGGAGATCCATCTTGCCCTACCGGAAAGTAGGAGGGGGGATAGAGGAAGATATAAGAGAGAGCAGATTGGGGGAGGGGGTATTCTGTGGGATCACTGTTTTGGGGTGGTGGATAGGGGAAAGACAGGGAGAAAACCTGTAACTCAAAATCTTGTGGAAATGAATGTTGTAAACTAAAAATAAACATAAAATTTTTAAAAATTAATCACATACACATGGCCTTAGACAAGTCATTTCCCCTGCCTGGAGCAAAAGACTCCCCCTGTGTAGTAAGATGAGGTCAAACTATATAATCCCAAAGGCCTCTTCCTGCTCTAAATTCTATGACCCTGCAACTTTACAAACCTGTCCTTAGGTCTTATCCTGATAAGGTTTTGGATGAGACTTCAATTTCACCCTTTGTTTGCCTTGATGACAGTAGTAGGAAAAAAAAATTTATGTTGGAAAAGTTTGGTTCTCTTCCCAGGATACGTGGGGCCAGGGAAGGAAAACAAGCAAAAAAAGGCAGTAACTCTGTAAAGAATATCTTCCCTCCATCTTCCCTGGGCCACAGAGCACCCCCCAGAACCCCTTGGGAGTGCTGCTCTGGTCACACTCACTGCTGACACAGAGTTAATTTTGGACTTTGCCTTCTGCCCAAACACGCCCTGGAGACTCAGGCACTGACCAGGCTGTTTTCCAATGGTCTTATCTTGGACTTAGCCCTTCCTGGAACACTGCCCCTCTGATATGGGCAAAGTACCAAGTTTTGCCACAGGAACATAACACCCTGCTTCTCCCACTGCCTCTCAGCACACTGAGGAGAAACACCAGAGGGGTCTCTGGACCCCCAAACAACGCAAGTCTGAGAGGCCTGTATTTGTGTCCCTAGAACTAAAATAGTGTCTGGCACACAACAGGGGAGAGAGAAGAGAATAAGCATGAATACAGAGTTAACTATGGGCCAGATACTATACTAAGAGTTTCACAAATATTATCCCATTTGATTCACAACATCCCTCTTATTATCACCATTTTACAGTTGAGGAAACTGAGGCTGAGTGACCTGCCATAGGTCACTCAGCTAGTAAGTGGCTGAGGGCAGATTTGAACTCAAGTCTTCCTGACTCCAGGCCGAGCACTCTATTCATTGCTCCACTAGGTGCCTTGATTGTTGGTTTATTATGTTTCTCCTCCTTAAAAATTCTAGTTAATGCTGTCTCCACATGCTAATGATGGTAGTCCAGTCACCACTATGGGCTTGAGGATCAGACTAAACATACTAGTTCTACTGCCCTTCCCAGGCATTGTGTGCTGATGTAGTTTCAATGACATTTTTAGTAAGGAACCCTGTCTTCTTGGGGTTTTCAAGAATTCCCTTATCAGTAACTAGGTGGCACAGTGAATAGAGCACCTGCCCTGGAGTCAGGGGGACCTGAGTTCAAATCTGACCTCAAGATACTTAACATTTGGGGGCGGCTAGGTGGCGCAGTGAGTAAGAGCACCAGCCTTGGAGTTGGGATGACCCAGGATCAAAACTGGCCTCAAAAATGAGCACCCACACATAAATAATGACTAGCCGTGTAACGCTGAGCAAGTTACTTAACCCCAATTGCTTTAAAAAAAAAAAAGATACTTAACACTTAACTAGCTGTGTGACCTTGGGCAAGTCACTTACCCCCAATTGGCCTGCCCCACCCAAAAGGGAAAAAAGATCTCTTATCCCAGAAAATCAGATACTTCTTTGTCCTAAGACAAAGACATCACTCCAAAATATAGGACCTCTATCTAAAACCCATTCTCTAGATTTATAAAACTGAGACAACTTTTGTGAAAATTGTAACCATTTTTAATCCTAGAAAGGAGTGCACATACAACATAATTTAACTCTTAATCAATGACTCAAGGTCATCTTTTTGAAGACTGAATTTTACATTTCTGCTCTAGATGCAGAAGGTATTGGCCACTGGGCTGATTCCAAGAAGCACCCTGTGCTGGGTTGTTACGTAAATGGCAATCATTCTAGACAGCCCAGCTGCTGCTAACTATTACTCATATAGTAGCATTGTAAGGTCTGCAAAGCACTAGTAAGAGACTGTGCCTGTGTTATGAATCAGTTCTGTTCCCTGTGGCAAGCAAAGCCCCCATGGCCCAACAGCTTCTAACCCCAGAACAAGAGGGATAAGGCAATTCTATCAGCAGTGGACAGGTCTAGGGAGATTTCACGTCATCTAAACAGGGGCTGCAAACAGCAGCTGCAGATACTGAAGCAGAAAACAAGAAGTAAGTCAAACTTACTCTCACTTTGGCCTTTGTTTCTGGGCTTTCCCCCTCTTCACTCTTGGGGGATTCTGAGGAGCCCTCCTCCGGTGGCTCTTTGTTCAGCATTGAGTATTCTTCCAGCAGCGTGTCAAACAAAACTATCCGCTTGTTCTTGAAGAAGCCATAGAAGTAAGCATTGCTGTGGGAGGAGCGCTTCGATCCTGTTGGGAGTTCAATGGAGAGAGAAACTAAATTTTGGTGGTCTGAAACTGCCTGGTTCTACTCAGTGTCATTAAGAGAGGAATGGACAAAAACCCTTTCTGTCACGCTAGTCCTAAAAGAACTTAGTCAAATATGCCACAACAATATCTTTGGTATTCATTTTTTGTTTTGAACCCTGGGATGTCATCACCACAGAAATCAGCATATTAGGGAGTGCATGAGCTGGGTCAAGCTGGAAGGCCTGCAGGCACAGTGACAGGCAGGGAGCAGAGTGGCTCAACCCTAGACCATTAGGCACCAGGTAGTACATATTCTAGCCATAGCAAATCACAAAGAATAGTAGAGAAGCTGTGTTCTGCATAAGTGGAGGGAACCCACTCTGATGAAGTAATTATCTTTAAAAGAGTTAACTTAGGAGAAAGATGGTTGCTTTTAGGTTTACAAAGCATAACCCTTACACATTCTAACAGGGGCAGTAGATGTGTCAATGCCTCTGTTTTCTAGAGGGTAACTTAAGCATAGTGAGGCCCCATGACAGGTTAAGTACTGGAGCCAGGATGGGACAAGACAGCTGGGCTGACCACCTCTAAGACCACCACACTTAGCGCTGGACCATGCCAACACTCTGACTTAACAAATTCTTTCTTAATCTGGCAGGCTCTTAAAGGCCTGTCACCAGAGATTATTAAAGCACTTAATCAATATTCTTTGACTTATACTGATTAACATTTAGATGTTTTCAGTATAGTAACACATAAGTTACTTGGGAATGCCATTCTCTAGATATACAAAATTGAGACAACTTTTGTGAAAATTACAACCACTTTTGATCCTATAAAGAGGAGTGCATACAACATAATTTAACCCTTAAACAGCAACTCAAGGTCATCTTTTTGAAGAGTGGATTTTACATTTCAGCACTAATGCAGAAGGTATGGGCCACACTGGGCTGATTCCAAGAAACGCCCTGTGCTGGGCTGTTATGTAAATGGCAGTGACTCTAGGGAGCCCGGTTGCTGCTTACTACTGCTCATACAGAAGCACTGTAAGGTCTGCCAAGCACTTATTTAATCTGTTCCTCACAACAAACCCCGAAAAGAAGGTGCTCTGACTGATGCCCAATTACATATAATACAACTAGTATTTGAGACCCTTTCTCAACTCAGGTCTTTTTTTTTTTTTCTTTTTGGAGGGCAACTGGGGTTGTGACTTGCCCAAGGTCACATAGCTAGTGTTAAGTGTCTGAGGCCGCATTTGAACTCAGGTCCTCCTGACTCCAGGGCTGGTGCTCTATTCACTGCGCCACCTAGCCGCCCCCTAAGGTCTTTCTTGACTCCATGTCCAGAGCTCTATCCATTGTGCCCTCCAGTTGCCTACCTACATACTAGAGATTTATGTAAGAGGCTGAGTCCAGAGGGTCACATAATAGATGAAGGGAAGGGAGAAGAGTCTAGAACATCTGCACAAGTAGGAAGACACAGGAAGGTACTGAAGATCTAAGTCGGTGAGCATAAACTAAGATACTCTTCTCTATAATTAGATCTATGAGCTGACAGTGGAAGGCAGGGAAATCATAAAATATAAAATTATATACTGAAGCAGTTAGGTAGGTACAGTAAATAGAGCACTGGGCCCAGAGTCAGGAGGACCTGAGTTCAAATCCAGCCTCAAGACATTTGCCATTTGCTGTGTGACCTTGGGCAAGTCACTTAACCCCAACTGCCTTGCATTCCCCCCTCCAAAAAAAAAAAATTTATAGGGTTGGTTAGGTGGCATAGTGCCCTGGAGTCAGGGGGACCTGAGTTCATATGGCCTCAGATACTTGACACTTACTAGCAGTGTGACCTTGGGCAAGCCACTTAACCTTAATTGCCCTGCCTTCTCCCCTCCAAAAAGGAAAAAAAAATTATACACTACCTACTTTCTTAGGTTAAACTCTGCAATTCTTTAGCAAAATACTATTGCTGGCCTCAGGAAAGCCTATGGTTCTAAAGTGCTCCTTGCCCACAGAGACACAAATATGCTGGAACTAATAATCAGAAAGAAAAAACAAAAGATTTTTTGTCTATACCTGAATTGGCTCATGCTTTGTAAAGTTACAAGAAAGTGTCAAAGTTGTAGCACACTATTGTTCATGGGTGTCTATGTGGTATATGTATACACACACACACACACACACACACACACACACACACACACACACACACCCAGTAAGTAAGAGGCAATTCACAGATGGGGCACCAAAAAGATAGACCCATTTTATCAAAGGCTCCATTACGACCAGATTACCTTTTACAAACTTTAATCTCAGTTGATCCTGTGAGAACCAAAGACACCAGGAGAGCATTAATACAAGCACTGTTAAACCCATTTTACAGATGAAGAAAACAGAAGCATGGAGGCTGCACTACTGGCTCCTGGCCAGTGACATTGCAAGGAAGAGGCAGTGAAGCCTCTTCAAGGACAGTGTTGTTGCGTATGTTTTCTTTGAATAAAACCCATCTGTTTACAGCTTCCTTTCCTGGTGATTTTATCACTGGGCAGATCTAGTTTTCTAATCCTAAGTGTGAAATGCAAATCCCATGTGACTCCCTCATATGTATTAGCTTACAGAGTCCTCCTAGGTCTCTCTCTTTTTTTTTTCTTCCCTGGAGGAAGCAGACAATGCACAGCACAGAGGCCTCTACAGCACATCCAGCTGTGTTCTGCAACTTGGTGCTTCAGAGGATCAAATGAGATGTATAAGTTAAGTGCTTTAAAACTGTAAAGCACAGGGGGGCTAGGTGGCATAGTGAATAAAGCACTAGCCCTGGACTCAAAAAGACTGGAGTTCAAATCCGGCCTCAGACACTTAACACTTACTAGCTGTGTGACCTTGGGCAAGTTGCTTAACCCAATTGTCCTGCCTTATCCCCCTCCAAAAAGAAAAAAAAATGACAGCAACAAAGCGCACTAACTCAGATGTTTACAGACAAATGTTCAGAGTAATAGTACCAAGCAAGATGTGAACAAGGAATATTAATATAACAAAGTAATTCTGGACAAAAAGGAATCAATGTGGATACACAGGAAACTCAAATGAAAAAGACACTCAGGCAGACAAGAGCAGATTAGTGTCCTGTAAGAACAGTTCTAGGTATACCAAAGCTCAGAAGGGATAGAAGTTGGAGGGAAAAAAGGAGAAGTGAAGGAGAGGTAGAGGAGCTGCCCCTCTGGGCTGTTGTGACAACCAAATAAGATTTTGCATATAAAGCATCACGTACATGTGAGCAGTTGTTCTATGAACCCTTGAACCATGTCTTAAAATCAAGGCACTGGGCCAGCCTAGAGTCAGGAAGACTGCAGGTCTCACCTTGGACACTACTAGCCATGACCCAAGCTAGTCACTTAACTCCTCAGTTCCCCAAGCAACACTCTAAAAACCTGCATTTGTAGAAGAATTTGTTTAATTTCCTCTCCCAGAGATCCACATAGGTCTAATCCTGAGCAAAAAAAAAAGAATGGGCTTTATTGATATGTTTTTTAAAACAAATGCTTTATTAACTTCTGGTTTACATCATTCATTTCTGCCAGATTTTGAGTTACAATTTTTTCCCCATTTTCCCTCCACCCACCACCCCAGAATAGCAGTCCCACAAGATATCCCCTCATCCATCTGCTCTCTCCCATATCTTCTCCCATACCCCCTTCGACTTTACCATTACAGAAAGGTGAATCTCTGAGCCCCAATGCCTGCACATCTTATCTCCCAATTACATGCTAAATAGTATTAATAATAGTATTTATATATATTTGAAACATTTAATTTTAAAACTTTGAATTTCAGATCCATTCCCTTCCTCCCTTGTCACCCACTCCCTCTGGGAAGATAAGCAGTTCAGTATGTGTTGTACATGTATAGCAATGCAAAATATTACCATAGTAGATATACTGTAGAAGACTGCTTATATTTCCTCCCACCCAT
>WOXC01010523.1:0-20048 GCA_011680675.1 Gymnobelideus leadbeateri
ATTACAAGCAAAAAAGTATCAACAATAATATTTATACACATTTGAAACATTCAATGTTACGACATTGAATTTCAGATCCATTTCCTTCCTCCCTTGTCACCCATTCCCTCTGGGGAGATAAGTAATTCAGTATATGTTGTACATGTCTAGCTATTCAAAACATTATCATAGTAGATATATTGTACAAGGCTGCTTATAATTCCCTCCCACTCATCCCACCCCCCACCTTGTCCATTCCCTACATGATCCTGTCCCTCTTCTATAGTGGGTACTTCCAACCTCCCCTCCCCCCAAGGATGCCCTCCCATCCATCATCCCTCCTCTCATCCCCCTTCCCCTATTCTGCTGCAGGTTGAGATATCCCATTTAGTATGTATGTCATTCTCTCCCTGAACCAAATTCAATGAGAATGTGGATTTGCCTTTTTTTTCCTTCCTATTCTCCCTCTCCCTTGCAAACACTTCCCCTTGCTTCTTCTACATGAGATAGTTTACCCTACCCTGTCTCTCCCCATCTCCTCTTGCCACTTTCCTCTCTCACCTCACAATTTCATCCCTTGAGTATTCTCCCTTCCCAACAAATTCAACTTATGCCCTCTATCCATATATAACTGTAACCATATACACACACATTCACATATGTATTCATATGACCACACCCCCTTCTTCCATTATTTTCATAGCGAGAAAGATATCATCAGTCAAAGTTATTGCTTTTCCATATAGGAATGTATATAGTTCAACTTTGATAAGTTCCTTTTGATTTCTTTTCCCTGATTACCTTCTCAGGCATCTCTTGCTTCTTGTGTCTGGATGTCAAATTTTCTATTCAATTCTGGTTTTTTCCTCAAGAATGCTTGAAAGTCCTCTATTCCACTGAATGACCATATTTTCCCCTAAAACAAAATACTCAGTTTTGCTGGGTAGGTGACCCTTGGGTTCATTCCCAGTTCTTTTGCCCTCTGAAATATCATATTCCATGCCCTTAGATCCCTCAGTGTAGAAGCTGCCAGGTCCTGGGCTATTCTGATTGTGTTTCCACAGTGTTGAAATTGTTTCTTCCTGGTTGCTTGTAGTATTTTCTCCTTGATCTGGGGATTCTGGAACCTGGCTATAATATTCCTGGGAGTTTTCTTTTTGGGATCTTTTTCAGGAGGTGATCTGTGGATTCTTTCAACCTCTATTTTGCCCTCTGGATCAAAAACATCAGGGCAATTTTCCTTGAGAATTTCTTGAAGGGTGATTTCTAGTTTCTTTCTTTGATCATGGCTTTCAGGTAGTCCAATAATTTTTAAATTGTCTCTCCTGGATTGATTTTCCAGGTCAGTGGTTTTTCCCATGAGATATTTCACATTGCCTTCTAATCTTTCCTTTGTTTGGATCTGCTTAACAGCATCTTGATTTCTCATAAAGTCATTAGCTTCCATCTGCTCCAGTCTAACTCTGAAGGAATGAATCTCCTCAGTGAACTTTTGAGATTCTTTTTCATCTGGCAAATTCGACTTTTTAAGGCATTCTTCTCCTCATTGCCCTTTTGGGCCTCCTTTGCCATTTGAGTTAGTCTATTTTTTAAGGTGTTGTTTTCCTCAGTCAGGCTGTTGACCTCATTTCATACTTTTCCTGCATCCTTCTCATTTCTCTTTCCAATTTTTCCTCCACTTCTCTTATTTGATTTTTAAAGTCCTTCTTAAGGTCCTCTATGGCCTGCAACCCGCTCATGTTTTCCCCTGGGGCTTTGGAGCAGGACTTCTGACCTCACAGTCCTTTTCCTGCTCTATGCCCCCAAAATAGGAGTCTAGGGTTGCATTTTTCTGTTTCCTTTGCCTTGGCATGTTGCCACTTGATTACCTGACTTTTGGGCTTGTTGCCACACTATGGCTTTAAGGCCAGATAGAGGAATTTTCGTCCCGAAAGTTTGGGGGGCAACTTCCGTTTCTGGCAAGCTGTAAACCCACCCACGACTTCCACCCTAGATCACAATCCAGATCCAGGGAGGTTAAAGCAACAGCGATTACCCCCCAAGACTGATCGCTGTATCTCCCTACAATTAATTGAAGGCTGGGAGCTGGGGCTGCCTCTGAAAACTACAAAATGGCGTGTCTCCTCAGTGGCTTCTAGCCCCCAGGGGAGGGAGCCGACGCATTTCCCCAAATACAGGTCCCAAAGTCCATAGGACACTAACCTCTTACTTTGTCCTAGGCATGTCTATGTTGATAATTCTGGAGTCGCCAGGGCTGCTGGTGTTCTGGGGTTCCTCCAGCTGGCTTCTGGCCCTGCCGCCCTGGGGCTAAAACCTTGGCTCAGGGGGACCTGGGCTCTGCTCGGCTCGGCTTCCTGCGCTCTGCGCATTGCGCGCTGCCGGCTCCCAGACCGCTGTGCTGGTCCTTCCTGCAGGGCTGCTGGGCTGTCCTCAGCGGGAGGTTAGCTTCTCTGTGTCATTCTGTGGGTGCTGGGGCTCCAGAAGTTGTTCAGAGTCCCCTTTTACATTGTTTGGGGGGAATCTGGGGGCAGAATGGCTTGGATGAGCTGTTTCTACTCAGCCATCTTGGCTCCGCCCCACTTTCAAGTATTCTTGATGAAAAAACCAGAACTAAACAGGAAATTTGACTTTTAAATACAAGAAGCAAGAGAAGCAAGAGAAGGTAAACAGGAAAAAGAAATCATAAGGAACTTGTTAAAATTGAACTATTTACATTCCTTTTTTTTTTTTTAAGCAAGTGGGGTTAAGTAACTTGCTCAAGGTTACACGGCTAGTCATTATTTATGTGTGGGTGCTCATTTTCTGAGGCCGGATTTGATCTCAGGTCATCCCAACTCCGAGGCCGGTGCTCTTACTCACTGTGCCACCTAGCCGCCCCAACTATTTACATTCCTACATGGAAAAATGATCACTGTAACTCATGAGATTTTCTCAGTATGAGAATACTTGAAGGGAATATGTATGTATATATTTGTATACATGCATATATATATGTATATATATATTTTAAGAGGTTATATGTGTGTATAAATACATATATGAGTTTGTGTATATGTGTGTCCATGTATACATAGACAGAGGACACAGTCTAAGTTGAATATGAAGGGATGATATCAAAAAAACAAAATTAAGAATTGAGAGGAATATATTAGGAGAAGAAGAAAGGGAGAGATAGAACAGGGTAAAATATCTCATATAAAAGAGGCAAGAGAAAACTGTTACAGTGGAGGGGAAGAACAGTAAGGTGAAAGGGAATGGGTCAACCTTACTCTCATTGAATTTGGCTTAAGGAGGGAATAACATACACACTCAATTCGGTATCTTACCCTACAGGAAAGTAGGGGGAAGTGGATAAGAGGGGAGATGAGAGAAGGGAGGGCAGATTGGGGGAGAGGATAGTTAGAATCAAACACTTTTGAAAAGGGCAGGGTCAAAGTAGGAAATAAGTAGAATAAGTGGGGGGGATAGGATGGAGGGAAATAGTCATTTACAATATAATTACTATGGAAAAGTTTTGTAAAACTACACATGTACAACCTATATTAAATTGCTTGTCCTCCTAGTGGGGGTGGGTGAGGAGTGAAGAAGGGAAAGAATCTGGAACTCAAAGTGTTAAAGGCAAATGTTAAAAAATTATTTTTACATGCAACTGGGAAATAAGATATACAGGCACTGGAATAGAGAAATCCATCCTGCCCTACTAGAAAGTTAGGGATGATTGGGGAAGATATAAGAGAAAGCAGATTGGAGGAAGGGGTACTCAGTAGGCTAGCTAACTTGGGGTAGGGGTGGGGGAAAGATGGGGAGAAAATATGTAACTCAAAATCTTGTGGAAATGGAAGTTGAAAATGATAAACAAACAAACGAATGAATGAATGACTAAATGAAAGATTAAAAAAAAACAGTCTACCTTCATCTTATTTATTCAATGGAATACTTCCAGGGCCATCTCCAGTCTTCCTAATATATATCTAGCCCCTGGTCCCAAATGCTTCTGGACCAGAGAATGAGGCTGGACACAACTGCACAGCCCTCCCTCACTTATATCCATTTCATTTATAGGTAATGAGATCCCATTCTGATTTCATGGTCCCTTCAAGAAGGAAGAAGAAAGGACAAGTGGGTCAAAACAGGTCAATATTTCCGCCAACTCAGAATATATCTGAATATATAATCTTGTCATTTATGACATTATCCATTAAAAGGCCCATTTAGAGCTGATCATTTGTGTTCCCAGAGAATGCCCAATAATCAAATATGGTGATTTTAAGGCATTTCAGGATTTACCCTATGTAATCTCAGGGCATTCTCTGCTCTGATATAACTTCTTCCTACCTCCTTCCTTCTCTTTTCCAAGGCTACACTATGCTATGAGCTTAAGTTCTCCAACTGCTGACAATTCTCTTTCTCAGCCCCCTGAATATCTCCCTTATCTATTCTCTCTGAATTATGACATTATAGATTCTACAGCCAAATCTAGCTCATATTTCTGGATCCAAAGTTTCTAAGGGTTCTTGGATTATACTTTCCTCAATCCCATATTTTGGATTTACTTTCCACTCCCCACTGGTACAGTCAGAGGCAGGATGTAACTCCTGGCTCAGAAATCCTGTATCTCTGCTCTGCACTACTTCCAGTATTCTTACAGGAAAGATAGCTTGCCACCTAAACTTTTAATATTCTAGGCTATATTGAAGCCTTGGTATTTTGGGTTTTAAAAGCCATATCTATATAACTTGTATCTAGTTTTATTTTTAATTTTATTCATTGTGTTATTATTACAATGTATATTTCCTAACTATCTGATGACTTTGAGATAGAAGTCTTCTCTCTAAAAGGTTCTCTATAGTGAACACCTAGCCTTTGTGTCCAAAATTTTTCAATATATATTTTTCTTAAAAAATAATAGGGGGGGCCGCTAGGTGGCGCAGTGAGTAGAGCGTTGGCCCTGGATTCAGAAGGACCTGAGTTCAGATCCGGCCTCAGACACTTAACGCACACACAAATTAAAAAAAAAAAAAAAAACCCTAGCCATGGGGCCTTGGGCAAGTTACTTAACCCCAATTGCCCTCCAAAAAACAAACAAACAAACAAACAAACAAACAAATAAATAAATGAATGAATGAATGAATGAATGAATGAATGAATGAATAAATAATAGAGGGGGTGGAGCCAAGATGTCGGAGTAGAAACAGCACTTCCAAGGTGCTCTGCCCCACACCACGTCCAAACAATGTAAAAGGGGAATCTGAACAACTTCTGGAGCCCCAGCACCCATAGACCGACACAGAGAAGCTAACCTCCTGCTGAGGACAGCCCAGCAGCCCTGCAGGGAACGGCCAGCACAGCACTCTGAGAGTGGGCAGCACAGAGCTCTGGGAATCAACAGCGCAGTGCTCTGGGAGCTGAGCCCAGGCCCAAGTGAGTCGGGGTTTTAACCCCAGGGCGGCAGGGCCAGCAGCCCACTGGAGGGCCCCCAGAACACCAGCAGCTATGACGATTCCAGAATTATCAGCACAGATATGCCTAGGACAAAGTGAGAGGTTAGGGCCCTATGGACTTTGGGACCAGTATTTGGGGAACATGTTGGCTTCCTCCCCTGGGGGCAAAAAGCTGCTGAGGAAATGCGGCACAGAGGCCATTTTGCAGCATCAGTAGCAGCTCCAGCTCCTGGTCTGCGAACTGTAGAGATCCAGCAATCAGTCTGGGGGTTAATCACTCTTGCTTTAACCTACTTGGATCTGGATTGTGGTCTTGGGGGTAGGTCTGCGGTGGGTACCCAATTTGCCAGAGGGGGTGGAGGCTTTACAGAGGCCACCCAACCTCCGGGAAGTTGGGAAGACGCCACATTTGGGACTGAAGCTCCCCTGTCTGGTGGAAGAGTCCTACTGTGGCAACAACCCCCAAAATCAAGTAATTAAGTGGCAATACTCCCAGGCAAAGGAAACAAAATAAACAGAAAAATGCAACTTTAGACTCCTATTTTGGGTGCAAAGAGGATCAAAGCATGGAGGAGGACTGTGAGGTCAGAACTCCTGCACCAAAAGCCCCAAATGAAAATACAAGCTGGCTACAGGCCATAGAGGACTTTAAGAAGCAGATAAGAGAAGTGGGGGAAAAATTGGGAAGAGAAATGAGAAAGATGCAAGAAAAGTATGAAATGACAGTCAACAGCCTGACTGAGGAAAATAACACCTTAAAAATAGACGAACTCAAATGGCAAAAGAGGCTCAGAAAGGCAATGAGGAGAAGAATGCCTTAAAAAACCAGATGGAAAAAGAATCTCAAAAGCTCACTGAGGAGAATCATTCCTTCAGAATTAGACTGGAGCAAATGGAAGCTAATGACTTTATGAGAAATCAAGATGTTGTTAAACAGATCCAAACAAATGAAAGAATAGAAGGCAATGTGAACCATCTCATGGGAACAACCACTGACCTGGAAAATAGATCCAGGAGAGAGAATTTAAAAATTATTGGACTACCTGAAAGTCATGATCAAAGAAAGAACCTAGAAATCATCCTCCAAGAAATTCTCAAGGAAAACTGCCCTGATGTTTTAGACCCAGAGGGGGAAATAGAGGTTGAAAGAATCCAATGATCACATCCTGAAAAGGATCCCAAAAAGAAAACTCGCAGGAATATTATAGCCAGGTTCCAGAATCCCCAGATCAAGGAGAAAATACTCCAAGCAGCCAGGAAGAAACAATTTCAATATTGTGGAAACACAATCAGAATAGCCCAGGACCTGGCAGCTTCTACACTGAGGGATCGAAGGGCATGGAAAATGATATTCCAGAGGGCAAAAGAGCTGGTATTGAAGCCAAAGGTCACCTACCCAGCAAAACTGAGTATCTTGTTTCAGGGGAAAATATGGTCATTCAGTGGAATACAGGACTTTCAAGCATTCCTGAGGAAAAAACCAGAGTTGAATAGAAAATTTGGCATTCAGACACAAGAAGCAAGAGATGCCTGAGAAGGTAATCAGGGATAGAGGGCACAGGTCGAATTTGGTGGGAAGGGATGATACTGAAGGGGTGAAATTAAGAGGTGAGAAAGGAATGTGGCAAGAAGAGATGGGGAGAGACAGGGTGGGTAAACTATCTCATGTAGAAAAGACAAGGGAAAGTAGTTGCAGGGGAGGGGAAGAACAGGAAAGCAAAAAGGCAAAACCATATTCTCATTGAATTTGGCTTAGGGAGAAAATCACATACATACTAAATGGGATATCTCACCCTGCAGGAGAGTAGGGGGAAGGGGGATGAGAGAGGGGGATGCTGGAGGGGAGGGCATTCTGTGGGGAGGGGAGGTTGGAAGTACCCACATTTGAAGAGGGACAGGATTAAAGTAGGGAATGGACCAGGTGGGGGTGGGATGGGTGGGAGGGAAATATAAGCAGTCTTTTACAATATATCTACTATGGTAATGTTTTGTATAGCTATACATGTACAACATATACTGAATTGCTTATCTTCCCAGAGGGAATGGGTGACAAGGGAGGAAGGGACTGGATCTGAAATTCGAAGTCTTAAAATTAAATGTTTCAAATGTATATAAATACTATTATTAATACTATTTTGCATGTAATTGGGAGATAAGATGTTCAGGCATTGGGGCTCAGAGATTCACCTTGCCCTAATGGCAAAGTCGAAGGGGGTATGGGAGATGATATGGAAAAGAGCAGATTGGATGAGGGGATATCTAGTGGGACTGCTATTCTGGAGTGGTGGGTAGGGAAAAAATGGGGGAAAAGTTGTAACTCAAAATCTGGTAGAAATGAATGATGTAAACCAGAAGTTAATAAAGCATTTGTAAAAAAAATAATAATAGAAACATCAGTTTTTACTAAAGAAAAAATAAATACATGCAACTGTATTTCTTTTGGTGAGCATGTATTGTGGTTCAGAGGCATTGATTGCTAGCCAAAAATAAAAGAAAAGCTCAACAATCTTTTTAGATGCTGTTGAACATAGGTAGAGTTTTTCTTTTAGGATTCTTGAATTTGATTTGTCTTATATGAACACTAGTGTTCAATAAAAATTATATTGGACGGGGCGGCTAGGTGGCGCAGTGAGTAGAGCGTCGGCCCTGGGGTCAGAAGGACCTGAGTTCAGATCCTACCTCAGACACTTAACGCACACACAAACAAACAAACAAAACAAACAAACAAAAAACCCTATTGGTGTGACCTTGGTCAAGTTATTTAAGCCCAATTGCCCTCCAAAAGAAAAAAAAAAGAAAAAAATTATATTGGAATAAATTAATGACCTCCTATAAAAAAAAATCTACCTTGCTTTTTCTTTTTAAAACCCACTCAGTATAAATCTTGGCTATTTATATGATTTTCCTGTCTATGGCCTGTTCCCTACCAGATGATGTCTGTTCTTTCTGAACCACCCCCCCCCACCTATAACATAGAAGGTTTTGGAGTTCACAGTAATATCTGACCTTTGCTACTGTAAGGGTTCTCTTTTCTCTCAGGTCCCCTCTTCCATGGGCACTGCTAACTCTCATTTTTGTCTGCCTGGCAGCTGACAGACCTGTTATTCTGTCTATGCTCAAATCTTGTTTCTAAAAATGTCCATTCTGAGACCCCTCTTCCCCCAGGTCTCTCCCTCTCTCTTCTCCAGCCCTTCACAAATATGGCCTGCCTAGATTCCATGGTTTCATCTAGCTTATGATCCTGAATTCCAAATTTCCTTCAAGCTCATACATTTTATATTCCTTGAGACATCTCCTATCATGTACTCGCACTCAGGCTTCATTCAAAATCTTGGTGTTCAGAGTCAACTTATGCCCTAGCTAAAAAGCTGGTTTGCTAAGAACAGTATCCTTCCAACACATTTCCTAGAAAGGTCATGGGAATATCTCATCGTTAGATATTCCAAGATCTGACAATTTGGATAATATGGTCATGCTCTCATATGAACCATGAGGGATTGTCTTTTTTTATTTTTTTAATTGGATCATTGTTACAGTACACATTAATCTTACCACATACCAATTTTTCAAACTAACCAGTGTCTCTATTATTTCCCTAGCATGCAGCACATTCTTTACCTAGATAGAGAAAATGTTTGCCTAATAAGCAGACATTTAGAGTCATCCTTGAAATGTAAAACATTTTACATTTGAAAGCCCATTCCACAACAAATGATGGAAGTCCTCAGAGCCTTCACAGTTGTGGCCTAGGGAAAAGTTGGCTTATACTCTAGTCCTGACCTTTTGTGTTCTCTCCCCGATCAGATATCCCTTGTTTTGAAAGCTCTCCTCAATCTTGCATTCTTCCAGACTCATCTCAGACTGTTTAAAACCTGATTTCTTCAGATAATTTCCCTCATCAGCCTATGAACATCTCCCCATTCCTCTCTTCTGGTCCTTCTTCTGACAGTCCTGTTTCTACACTTATCCTTCTCAAGATTCCTGAATTTTATATTTCAGGATTCTTTTCAAGATTATCCATTTCCTTCCAGCTCAGATAGTGAAGATTCCAAATCAAAGCCTGGTTCATGAATTTGTTTTTCACAATACATTCCTAATTATTTTATTGGTAGGGACTCGCTGCAATGCTGGGAAATTATGTATTCCAAGTTCCTGCCTACAACCCACTTGCTCATTGTAGTGATATTTTGAAGTCAGAACATTCACTTTTCTAATACCTTTAAAGGTATTCTCATGTCTAAAGGAATAGAGTTCCAGAATCTCTAAGTTATTTTTTTTTCTTCTATTGCTTAGGTTAATTTTATCCTCTTATTTTACCAAAATGTTTGTCTTACATATATTTTTATTTCAAACTTAAGTTGTCTCCCATTGAAAGTCCATTATTAATGTCAAAAGAAATACTGAATATCCGTTATCGCTAACACTACCATAAATATAGTTGGTTGGTTGTTGTCCTTCTTTCTCGACAAGGACCAAAATGACATCACAATACTAAGGTCAAGTTCCATAGTTTTTGACTGTGGTTGATCAGACGAATATCAGTTCAGAACTGCCTACCACAGGTCAGGCTGAATAGCCTGTATGAACATTTGGGGTGGGTTCTCTAAATTTATTCATCTTGTATTTCCTTTGAGCTGTTTCAATTCTGCTTTTCTCATAGAGTAGAACACCTTCTCTGATATGGACATGTCATGTTGGGTGGTCCTGTGCCAGTGTCTCCCTTATACACAATCCATCCCAAAGTTCATGCCTTCATGTAATTGATATACAAAGCTGACGACCTTCTCTGGGCAATCAAATTTTGACATTATTTTCCATAAGATCTCATGACTAACAGTATCAAAGGCCTTGGTCAGATCTATAAATGTTGTGTACAGACCTCTGTTCTGCTCCTGGCATTTATCTTGGAGTTGCCAGGCAGCAAACACCATATCAACCATTCCTCTGCCCTTTCTAAACCAACACTGGCTCTCAGGTAGATGACCATCTTCCATATGAAGGACCAGCCTATTAAGGAGAGCTCTGGCAAGAATCGTGTCAGTGGTGACTAAGAGAGAAACCCCCGCCTAGGATTCTCATAGGACAATTAATCCTTTGTCTTTATAGGGATATACAATGGAGACATCTTGAACTCCTGGGGGAGAACCTCCTCTTGCCATATAACCCAGAAAATTTCAATTGGCTTTTGTATGAGCAATGGACCCCCTACCTTGTAATTCTCGGCTAGAATGGAATCAGCACTAGGTGCTTTGCCACATGAAAGGAACCTAATGACATTCAAAACCTCTTCTTTAGTTTGAGTTTCAGTTAGGGAGGAGTAACTTCAACCTGAGGTAAACTGTCAGTGGCCTCAGCATTGATTGATGCTGGTCTGTAACACTATGGAAGTGTTCAGCTCATCTCTTATCATAGCCTTATCACTAATCAATGTGGCTCTGTCAGCACAGAGTAGTTGAGATGCACCATATGTATTTGGCCCATAAATAGCCTTCAGGGCATCACAAAAGCACTTTGGATTGTTACTCTCAGCATAAAACTGAATTTCATTTGCCTTCTTACTGGGTCACGAATCCTGCCTCTTTCTTTCTTTTTTTTTTTTTTTTTAAGCAATTGGGGTTAAGTAACTTGCTCAAGGTTACACGGCTAGTCATTATTTGTGTGTGGGTGATCATTTTCTGAGGCCAGATTCGATCTCGGGTCATCCCACCTCCGAGGCCGGCGCTCTTACTCACTGCGCCACCTAGCCGCCCCTTCCTGCCTCTTTCTAAGCTTTGCTTGTACTTTACTTTTTTTCGCTTTTTTTGGAGGGCAATTGGGGTTAAGTAACTTGCCCAAGGTCACATGGCTAGGTTTTTGTTTGTGTGTGCATTAAGTGTCTGAGGCCAGAACCGAACTCAGGTTCTTCTGACTCCAGAGCCGATACTCTATCTAGGCACCACCTAGCCACCCTGCACCCTTTTTTAAAAATTTTATTTATTTATTTACTTCTAGTTTATAACATTCAGTTTCACAATTGCTTTTCCCCCACCCATGGCAGCATGCAATCCAATAGAGGATCTACAAATACCCTGACATTAAACATTAGTCAAGCTGTAAAGAAGGATTGTATCCAAAGAAATGAACAATGGGAAAGAGGAAACAAAACAAAACAAGAAAATGAGAGCAAGCAGTTTGCTTCAATCTGCATTCAAACTGTGTAGTTTTTCCCCCTCTGGATATGGACATCTTTCCATCATAACTATTCTGGAGTTGTCTTATAACCTTACATTGCCGAGAGGAGCCCAGTCTATCTAAGTTAGTCGTTACTCATACCTTGTGTCTGTGATTGTGTACAAATTTATTCTGGTTCTGCTCTTCTTACTCAACATCAGTTTATAATAAGCCTCTCCAGGTTGTTATGAAGTCTGTCTGCTTCTCATTTCTTATAGCACAATATTATCCCATTACATGTATATACCACAACTTGTTCAGCCACTACCCAATTGATGGGTGTGCCCTTTATTTCCAATTATTTGCCACCACAAAGAGAGCTGCTATAAATATTTTTTACATACGGGTCCTCTTCCCACTTGTATGATCTCTTTGGGATACAACCCTAGAAGTGGTATTGCTGGGTCAAAGGGTATGCACTTATTTATAACTCTCTGGTTCCAGATTGCTCTCCAAATTGGTTGAATCAGGCCACAACTCTACCAACAATGCATTAGTGTTCTAATTTTTCCACATCCTCTCCAGCATTTATCATTTTCCTGGTTTGTCATCTTAGCCAATCTGACCAGTGAGATGTGGTACCTCAAGGTTGTTTTGATTTGCATTTCTCTAACCAATAGTGATTTAGAACATTTTTTCATAAGCTTATTTTTATTTATTTTAATTTCTTCCTCTGAAAACTTTCTGTTCATATCCTTTGACCATTTATATATTGAGTAATAACTTGTATTCTTATAGATTTGACTCAATTCTCTGGATATTTTAGAAATGAGGCCTTTATCAGAGACACTGATTGTAAAAATTATTTCCCAATTTTCCACTTCTCCTTTAATACTGGTTATATTGGCTTTATTTGTACAGAAACTTTTCAATTTAATGTAATCAAAATTATCCATTTTGCACTTTATAATGTTCTCTAATGCTTGTTTCTTCATAAAATCTTCCATAAATCCTTGAATTTATGACATTATCTATATATCTGACAGGTAAACTATTCCTTGTTCTCCCAGATTGCTTATAGTATCATCTTTATACCTAGATTTTTCACCCATTTCAAATTGATTTTGGTATATGGTGTAAGATATTATTCTATGCCCAGTTTCTCTCATACTATATTCCAGTTTTAGTATTTAAGTGGGCATTTTCAGTTTGTTCTTTTTTTAGCTTTTTCAGTTGCATGCCCGATTTGTTGTCTTCCATTTCCTCTATTTTATTCATGTAAACATTCACAGATATAAAACTCACTAAGAACTGTTTTGCTGTATCCCTCAAGTATTGGTATGTTGTCACGTTATTGCCATTCTCTTGAATGAAGTTATTAATTATTTATATAATCTATTTTTGCTTTTGCTTTATCTGAGATAAGGATTGCTACCCTTCTTTTTTTAACTTTAGCTGAAGCATAATATATTCTACTCCAGCCTTTTATCTTTACCCTGTGTGTATCCCCTTGTTAAAAATGTGTTTCTTGTAGACAGCCTATTATAGGATTGTGTTTTTAATCCATTCTGCTATCTGCTTCTGTTTTTATTCACATTCACAGTTATGATTACTATCTGTGTCTTTCCCTCCATCCTATTCCCTTCCCTCTTTATACTTTTATCTCTCCCTTCCCCTGCTTAAGAGTTTTCCTTTTGACAACCACTTCCCCCAGTATTCCCTCTCTATGCACTCCCTTCCATTTATCCCTTTACCTACCTTTCCCCCATTACTATTTCTTCTTGCCCTTCTAACCACCACCTGCCCCCCCTTTCCCCTCCCACTGTCTGTAGGGAACAATAGATTTTTCTAATTAACAGAGTATGGTATTCCCTCCTTGAACCCAAACCAATGAGAGTAAATTTCATACAGTGCTCCTCCCTCCTTTCCCTCTACTATAATGAGTTTTTGTGTCTTTTCATGTTAGAATCCTAAACTTAACTGATTATGTTGATCCCTCATTGAACCTTAGAAGCAATGAGAATAAAGTTCATAAGATGTTCATCTTCCTCCCTTCTTTCTCTCTACTATAGAATGTTTTTATGCCTCTTTGTGTGGCATAAGTTACCATTTTCTGCCTCCTCCTTTCCTTTTCTCCCATTTCAATTCCTTTTTACCCCTTATTAAAGTTTTTCTGTCACCAGATTAGTTCATTTACACCCACACCCTCTATCTATGTATATCCCTTTTAAATGTTGCAGTAATTATACACACACACACACACAAACACACACACACACACAAACATAGATTGACAGGTATCAGCTTCCCATATAGGAACGTAAACAGTTTGCTCTTATTGATTCAAAAGTTATGTGCTTGAATTTGGCTACTGTATTTCTTGGAGTTTTCAGTTTGGAATATCTTTCAGAAGGTATCTGGTGAATTCTTTTCATAACTATTTTACTCTTGGGGGCAGAGCCAAGATGGCAGAGTAGAAACAGCACTTCCAAGGTGCTCTGTCCCACACCACTTCAAAACCATGTAAAAGAGGACTCTGAACAACTTCTGGAGCTCCAGCACCCACAGAACAACAAAGAGAAGCTAACCTCCTACTGAGGATAGCACGGCAGCCCGGCAGGGAACGGCCAGTGCAGCACTCTGGGAGTAGACAGCACAGCACTCTGGGAGCTGAGCCCAGGCCCAAGTGAGTCTCAGTTTTAGCCCAAGGGTGGCTGGACCAGCAGCTAGCTAGAGGGACCCCAGAACACAAACAGCTGTGGCGATTCCAGAATTATCAACAGAGATATGCCTAGGACAAGGTGAGAAGTTAGTGCCTTATGGACTTTGGGACCAGTATTTGGGGAACGAGTCTGGTTCTTCCCCTGGGGGCGAGAAGCAGTTGAGGAGAAAGGGCACTCTAGCCATTTTGCAGCTTCAGTTGAAGCTTCAACTCCTGGCCTGTGAACTGTAAGGGGATTCAGTGATCAGTCTTGGGGGGTAATCTCTCTTGCTTTAACCTCCCTGGATCTGGATTGTGGTCTGGAGTGGAGGTCTTGGGGTGGGTATCCAGCTTTCCAGATCGTGAAGAAGCCTGACTGAAGGGAAGAAGCCTGCCACTCCCAGGGCCCTGCACTGTCTGCTCCCAGAGGGCTGTGCTGGCCATTCCCTTCCAGGCTGCCGGGCTGTCCTCAGCAGGAGGTTAGCTTCTCTGTCGTTCCGTGGGTGCTGGAGCTCCAGAAGTTGTTCAGAGTCCCCCTTTTACATAGTATGGAAGTGGTGTGGGGAAGAGCGCCTTGGAAGCGCTGTTTCTACTCCACCATCTCAGCTCCCAGTACCTGGCAGCTTCTACCCTGAGGGACTGAAGTGCATAGAATATGATATTCCAGAGGTCAAAAGAGCTGGGATTAAAACCAAGAATCACATATCCAGCAAAACTGACTACCTTGTTTCAGGGGAAATTATGGTCATTCACTGGAATAGAGGACTTTCAAGCATTCTTGAGGAAAAAGCCAGAGTTGAATAGAAAATTTGACATCCAGACACAAGAAGCAAGGTAATCAGGGAAAAGAAATCAAAAGGAACTTATCAAAGTTGACCTATTTACATTCCTACATGGAAAAACAATAACTGTGACTGATGAAACTTTTCTCATTATGAAAATAATTGAAGAAGGGTGTATGGGCATATGAATACATATGTAAATGTGTGTTTATATGTTTACAGGTATACATGGATAGAGGGCACAGGTTGAATTTGATGGGAAGGGATGATACTTATGGGGTGAAATTAAGAGGTGAGAAAGGAAGGTGGCAAGATGTGATAGGAAGAGACAGGGCAGGGTAAATTATCTCATGTAGAAAATACAAGGGAAAGTAGTTGCAGGGGAGGGGAAGAACAGGAAAGCAAAAAGGCAAAACCATATTCTCATTGAATTTGGCTTAGGGAGAAAATCACATACATACTAAATGGGATATCTCACCCTGCAGGAGAGTAGGGGGGAGGGGGATGAGAAGGGGGATGATGGAGGGGAGGGCATTCTGTGGGGAGGGGAGGTTGGAAGTACCCACTTTTGAAGAGGGACAGGATTAAAGTAGGGAATGGACCAGGTGGGGGAGTGGGATGGGTGGGAGGGAAATATAAGCAGTCTGTTACAATATATCTACTATGGTAATGTTTTGCATACCTATACATGTACAACAGATACTGAATTGCTTATCTTTCCAGAGGGAGTGGGTGACAAGGAAAGAAGGGAATGGATCTGAAATTCGAATATTTAAAACTAAATGTTTCAAATATATATAAATACTATTATTATTACTATTTTGCATGTAATTGGGAGATAAGATGTGCAGGCATTGGGGCACAGAGATTCACCTTGCCCTAATGGTAAAATCAAAGGGGGTATGGGAGAAGATATGGAAGAGAGCAGACTGGATGAGGGGATATCTTGTGAGACTGCTCTTCTAGGGTGGTCGGTAGGGAGAAAATGGGGAAAAAATATAACTCTAAATCTGGCTGAAATGAATGATGTAAACCAGAAATTAATAAAGCAGTTGTTAAAAAAAAACAAAAACAAAAACAAAAACAACTATTTTACTCTCCGGATCTAGGACCTCAGGGCAGTTTACTTTATCAATCTCTTGGAAGATGTTGTCTAGACTGTTTTTTTCATCATCGTTTTCCAGTAGACTAATAATTCTTAGGTTATCTCTCCTGGATCTGTTCTTCAGGTCAGATGTTTTTCCAATGCGATACTTTACACTTTTTTTTTCCTAATTCTTAAATCTTTTTGTTTTGACTGACTCTTGATGCATCATACAGTCCTTAGCTTCTATTTGACTGATTCTAATTTTAGTGAATTATTTTCCTCGATTAATTTGTGAAGCTCCTTTTATTGGGAGGTATTTTCTCCATTTATATTTTGTGCCTCCTGTCCCATTTCACAAATTTTATTTTTTAAGGATGTTTTTTTTCTTCAGTGAGATTTTTTTTTTCCATTCTGGCCAATGTAATTTTAAAAGTGTGGTCAATTTATCTTCTACCTCTCTAATTTGGCTTTTAAAAATCTTTTTAGAGCTCTTCCAAAAATGCTTTTTGGGCTAGAGACCAATTTATTTTTACTTCTGTGGTTTCAGGTGTGGATATAGAGTTGATAGTGTCTCCTGAAAGTGATTCTTCTCATTCACGATAAAAGGATTCAATCATCTTTGGTTTTCCCTTTGCAAGTTGCTTCTTTCCAGTTGTGACTGCCTATTTCCTAGCTTTCAAAGTGGATTTCTGCTTCTGTGGTACAGAGGTCTCTGACCCCGGATTTTCAAGCTGGGAGCTAGGGGTCTGGTTGTTGACTTTATGTGCTGTAACCTCTGGGTGTTTAGACTGAGGTCAAGGCCAGGATTTTCAACCTTTCCTCTGGGTTACCCTGAGGCTTACAGGTGTGGAGGAGGAGTGGTCTGGCCACTTCAGTTTTCTACCTCTGTGCCCCTGGGCTGTAGCTCAGGCAGGCTCAGCAGCTGGTGGCCAGTGGCACTGGTGTCTGTAGATTCCCTTGATTCTGCTAAGGTACACCTGGGCTTCTGGTGTTAGTGCTTTCTGGCTCCACCCCCTGGGTTTCCAGATCTTCTGCTGGTCAGCTGAGATGGGGCCTGTTGGGACACTTCCTGCCCTTCACTTCAGGATTTTACAATGGGCGGAGCAATAATCTTGGGGTTTTCAGGGTCAGGGAGGGGGATTAGAGCAGCTAGTGTTTACTCTGCCATCTTGACTCCCAGAAGTTCAGGTGGGTGATTTTTAAACATCCAGGGTGTGGGCTTGGATAGCCCAAGGAGAAGCTGCTGTCAGTGCTGCAGGCCCTGCACTTTCTCTTACCCAGCTACTACTGATCCTCCATATTGCATTGAGATGTCCATAAATCATCCTTGTGGTGGGTGAATCTGTTGTCCGGGAATTGGTCTCACTCCGATGTGATCTGCTCTCAGGTCCATGCTGGTGCAGCCCCCACGTGTTCCACGTTCCCTCTGCCCAGTCCTCTGTGGGCACTTTCCTGGACTGGGAATCTGTCACACTCTGTCTCCCAATGGATTCTGTCACACTAAAATCCGTTCAGATTCACTTTTTAGAGGTTGTTGACAGAATTCATGGAGGACTTAAGGTGAGTTCCTGTATTCACTCTGCCCCCTGTGCTTTACTTTTTTTTTTTTTAAGCAATTGGGGTTAAGTAACTTGCTCAAGGTTACACGGCTAGTCATTATTTATGCGTGGGTGCTCATTTTCTGAGGCCAGATCTGATCTCGGGTCATCCCAACTCCGAGGCCGGTGCTCTACTCACTGCGCCACCTAGCCGCCCCTTTAGGGCAATTGGGGTTAAGTAACTTGCCCAAGGTTACATGGCTAGGTTTTTGTTTGTGTGGATTAAGTGTCTGAGGCCGGCTCCGAACTCAGGTCCTTCTGACTCCAGGGCTGGCGTTCTATTCACTTCGCCACCTAGCCGCCCTTGTGCTTTACTTTTTTTTTTTTTAATTAATTTATTAGTTTAGTTTCAGTTGACAAGATTCAATTCCATAGTTCTTTGATTTTCAAATTTCCTTTACTTCCCTCCCCGCTCCCCTCATGACATCATATAGTACAGTATAGGGTCTGCAAATGCATTCATATTAAACATTATTCCAATTACAAAGGCATATTGTACTAGGTGGGATGAAAGATGGTAAGGAAGAAGTACAACCAAACAATGAGAAGAACAAGATCATGTAGTTTGCTTCCATCAGGATTCAGGCTCAGTTCTTTCTAGTTATATCTCTGGATGGCACATTTCTCACTTTCTTGAGTCATTCGGGATTAACTTATATCACTGCATTGCTGAAAAGAGTCCAGTCTGTCATAGTTGGTCGTCACAGATATGGTATGTCTGTGATTGTATACAAATTTCTTCTGATTCTACTCTTCTCGCTCAGCATCAGTTTGTATAAGTCTCTCCAGGTAATTATGAAATCCGTCACCTCCTCGTTTCTTATAGCACAATAAAATTCCATTACATTCATATACCACACCTTGTTTAGCCATTCCCCAATTGATGGGCACTCCTTTAGTTTCCAATTCTTTGCAACCACAAAAAGGGCTGCTAAAAATATTTTTGTACATATGGTTCTTCCTCCCACTACTATGATCTCTTTGGGATATAACCCTAGGAGTGGTATGGCTGGGTCAAAGGGTATGAAATTATTTATAATCCTTTGGGCATAATTCCAGATTGCTCTCCAGAATGGTTGGATAAGTTCACAACTCCACCAGCAATGTATTAGCGTTCCAATTTGTCCACATCCTCTCCAGCATTTGTCACTTTCTTGTTTTGTCATCTTAGCCAATCTGACTGGAGAGATGTGGTATCTCAGAGTTGTTTTGATTTGCATTTCTCTAATTAATAGTGATTTAGAGCATTTCTTCATATGCTTATAGATATCTTTAATTTCTTTCTCTGAAAACTTCCTATTCATATCCTTTGACCATTTCTCAATTGGGGAATGACTTGTATTCATATAGATTTGGCTCAATTCTCTATAAATTTTAGAAATGAGTCCTTTATCAGAGACACAGGTTGTAAAAATTCTTTCCCAATTTCCCACCTCCCTCTTGATCTTGGTTACATTGGCTTTGTTTGTGCAGAAGCTTTTCAATTTAATGTAATCAAAATTATCCATTTTGCATTTTATAATGCTCTCTAATTCTTGTTTGGTCCTAAAATCTTCCCCTCTCCACAGATCTGTCAGGTAAACTATTCCTTGCTTTCCCAAATTGCTTACAGTATCATCCTTTACACCTAGATCATGCACCCATTTAGACTTGATTTTGGTATATGGTGTTAGATAGTGATCTATGCCCAGTTTCTGCCATACTGTATTCCAGTTTTCCCAGCAGTTTTCGTCAAATAGTGCATTCTTGATCAAACTGGTATTTTCCGGGTTTATCGAAATATTGTTATTCATTACTGCTGGTCTCCTGACCAAATCCATTCCATCTGATCCACCATCTACACTCTGCCAGTACCAAGCAGTTTCGATGACTGCTGCTGTATAATACAGATTAAGATCTGGCATAGCTAGTCCACCTTCCCTAGCATTTCTTTTCATTAATTCCCTTGATATTCTAGACCTTTTGTTTTTCCAAATAAATTTTGTTATTATTTTGTCTAACTCTACAAAGTAGTTTTTTGGTAAATTGATTGAAATGGCACTAAATATATAATTTAGTTTGGGTAAAATTGTCATTTTTATTATATTAGCTCGACCCAGCCACGAGCAATTGATATTTTTCCAACTATTTAGATCTGCTTTTATTTGTGTGAGAAGTGTTTTGTAGTTTTGATCATATAGATCCTGGGTTTGTTTTGGCAAGTAGATTCCCAAATATTTTATAATGTCTACAGTGACTTTAAATGGGATTTCTCTTTCTATATCTTGCTGTTGAGTTTCATTAGAGATATACAGGAATGCTGAGGATTTA
>WOXC01010524.1:0-456442 GCA_011680675.1 Gymnobelideus leadbeateri
AAAGCCATGATGAGAAAAGCAGTCTAGACAACATCCTCCAAGAGATTGTCAAAGAAAACTATCCTGAGGTCCTGGAATCAGAAGATAAAATAGCTATTGATAGAATTCACCGGACTCCTCCTGAAAGAGATCCCAAACTGAAAACTCCAAGAAATATAGTAGCCAAATTCCAGAATTATAAGATTAAAGAAAAATTCTACAAGCAGCCAAAAAGAAACAATTCAAATATCGAGGAACTACAGTTAGGATCGCACAGGACCTAGCAGCTTCTACATTAAAAGAGCGGAGGGACTGGAATTTGATATTTCGTAGGGCAAGAGAGCTAGGACTACAACCAAGGATTAACTACCCGGCAAAACTGAGCATAATCTTTCAGGCAAGGAGATGGACGTTTAATGAATAAGGGACTTCCAGACTTTCCTAATGAAAAAGCCAGAGCTCAATGGAAAATTTGATCTCCAATTACAAGACTCCAGAAGAACATAAAAAGGTAAACAAGGGTAACATAGACTCACACATGCAGAAATGCACACACCCACACCCACAAACACAAGCTCATTACCTGGGATGCAACAAGAGCAAAATGTTCACATCCCTATATGTGGAGCTGATAACTGTCAATATTTGAAATCTCTATGATTATCATGACCTGCAAAAGGGTTATACTTAGAGGGTGTGGGTATGAATGCACTAACATGGAGTATAAAAAAAAAAAGACTATTAAGGGGATCAATGGTACTGTAATGGGAAAAAGGAAAGGATGAGCTAGGAAAAGGTAAAATATGCCATCTGAAGAGGCATCAAAACACACTATAGAAGAAGGGAAAGTAAGAGGGAGAGGAACATCATTTAAACACTATTCTCACTGGTTCTGGTCCAAAGAAGGATCAAATTAATCAGTGAAGTTTAAGAATCTAACGTGAATAGACACATAAATTCATTAAATAGAGGAATTGGAGGGAGGGAGAGGAGCACTGTTTGAAATTTACTCTCATTGGTTTAGAATCAAACGGGGAGTAATTTACTCTGATAAGTATAAAAATTTATTGTGTCCTATAGATAGTGGGAGGGTAAGGGGGGGTGAAAAGGAGGAGACTAAAGGGAGGGATTATAAGGGAGGGAAATAGTAGTAAGGGGAGAGGGTAGGTTAAGAAGGGGGGTCACTGGGTGGGAACACTAAGGGAGGGGGTGGTCAAAAGGGAAAACTTCAAGGAGGGGAAGGGAGAAGGAAGAAACAAAAACATAAACAGAGGAGGGAATAGGATGGAAGGGAAGAGACAGATAGTCATCATTACTGTGAATGTGAATGGGATGAACTCTCCCATAAAACAGAGGCGGATAGCAGAATGGATTAAAAACCATAATCCTACAATATGCTGTCTTCAAGAAACACATTTGAAACAAAGGGATACCCACAGGGTTAAGGTAAAAGGTTGGAGTAAAATTTATTATGCCTCAGCTAAAGTAAAAAAAGCAGGGGTAGCAATACTTATCTCAGATAAAGCAAAAGCAAAAATAGATCTAATTAAAAGAGATAAGGAAGGAAACTATATCCTACTAAAAGGCACCATCAAAAATGAAGCAATATCACTACTTAATATATATGCACCAAGTGGTATAGCATCTAAATTCCTAGAGGAGAAGTTAAAGGAATTAGAGGAAGAAATAGATAGCAAAACTATACTAGTGGGGGACCTTAATCTTCCCCTCTCTGAACTCGATAAATCTAACCTCAAAATAAACAAGAAAGAAGTTAAGGAGGTGAATAGAATCTTAGAGAGACTAGATATGATGGATCTATGGAGAAAACTGAATGGGGATAAAAAGGAATTTACTTTCTTCTCAGCAGTGCATGGTACATACTCAAAAATAGACCATGTACTAGGGCATAAAAACCTCACAATCCAGTGCAGAAAGGCAGAAATAGTAAGCGCATCATTCTCAGATCATGATGCAATAAAAATTATATGAAATAAAGGGCCATGGAAAGATAGACTAAAAACTAATTGGAAACTAAACAATTTAATCCTAAAAAATTGGTGGGTCAAAGAAGAAATTATAGAAACAATCAATAATTTCATTCAAGAGAATGATAATAATGAAACAACATACCAAAATTTGTGGGATGCACTAAAGGCAGTTCTCAGGGGAAGTTTTATATCCCTGAGTGCATACTTAATTAAAGCAGAGAGAAGGGAGGTCAATGAATTGGACATGCAATTGAAAAAGCTAGAAAAAGAACAAATTGAAAATCCCCAATTTAGTACTAAATTAGAAATATTGAAAACCAAAGGTGAGATTAATAAAATTGAAATTAAGAAAACCATTGAATTAACAAATAAAACTAAGAGATGGTTTTATGAAAAAATCAACCAAATTGATAGACCCTTAGTCAATATGATAAAAAAAAAGAAAGAAGAAAACCAAATTATGAGTATCAAAAATAAAAAGGGTGAATCTACCTCCAATGAAGAGGAAATTAAAAAAATAATGAGGAATTATTTTTCCCAATTGTATGCACATAAATATGACAATCTTAGTGAAATGGATGAATATTTACAAAATCACAAATTGCCCAGATTAACTGAAGAGGAAGTGAATTACCTAAATAACCCCATCTCAGAAAAAGAAATCAAACAAGCCATCAATGAACTCCCTAGGAAAAAATCTCCAGGGCCAGATGGGTTCACTAGTGAATTCTATCAAACATTTAAAGAACAATTGATTCCAATACTCTACAAACTATTTGGGAAAATTAGTGAAGAAGGAGTCCTACCAAACTCTTTCTATGACACAAATATGGTACTGATTCCTAAATCAGGAAGAGATAAAACAGAGAAAGAAAATTATAGACCAATCTCCCTCATGAATTTAGAGGCAAAAATTCTAAATAAAATATTAGCCAAAAGGCTCCAACAACTTATCACAAAAATAATACACCCTGATCAGGTAGGATTCATTCCAGGAATGCAAGGATGGTTTAATATTAGGAAAACCATCAGTATAATTGAGCATATCAACAACAAAACTAGCAAAAACCACATGATCATCTCAATAGATGCAGAAAAGGCTTTTGACAAAGTACAACATCCATTTCTATTAAAAACACTAGAAAGTATAGGAATAAATGGAGCCTTCCTTAAAATAGTTGCTAGCATCTATCTAAAACCATCAGCAAGTATTATATGCAATGGGGATAAACTAGAAGCCTTTCCAATAAGATCAGGAGTGAAACAAGGGTGTCCACTATCACCCCTCTTATTCAATCTGGTACTAGAAACGTTAGCAGTAGCAATTAGAGAAGAAAAAGAAATCAAAGGAATCAAATTAGGCAAAGAAGTGACCAAGCTGTCACTCTTTGCAGATGATATGATGATATACTTAGAGAATCCTAGAGAATCAAGTAAAGGGTCATTTTATGTTGGTATCTGTTTCATGGATCATAGTGGCCAAAACACTTATTATCAAGTGTCCATCATGAGGTCATGAGGCTCTCTATATTTAAGTAGGCTGTTCCTCAAATGGGAGACACTTTGGGGATTATACTTGAAGTCTTTTCACCTTGGGTAAGACCTGATAAGCTTATGTTGACTTGGTATAGCTTCCAAGAGCCAAATCATCCACTGATGCCCTGATAACCTATATACCTTTTTTATCTTCTTTATAAAGTTTATAAGAATAGTCCATTAATGCAACAAAGGTATCCATAGTGAAAATACAAAAGGGAACAAGAAGACTTTCATAGGCGGGTTTTGTTTTTGCTTTTACAACATGCCACAATTTCATAATTACACAATATAGAGAATATAATTATAACCACCCAGGGCAAGGGGCAAACTGGCCACAAAACCCCCTGGGCTTTGTGGTTCTTCCCAGTTTAGGAAGAAAAGAAATTAACTCAAGATGAGAGGATTTTGTGGTCGGTCCACCCCTTACCCTGGATTCCTATATAATCAAAATATAATACTCAATCATGTTTATCTTTTGATAATTACCAAAAAAAAAACGTTTGACCCAGGAGAGCAGAAAGTGGCCTTAAAGATCATCTTCACACAAGCTGTCTCCCATGTACATGTTAATATTCCACAACACTTAGAACACAGCAATAATTTTATTCAATAATATGCTAAAATTCAAAATCAAAGTATCACACAGGGGAACAAGTGATCTCCAAAGGTGCTCACCAACGTCATGGAGGACATCCTGATCAAAGTCTAAATAGAATCTACTGTTCATTTAATGGACATTTATTAAGCACCTGCACTTTGCAAAACATTCATTATCCCAGGGGCTGGGTATACAAATTCAAAAACCAAGCAGTCCCCTGCCCTCAGAGAGCTTGCAGTCTACTAGGAGGATATAACATGTTCATAAATAAATAAATACAAGACATATACAAAATCAACTGTTCAATCAACAGGCATTTATTAAGGATAAGTTATATGTCATACACTGTGCTTGATTTTGATTAGGGAACTAACAACATGGTTTCTGCCTGCCATCCATAACCAGAGCAATAGATGTTGCCTTAAAAAATGGAGAGTAAAGAAAGCCATGTTTACAATAGGATTGTAAACAGAAACACAATGGATTTGCTCATTTTTCTTCCTTGTTGTGGGTATTATTTTATATTATGTCAGCCATAATATCTACATATTATAAATGTTTATTTAAACATATATTGCTGAATTCTAAGGTATAAAATTGTCCTACTCACATCCTACATTATTATGCCATCACAACTTAATTTCACGGTCAAATCATTAATAAATTTTGTTTAAACAAAGTCTTCTTCCTTGATTAGAATTAAGGAAAATGGCTTGCCAAACTTGAAAATGGCCTGCCAAACCCACCTCCCTGATTGAAGTATGATTTGAAAAATTAAAACACACGTTTGAAATCTACATAGTTTCCCTTACTAGCAGTTTAAAAATAAAGGTAGTCTTTGCTTTGATGAAAAGACAGTCTCTTTGCAAAGAGCATCCTGAATAAATACAATTTCTGAAATTCCCTATACTTTTGTCCTTGCTGAAGATGTTAGCCAGTGCTAGGCCATTGCCTGTAACTTATTCGCTTGTGATTTGAAGTCTAAGAATGGATTGATCTAAGATGCTCAAATGATTCTCTCAGGATTTAGGAGCTAATTGTGCTTACAGGGCTTAGTGTCCTGAACAGCAAAGTCACAGCTTCCAGGCCACTAAGCCAGCACCTTCTGTTGTATCTCTGAGCTTTCAGAAGGTTGGGGAGCTGCTGCAAGATGTCTCCACTGGGAAGTGGTCCATATCTTTCACTGTTTCCTCAGTAGCCGTTACTGCTAGTCACCCCCCTTGCTGTTACCACTTCATAGGCAACTTGATTCTTCAGAGGCAAGAAGAAAAAAGCAAATAGTATGGGTGAGATCACCAAGGACGACGTGGAGAAATACCTAGGAGACAACCCCCAGTTTGCTAAGGAGTATTTTGACAAGAAGTTGAGGGTAGAGGTGCTGGGAGAAGTCTTCAAAGGCAGCCCAGCATCCATCCAGGAGAGTACTTCCTTTAATGAGATGACCCAAGTAGAGGAATCAGCCTTGATCTTTGAGTTGATACAGAACATGCAAGATGAAGCAGCCAGCATGGAGACGGTGGTACACAAGGCTCTGAGGAGGCTATGCCAGTTGCTGTCTGCTGACCGCTGTAGCATGTTCATTTGCCGATCACGAAACGGAATTCCAGAGGTGGCATCAAGGCTGCTCAATGTCACCCCAACCTCCAAGCTGGAGGAGAATCTCGTGTCTCCTGACAAAGAAACTGTCTTTCCTCTAGACATCGGGATTGTGGGTTGGGTTGCTTATACTAAAAAATCCTTTAATATTCCGGATGTAACCAAGGTAGGTGACCTGAGTATGGGGTGAGTAAGGGAGAGGTCTCACTTGTAGCCTAGGGACCCATTCCCGTTAGTCCTGCAGGGGCTGGACTGACCCTGATCAATTGAACATGAACAGGGAGAGGGCCAGTAATTAGAACCTCCTCCTGTATTTGCTGCACTCTTTTGCTGTTAGACAGGAACCTGGGGCCTACTAAGGGTTTATTCAGCCCATATTCTATAGCTTCGGAGGTTGGTAGATTGTTTGCTCCAAATATGTTATCAGTTCATTGGTTCTTCCTGGTGAGCAAATGTTTTTTTCCTCACAGTTGAGCATAAAGTGACTGGCTGTTTGCTTCATGCAATTCTCTATGATGCCAGGCTGGGGATCCCACAGGGGCATTCAAGGAAAGGTTATCCAATGAAGACAAAAGGTATCACAAAAAACAAGTTTGGTTTTTTTTCCTGAGAAAAAAATAACTATCTTCTGAGAGTGAAGACTGTCCCTGGTGCTTTTGGAAAATGCAACCGGGATTGTTTCTAATCTGGAAACACGATCCTGGTAGAAGAAAGTCCTGAAGCATGACAGTCATTTGTGAGAAGGGGTAGAGTTCCACAAAGGAGAGTGTTGGTATGGGTAAACAGATTATTTCCCAAGGTGAGAGGATCTTGCCTTTGTACCAGGGTATCTTTAAATTGGAGAGTGTCCCCAAAGTGACTCTTGGGGGTAAAGTTTGCCTGTGATGGCTACCAAATGAGTGGTCTAGATGCAATCTTTTCTTTTAGAAGTCAGAAGTCCTGGGTTGAGCTGCCATATTGAGAAATTATTTATTGTTAGAGATGTAAATTTTTACAGAACTATAGAATCAAAGAAGTTGAAGGGGCCTTAAAGATCCTTTAGTTTAATGTCCTCATTTTGCAGATCTGGAGACCCAGAGAAATTTAAGCAGTTTGTCCAAAGTCCCATAGTACACTGGGATCTATAAGCAAGGTCCTTGACTCCTAAGAAGGTGCAATGAATAAAGAGTTGGGCCTGGAGTCAGGAAGACTCATCTCCCTGAGTTCAAATCTGGCCCCAGACACTTACTAGCTGTGCGACCTTGGGCAAGTCAGTTAACCCTGTTTGCCTCACTTTCCTTGTCTGCAAAATGAACTTGAGAAGGAAATGGCAAAGCCAAGAAAATTCCAAATGAGTCAGACTGACAAAAGAGTCAGACACTACTAAAAATTGACCAAATAACAAAAATGGTTCCTATTCTCTTTGTTTCTTTCTTTTTTCAATATAGTTATTTATTTGCCCTTCCTTAGTGCTTCTGAGATTATTTCTCTATTTCTCCAACACTCAACCATGAAGTCTTCCCTTCAGTCTAATGGAAATAGGTTCACTCATGAATACTGCTCTTCTGTCTATCTACTACTTGCAGCATATAGAAGAATTTCAAAAAGGTTCCACAGTGAGACGCTAAGTTCAGATTTTTCGTTTTCTCATCATTTTCCTATGGAATTTAGAACAAAATTAAACAGAAGTAATTTTGTATAAAGCTTCTCTACCTCACAGGAAAATTTTTGTTGAGGAGAGAAGAAGGGATCTGGTTATGGTATTATTATATTGGTGTGGGGAATTTCTAGTTATATAAATTCTTTTCTCAATATGGATAGACAGTAGACTGAGGCACTAAGAGATTGAGAGACTTTACCTATGGTCACACATTTAGTGTGAACCAGAGCCAGGACCTTAACCCAGGGTTCCCTAATTCCAAAGCCAGCCCCCTTTCTTCTAAGAGATTAGTTACATAAAATGAACATAACACAGTTAAAATTTCTTGAAGGAAATAATCAATACAAATACAAGCCATCACTAGCATTGTACATTAAGGTGAGGTAGGAAGAAAATATCTTGTAAGAGGACTGCTATTACCAGACTGCTTTGTGCTCTACTGCTGTTAAAAATGCTTTCTCTGTCGGTTGCCTCTGACGTGCCATGGGCAGGCTGGAAGGATAATCCTGCTAAATTCATGAAGCCGATTATGTGGGGAAAAGACTGCAGAGATCAAGAAAGATGCCACATGCATGATTCCTTTCATATCCTTCTCCCTGGCAAAGTTGACCCAAGTTTGTTTCTAGAGATGGCCATAGATTCAAGGAGGATATCACCCTGCTGTGAGACCTTCATGCAAAGAGCTTTAATCAGATGCAAGGACAGTAGCTCCACATTTGGGGTCATTTGCTGCCAGAAAGATCCTTTTTATTTTTTTGCTCAGAATAATTACATAGAAAAGGAAATCCTGAACATTTTCACACAAGTTATAACATCTCTAGCTAAATTACTGCTCACGATTAGTAGGACATTGGGTTATGAAGTGAACACAAAGTCAAAATGTTTTATTCCTTCAATTTTTAATAGGATGAAAAAGGAAACTTTTTCAAACATTGGTTTATTTCTTTCTACTGCCTTTATATAATTAGTGGGTACGGTTTCTCAAGTTCAGGGAACCAACACAGTGGGGATGCTCAGCACACTTTGCAGGCTCAGGATTCTTCTGTTCTCAGTTACATGTTTGCACAGCAGAAAAACAGCAGGTGTTGCTGAGAATGACATAGAACCATAGACAATCCATGCTGTGAGAGTATTGGCTCTAATAGCCTCTTTGACAAAAGGAAACTGAGGCCCAGAGGTGGAGCCCCTCCCTCTTTGCTCTCCCCCAATGACTCTAAATGGGCTTGATTGAAGGGTGTGACTGTGTTAGCATATTACTAGGCCCAGAAGGAGGATGAATCACAAAATCAGTGGAACCTTAGAGTGGAAAGGATCCCACAGATGATTTAGTCCAAGCCCTGTCAATCAACAGACTTGGAAATTGAGGTCCCATTGACTAGTTAACACAGGTGGGTGATTTTGTGGGGTAAATGGGTCATGGTCCAGACTTGTAACTTCATCAGCGGAGGGGATGTCTGATGTAGATTAGCCAAAACCAGGGCAGATTAACAACTATGCAATTTGTAGTTTTAGAGAATTGCATGGAGAACTGAGAAGTTAGCTAGTTTATATCAAAGATAATATCTGAATGCAAGCCTTCCCAGTTCCAAGACTCGCCCTCTATCCACTACACTACTGTAAAAACTACCTTGAAACCTACAAAATACCCCATGGTTAATTTTAATATAAACCTCATGAATGGCCTTGCCACACCCCTTTCCCTAGAGAAGGATGCTGCACAGATCCATATCCAGATTTCTGAAAGCCCATTCCCCTCTACTGGTGAGAGAAGAGGGCTTCTGGGCTGGGGATCACATCTCCAGTCATCAGCTGTCTACTTTTTAATCATTTTAATGCTTATTAGCACTTCCACTAGGGGGTGAGCAGGTACAAGAAGAGGATATAAGTGAGGAAGTAGGTGGAAGCTACTATAGTTTTCATGGGTCCATGAAAACAGATGAGAAGGGCATTGAGCAGTTAAGTGACAAACCAGTAGATACCAGGTGCAGAACTTGAACCCAGGTCTTTCTGAGTCAGAGGCCAGCTTTGCCATTGTCCACTATGCTATTTTGCCTCTCAAAAGTAATAGAATATGTAATGAAACTTATAACCTTGGTTAGCTTAGTGGGAGACATTATTCCTGTTCCCTACCCTCCTCCACCCCTAATACAATTCCTATTAACAGGCTCCTATATCTAATTCTTTTCAAATTTCTACTGTTTAAAAAAATGTCTTTTCAACAACTGAGGATTACAAGGTGTGTGGAACAATAATACGGTGGCACAACAGATTGGAAACCTAGTACCTAGTGAGAAGCAATATGATAGGGGGTGAATGACTTGGAGTCAGAATCCTGGCATTGTTTTCTAACTCTGCCTCTTTACCTGTACAGGTCTCTTTGCCTCTGAGAGTCTCGGTTTCCTCACCTATAAACAGGAGATAATACTGTTTATATCACCTACCTCACGGTTGCTATGGGAAATCATCAATTTTACAGTTGGAAGGGATCTCTGATCCAATCCTTACCTGACCAAGAAGTCCCATGACCAACCTTCCATTGAAAATCTCTAGTGAGGGGGACACAGTCCCTGCAGAGGCACTTCACGAGCCTGTTTTGAGATTGGGCTAAGGTTAGAATTTGCAGAAAAGGTACCAACCTGTTTCTAAGTACAGACATACCTCAGATATATTGCAGGTTTGGTTCCAGACCACCCCAATAAAGCGAATGTCTCAGTAAAGTGAATCCCATGAATTTTTTGGTTTCCCAGTGCACATACAAATTACATTTACACTATACCACAGTCTATTTATTGTGCAATAGCAATATGTCTTAAAAAGCAATGTACATACCTTAATTAAAAATATATGTTGCTAAAAAAAAGTCTAACCATCATCTGAGCCTTCAGCTAGTTTGCTGACAGATCAGGGTGGTGGTTGCCAAAGGTTAAAATGGTGGGTGTGGCAATTTCTTAAAATAAGACAACAATGAAGTTTGTTGCATCGAGTGACTCTTCCTTTCATTTAGAGGCCATTGTAGGGTTTTTAATTGACCTAATTTCAATATTTTTCTGTCTCAGGGAATAAGGAGACCCCAGGAGAGGCCCCCATCAAGGGCTGTCAAGAAAGAGATGAGGAACAGTCATTTAGTGGAAGAGTCAGAACACACACAACATATATCGATTCAGTTTGCCATCTTAAATGGGTAAAACTCATGGTACTCCAAAATAATTACAGTAGTATCAAAGATCATTGATGACAGCTCAGCATAATAAATATCATAATAATGAAAAAGTTTGAAATATTGTGAAAATTACCAAAATGTGACACAAAGCTATTGGGGAAAAAAATGGTGACAATAGACTTGCTTAACCTTAAATTTGTAAAAAACAAACCAACCACAAAACCAATATCTGCAAAGTGCAATAAAATGAGATATGTCTATAGAGAAAGTCTCCTCACTCAGGTGTTCCCTGTACCAATGAAATTACAGGTCTAGTCTCCATCCCTATATTAACAATAGTTCTGACCTCAAAACTATTTGCTAATGATGTCTTACAATTTTATTTTATTATTATTATTATTATTATTATTATTATTATCCTCTGAGGCCCAGAGAGGCTCATTGTTAAATTTTCCTTGTGAGCTTTTACACCTCAGGAAGCCCAATCACTACAAATCAGGGCTTGATTCATTGTTTTGTTGATTTCTAGGCTTAATAAAGCATGAATAATGCAGATTAAACTTAAAAGTGCATGCATGCATGTATGCATGTATGTACGTATTTTTCAAGGAGTCTAGTCATTAAACTTTTTCCAGCACACCTCTCTATTGCTCTGTAACATTTCCTGAGTGCATTAGAAGGTTCAGGGAATGAAGCTGTCACCAGACTAGAGGCCTGCAACTGGAGAATTAATAATAATAATAATATTATAATAACTGGCATTTTTGTAGTTTTGAGGTTTACAAAGCATTTTATATCCATTTTCTCCTTGGATCCTCCCCACATCCTTGATTATAACCTCACCCCATCATGCAGATCACAACCTGGAATCTTTATTTATTCCATGAGACTTTCTCCCATCTCCTCCATAATTTCACCACAGAGAGCCATGAAACATACTGGAACACTTCCTTGCTTTCCCTAGACAATGAGAGGATATCAATGGAACACAGATGCTATCAGCTATCCCTCACACTCGCCCCCTGACCAGCCCATGTCTCCTTTTCTTTAAAACTCCACCAATAATGCTGCAAAATCCTACTCTAACTTTATTCAGCCAATCACCCATTTAGAAAATTGCTCCTGTGGAATCACTCCCCGTCACTCCTTTTATATGTTTTCATTTATGGCACCATTTTGTTGCCAAGGAGATCAGGATGATGGTGATCTTCTCCAGCAAACATCACCCTCTTTGGTCTTCCAGGGAATTTGTCCCTGACTTATGACTGATGGGGCCAAACTTTGGTCAGTACTAGCTCCTTCCACTTCTAGTGATTATGGGGAAGGAAATTAGAGAAGCAGGTAAACATGGGGTGGGGGCAGAGGAGAAGGAGTAGACAGAGAAGCCTCAGGAGCATATGGAAGTGGGGGGCCAAGCTATGAGACCATCAGTACCAGACTCCGAGACTGGGCTGAATGGATGGATATATGTGTCATGTAGGAACAGAGGCTGTATTGCTGACTGACACCGCCCCCTCCCCAAGCCCCCACTACAGATGTGCAGGGGGTTATTCTTCATTTCTCTTTGCCCTTTATGTTTCTTTGGCTCCTCTCATACCTTCTTGGGGAGAGGAGCAGGTGGGAGCCTGCTAATCTGTGTGTATCATTGTTAAATTTGAATGAGAGAGGGGACATTAGGGTGCATCTGGGAAGAAAAATAAATTTAAAACTGTAATTTTTTGCAACTTGTTTTTTTTAATCAGTAACCTAATGAGTGGGGGGCTCAGAGCTGAAAAAAGAAATTAATTTTTTTAAGTTAGAAAGAGAAACTTGTATCGAGATATCATTAGGCGATGAATAAATGAGTTAGCAATGACTAGGGGAGGGGGAAGGGGAAGGTGGGCTCTGACTAGCCTAGGATGGTGTTGGAAATGAGGTTTTCCTATTTTCCTTCCCATTACTTCTCACAGCCTAATTTAAAAGGAAAACCATTCTTCCAAAGGAGGAGAGGTTGAGGGAGTGAGTGGCTGAAAAAAAAATCTCACCCAAAGCAAGAGTAGGTCCCCCTCATCAAGGGTTGAAGAAGGAGGTGAATGAGAGAGAGTGACAAGCTAGTTCACACACACTACTACTATTAGACTCCTAATGTCAAGTTTTCACAGAACTAATTAATGCCCTTAGGTGAGGGATGTGTCTGCCTGAACAACTTTAATAAATGAATGAATATTTCTTTTATTTCAGAACAGCCATTTTTCTGACTTTCTGGATAAGCAAACTGGTTATACCACTAAGAATATGCTGGCAATGCCTATTATGATGGGCAAGGAGGTCCTTGCTGTCATGATGGCTGTGAACAAAGTCAATGAGCCTGAGTTTACTAAGCAGGATGAAGAGGTAATGGTGGGTGTGGGAACAAGAAACAGATACAGATAGAGGTTCCACTTTTTAAAATTAGTTTATTTATTTTTAGTTTTCAACATTTACGTCCATAAATTTAAATTCCACCCCCCTCCTCCTTTCCCAAGACAGTGTGCAATCTGATATAGGTTCCACATCTACATTCCTATTAAACATATTTTCACATTAATCATCTTGTATAGAAGAATTATAATGAATGGGAGAAAACATAAGATGGCAAACAAAACAAAAAGAAAACATCTGCTAAGCTCTGCAGACTCCATATTTCTTTCTCTGGATGTGAATAGCATTTTCCATCATAAGTCTTTTGGAATACCTTGCATTGCTGAGAAAAGCCAAGTCTATCAAAATCAGTCATTGCAGACATGGCTATTACTGTGTATAATGTTCCCCAGGTTCTGCTCACTTCACTATCATATTAGCCAATCTAATAGGTATGATGTGGTACCTCAGAGTTGTGATTTGCATCTCTCTAATCAATTAGAGGTTCCATTTTTAATGGAAAAGAATTAAAAATGAGGTTTTATTCTCATTTGCTTCTTTTGTTTCAAGATAAAATGCAGCCTATGGGGCCAGTCTTGGGGTCAGGAAGACCTGGGTTTGAGTTCTGCCTTTGCCACACATTCATGGGCAAGACACTTCATTCCTCAGAACTCTAGGCAGTTCTAAGCCTAGAAGTTACAGATAAGTAGTGGTCTACTACACCCAAAGGGCTATCAAGCTGTGCATACCCTTTGATCCAGTAATACCACTACTAGGTCTGTATCCCAAAGAAATGTTTCAAAAGGGAAAAGGACCTACATGTAAAAAAATATTTGTAGCAGCTCTTTTGGTGTTGGCAAAGAATTAGAAATTGAGGGGATATCCATCAATTGGATGATGGCTGAACAAGCTGTGGTATATTATTTTAATGGAATACTTTGTGCTATGAAAAATGATGAGCATCAAGGATGGCTAGGTGGCACAGTGAAAGAGCACTGGCCCTGGAGTCAGGAGGACCTGAGTTCAAATCTGGCCTTGGACACAACACAAAAACTAGCCATATCACCTTGGGCAAGTCATTTAACCTCAATTGCCCCTCCAAAAAAAGAAAAATGATGAGCAGGATTATTTCAGAAAAACCTGATGAATGAACTGATGCTGAGTGAAGTGAGTAGAACCAGGAGAACATTGCACACACTAAGTACAGTATTTGTACAATGATCAACTGTGAATGACTTAGCTCTTCTCATCAATACAATGATCTAAGAGAATTGCAAAGAACTCATGATGAAAAATGATATCCACCTCCAGAGAAAGAACTTATGGACTCTGAATGCAGCTCAAAGAATAATGTTTTTCACTTTTTAAAAATTTTTGTGTGTTTTTTAAAAAGTTAGTCTATGTTTTCTTTCACAACATGACTAATATAGAAATACATTTGCATGATTGCACATGTGTAACCTATGCAAAATTGCTTGCCATCTTAGTGAGAGGCAATGAAAGGAAGGGTGGGAGAGAATTTGGAGCTCAAAATTTTAAAAATTGAATGTTAAAAATTGGGGTGGCTGGGGCGGCTAGGTGGCGCAGTGAATAGAGCGTCGGCCCTGGAATCAGAATGACCTGAGTTCGGAGCCGGCCTCCGACACTTAATCCGCACAAACAAAAATCTAGCCGTGTAACCTTGGGCAAGTTACTTAACCCCAATTGCCCTAAAGGGGCGGCTAGGTGGCGCAGTGAGTAAGAGTGCCGGCCTCGGGGCCTCAGAAAATGAGCACCCACACATAAATCAAATGACTAGCCGTGTAACCTTGAGCAAGTTACTTAACCCCAATTGCTTATAAAAAAAAAAAAATGGGGTGGCTAAGGGCCCTGGAGTCAGGAGGACCTGAGTTCGGATCTGGCCTCAGACACTTACCACACACACACAAAAAAAAACCTCGCCATATAACCTTAAGCAAGTTACTTAATCGCAATTGCCCTCCAAAAGGCAAAAAAAAAAAAAAATTAATGTTAAAAATTATCTTTACGGGGCGGCTAGGTGGCGCAGTGAGTAGAGCATCGACCCTGGAGTCAGGAGGACCTGAGTTCGGATCAGACACTTAACACACACAAACAAAAACCTAGCCATGTAACCTTGGGCAAGTTACTTAACCCCAATTGCCCTCCAAAAAGAAAAAAAAAATTTATCTTTACATGTAATTAGGAAAAAATAAAATATTCAAAAAAAGGAAAAAATATAAGTAGTGGTCTATGTACAGCAGCTGGGTGGTATAGTGGACTGACCTTCATGAGTTAAAATCTGGCCTCAGACACTTATTAGTTATATGACCCAGGGCAAGTCACTTAACCCTATTTGCTTCAGTTTCTTCATCTGTAAAATGAGCTAAAGAAGAGAATGGCAAACCACTCCAGCATCTTTGCCAAGAAAACTCCAAAGGGGGTCATGAAGAGTTAGACATGACTGAACAAATGGTCTATCTGCATCAGTGAAGGAAGTTTCCACGCAGGGAGTTCCCTATATTGGACCTATATTTCTTATATTTGGACCAACTCCCTTTCCCCCCCCAAGAGATGAATTTAATGACTACTCACAGCTTTTCTTTTTTTTCTTATTTGTAGGTTTTTTCCAAATACCTCAATTTTGTTTCTTTTGTTCTAAAGCAGCACCACATGGCATACCTCTACAGTATTGAATCTCGAAAAGTTCAGGTAAAAAAATAATGAAACCAAAGTCAACAATATATGCTTTTGCTAACAATTCTAAGGAAGGCACACAAGGGACAATGAGTGCAAATTCCTCCAGGATCCCAGAGGCAAGCTATATGTTATTAAGCATGGGTATTAGAGCTAAGACCCCTCAGGGAGGTCTACACCTAAGGAGAGAAAATTTAGCTGTGCCGTAAGTGCAATAAGTAATGTCTCTACTACCTCTCCCAGTCTTGGTATTGTTGATCATGGTTTGGCTGGTGGTCTGAACTCTAACTTCTTGGTTTTTTGAGCAGAAGGGGAAGTTGTTGAGTATAATCAGTAAATAACACTTTTAAGTGCCTAGTAGGTGCTAGGAACTGTACTAAGCCCTGGGTATATACTGAGAAATGGGAGTGTATAGATTCTATATAAGTCACTATGGCTGACTTCCTCTGCTGGTGCAGGCTTCAGACCCTGTGATTGAGGGTGTGCTAGGTTCTGGTTCTATCTCCTTAGAATGATGACAAAATCCAGATAGACTTGATAAGCACAATTCTGAGCCTACAGTTGTCTTTAATTGAAAAAAGAGAAAGGTGGGGAGGGCATAAAGGAATCCAGAGTCAGTGCATGAAAGTGAGTGTGTGTGTTTATGTGAGCACATGTCAAAGGCTCATCAGGGCAGAAGGAAATCACCAAAGCCTGTCATGGTTGCTTTGAGGCTGTTCCCCATCCTTGGAATGCCCATTCTTACATTTATCCCTTAGAATGCCTAGTTTCCTTCAAAGCTCAGCTCAAATGCTATCTTCTTACATAAGACCTTTCCTGATCCCCCAGCCACTATGGTCTCTCCCATCCCTCAAAATGACCTTGGATTTATTTTGTACATCCTTTGTATATATTTTTATGTGTCTGTGTTTTCTCTCCCAATAGAATGCAGGTTTCTTGAGGGAAGAGACTGTTTTGTTTTTGCCTTTGAATACCCATCATTTAACAAAGTGCCTCGAACCTAGCAGGTGCTTAATAAATATGAATTTTTAAAAAACAAAACAAACTGATGGCCTTTCTGGAATTTGATATCCAGAACCAAACACAACACTCCAGATATTATCTGACCTGGGTAGAGTACAGTAGGTCTGTTATCAAATGAAATAATATGGGGAAATTGCTTTACAAACCTTGAAGCACTGTATAAATGTTAGATATTATTATTAATATTATTATTATCTCCCAGTCCTAAACACTATGTCTCTCTTAATGCATTCTAGGCTTATACCAGCTTTTTTGATAGTCCATATAATACTATTCACTTGTAGTCCACTAAAACTCTGAGATCTTTTTCAAACTGCTATTTAGATTTCCTCCTTCTTTGTGTACTTGGGAAATTGATTACATTTATCCCTATTATATATCTTATTAGAGTCAACCCAATGTTCAATTTTGTTAAAGTCTTTTTTGGTATCAACTTAGTTGTTTAGTACATTAGCTAGTTTTCTCAACTCTGTGTAATGTGAAAATTTAATAAATTTGCCATTTGTGCTTTTATCCAAATCATGAATAAAAATGGTCAATTGTGCATGGCCAAGCACAGATTCCTACTGGAGACCTCTTTCTGAGCTGATTCAAACCATTAATAACTATTCTTTGGGTCCATCCATTCAACTGATTCTGAATCTGCCTAATTGTACTATCATCTTTCTCACCATTCTCCATATTTTCCAGAAGAACAGCATGAGAAAATTTGCCAAATGTTTTGCTAAAATATAGGTAAACTCAAATCTACATTCTACATATCTATCTTCTTCTGATCTACCTGTTCTAGGTAGCTTGTAAAAAAAAAATAGCAAACTGGGTTAGTCTGATGTGACCTATTCTTTTTTTTTTTTTTAAAGCAATTGGGGTTAAGTAACTTGCTCAAGGTTACACGGCTAGTCATTATTTATGTGTGGGTGCTCATTTTCTGAGGCCGGATTTGATCTCAGGTCATCCCAACTCCGAGGCCAGCGCTCTTACTCACTGCACCACCTAGCCGCCCTTTTTAGGGCAATTGGGGTTAAGTAACTTGCCCAAGGTCACACGGCTAGGTTTTTGTTTGTGTGGGTTAAGTGTCTGAGGCCGGATCCGAACTCAGGTCCTTCTGACTCCAGGGCCGGCGCTCTATTCACTGCGCCACCTAGCCGCCCCAATGTGACCTATTCTTAATGAAATCGTGATGGTTATTTGTACTCACTGCTTCCTTTGGGGGGGAGGGGGCAAGGTGTATATGACTAAGGGGCACAATGTCAGAAAGACTTGAGTTCAAATATGGCCTCAGACACTTGCCAGCTTATTAGCTCACCCTGCCCTCACCTTACAACCCATATTTAGAGATTTATACATTCAAGTTTTCACAAAGTACAATTCTGCATGTTAGAATACTGTATCACCTTCTTTGTCCCCATTGGTCAATTCATGAAGGCTGTCCCTTCAATATATTTTAAATTATCCACTCTTGCTCCTACTTGAGGGAGAATTAGATACATTAGGAGCCTGTTGAATATATATTCATAAAATAGCAGCATAAATAATATTTGTTTTACCTGATATGAATATTCTAATGTTTTATCTAAAGACTATATATTTCATTCTTTCTTTTCCCTACAACTATTCACAGGTCCTTTTATGGTCAGCCAACAAGGTATTTGAAGAACTTACAGATATTGAGCGACAATTTCACAAAGCCCTATATACCATTAGAGCCTATTTGAATTGTGAAAGATACTCCATCGGCCTACTGGACATGACCAAAGAAAAGGTCTTCATCATTCTATTGATTTTTTTCCCACCTACAATTTTCTGTGAATCACACACTTGTTAGAAAATGCGATTAGCTTAATGATTCACCTGAACTATTTAAATAACTAACTAAAAATAGATTGCATGTACTTGTCTCAGATGAAATTACAGCTCTTAGCTTTATGATAAAAAAAATTAAAAGTGGGATCTGTGAGGGTGTTTACCACTTTTGATGAAGTATAAAGAGCTTGTTGCTCACCTATTTATAATACATAGTAATTAAATACTGTGTCTACTGAGAGAAATTAATATTATACTATTATATTAATAACTAATTATTAATTTGTGATCCACCCTTTCTCTTGCTTTTTTCTGTTAAGGCCCAACTCCTGAAAAGGTCAGTCTCTGAAAGACATGGCTGAGTGATGAGATTGCTCCCAAGGCACATGCTCATTACCTAGGTTGGGCCCAACCTCACCCAACTGGAAACCTAATTTCTGTTTAGAGTATAAACAGAATCCAGTCTGGGCAAGCCTTTGCCTGGGGGAAGAACCCCCTGTCCTTGATCCTCCATTAGAGTTTAGGGCAACCCAGATCATGAAGGAAAAAACTAGCTAGAGATCTGAATGGAAATGGTTTCCCCAGCCCAGATGCCTTAAGCCTGCTGAGTCTCAAGATAAATCACTTTTTCAGCAGGAGGAGCTAAAGACTTTTAGCCCAACTCCTTATTAAATGTCTACCAATCAGGGTTGAGTTCCACTTGTTAGAATTCCCTTTCAGAAGGAGTTTAAGGTGATTCTTAGCCTCTCTTTGGGTCTTTGGTTACTGAAAAAAAAACAACTGATCATCAATTTATCAATTATTGGCCTGATCAATAAATTGATTATTAATTACCTAGAAACTTTGTCTCAGGGGTTTTCATTCATTATACTATTAATAACCAATCTTTCTTTTTTCTTAATGCCTTTGAGATTTGAAGTGACATAATCAAAGAGGGGTGGTGGTGTAGAAAGAACAGGACCCTGAATTAGCCAATTGTGTGACCCTGAGAAAGTCATTCAACTTCTCTTTTCCTGTTTCTTCATCTATAAGGTGAAAGTGTTATATACTAGATGACTTCTAAAGTAATCTAGACAATTCTGTGCCTATGACTAAGAAATACTGTGAAATACACTCAACTAAACAACTACACAAGATGTATCTAGAGCAGATTGATTTGTGAAAAATTTTGTTGAATAACGTCCAAATCTAATTGTCTGTAGGAGTTCTATGATGAATGGCCAATCAAGCTTGGAGAAGTGCAGCCTTACAAAGGTCCAAAGACACCAGATGGCAGAGTAAGTTTGAAGAAAGGCTTCCCTTGGCTCACTCCACACTGTACTAGATGGAAGAAAATCCTGGGTCTTAGTTCCATTTTGGGGAGGAGGCTCTGCACAAACATAGACTGGGGGAGTCACTCATCCATCCCACAAAACAAACTGTGTGTAAAACCCTGTGCTAGATTCCGGGGAAGAAAAACCCTGGGCCCACTGTCCTGCCTGGAACTGCTGCTTCTGATTTATACTTCAGGAAGATACCGGCCATGCTTGGCTTCACTCTCTATTCCCCAGCCACCTTTCTTTTCAACCTTAATAATCCCCTTGTAACTTTGGATAGTCTCTGTGAACTTCTTTAACTTCCAGTTCAGTTCTGTAATCATTCAAGGTGCATCTTCAATTTCCTTCCTCACCTTCTTCTGACTCCAAAATGTTGTGATTCTTTGAGCACTGGAGAAACTTGAGTTTCACACCAAGAGAACCACGATTCATTCATCTCTGCCATTGTTCCTGGAAGGGTTATGTCAATCTATGCCTCCCCCTCCATGACCCAAATCACCATCCCTGTAAATTTCAAGACCAAAGTACCCCTCCCTGAACACCTCTCTCCTGTGTGTACTGTCTCCCACTATTAGAATGTAAACTTCCTGAGGGTTCCTTTTATTTATATCTTCAGTACTTACAACAATGCTTGGCACATAGTGTTTAATGCTTTTTCATTCATTCATTTAGTCAAAATATAGTCTTTATGGAACTTTATTTTACAGATGGGAAAAATAAAACCCACTGAAAATTGAACTAGACATGACTTCTTGAGACCAAGTTTAAAACCCTATTAGGCTATTTCTACATTACTGAAAGCAAGCAGTTAAAAGCTGGGGCGGGGGGGCAGTGGGAGGAATAAATCTGGTAATATAAAGAAAGAACTTATAGCCACTTCTTCCCTACTCCCCTCCCCCCAAGAAATCCTTCAAAAATTGACCAAAATTCAACTGGTTTTTTTAAAGAAAACAAAAAAAGATTTATTGTGTAGCTAAGTAGGCAGTGATCTACTCTTAGTTTTACTATATCCTTAATCCATGGAAGCAGACATTTTTATCAGGAAGAAAAGGTATGTTGAGAAAGGGGGTCGGTAGAGAAGATGCTGGACTATCTGCTTTAAAGTATTCTTATGAAAACTTTTTTTCAAGCTGGGGGTTCCTTCTAAGGAGGCTTTTTTGTTCATTCTGACTCATTCTTAATCTGTCCCTTTCATTTAGGAAATTATCTTTTATAAGATTATTGATTATATTCTACATGGGAAAGAAGATATCAAAGTCATCCAGTGAGTATTCTTATGAATGAGATTGTTGTATGAATGACAAGTGATTTTTATCCTATGTATACTGACAGATTTCTTATAGCTTATATTTATCTACCCCATAATTTCCTTTTTTTTTAACCTAAAGGACGCCTCCTGCAGATCACTGGTCTCTTGTTAGTGGCTTACCAACATATGTTGCTGAACATGGATTTGTAAGTTTCTCTGCAATTATCATTTATCAAATGTAGATTGATGTTAGCTAAAAAAGTGAAAATAAAACATCAGGATATAGCCACATTAATTAGCCTTGGGACAGACCATTCTTTCAACTGTGAGACAAAGTGACACATATGTCATAAAGTTACTTAAATACTTCTAGATTCCATATTATTGGAGGAATACCAAAGGGATGCCCATACAACCAATTTTAGACCCTGGTCCTAGGTCTTTGAACCCTGGGTTCCAACAGGACCCTTTCCATTACACTGTGATGTCCTATAAGTGACCTCCTTATTGTATTGTTCTTTTAAAAAGAGTTTAAACCTTATTTTTATTGATGTCTTTTATTTTTCTGATATGTATTTTCCAGTCTGTCTCGTCCCTTACCTAATGAGCAATCCCAAATATTAAAAATATGTATATGCGTATATGCAAAATAGCTCAACAGAACCACCACAATTCTCACATTTAATAATATACGTACTATTCCACATTCATAGAACCTGACGTCTGCAAAGATGGGTAGGGAACATACACTTTCTCAATCCTTCTCTGGGGCCAAACTTGGTCATCATAATTACATAGCATTCAGTTTCAGGTTTTTCTTCTTTCATACAGTCTCCTATAATTTCCTTGCTCTTCTCTTTTATTCTTTTTCCCCTCCCATACTGGATACACATGAATTACTGGATTTACTATCTGTTCCATGCACTCAACAGCTCAATTCCTTCTTCACTTTCTTCTAGTCCTAAAATTCTTTGATTCTCTGGGCACTGGAGGAAACCTGAAATCTGCACCAACTTCTCCCATGTTAAATACCTCCTTCTCCACATCTGTGCTGGCTACAAATAGCATCAAGGCTCACTCACCATAACATAACCCTCTTGCTACTGTAGAATCGCAGAAGTTGGAAGCCATATGATCCAACACTATTGTGTTGTTGTTTTATTAATATGCAAAAAAAGTATCTCAGAGAAATGAAATGAGTTGTCCAAGGTCACTCAACAAGTTGGAGGCAAAGCTGTGACCAGAGCTCAGATCTCCTGAGAGCCCAGTTCACTGTTCTGTCTGCTATCCCACACTGCCTAGTTTTTTGAGGACACACATTATTTTTTCTCATCCCTGAATATCTTGCCTAATTCAGCCTGCACCCCCCCCGCCCAATCTGTCTGCATTTGTCATAGTTCTCCCTGTTCATACGGATTCCTCTCTTCTTGGCTTCTGACTCTCCATTCATATAGATCAAAGTCTGTCCATTCTCAACACATGGTCACCAGTTAGATGTTTCCTTCAGCTACCATGGCTTCTCTCCTTCCCTTCAGAGCCTGACACCTGAAATGTGTTTTTGCTGTGCTTATTTGCATGATTTCTCCTTTTGCTCTAACATTTTCTTTACACCTTTGGCAGCCTCCACTAAATTTTGGCCACCTGGACTGAGAGTCTCAGTGACTCATAATGACTCATGGAGATTTACAAAGGAGTCAGTGTGAATCTATTTAGAACCTAGACCTTGTGATATTTTTCTTCTGTGGGTAATTTTTCTATGCTTAGAGTGTAGTTTTAATAGGTTATTAAAGAAAGGAAATATGGAAATGAGAGAGGGATAGGGAAGGGGAGAGAAGGGGAGAAGAGAGAGGAGGGGACAAGAAAAGGAACAGAAGGGAGGGGCGAGCAGGGGAGGAGAAGAAAGAAAGAGAAGGAGGGAGAGAGAAGGGAGGAGGAGAGAAGAAGGGAGAAAGAAATGGAAAAAGAGTGAAAGGAGAATAAGAGAAAGGAGAGGGGATAGAAGAAGAGAGGTGAAAGCAAAGGAGAAAGGAAGAGGAGTAGAATGAAGGGAGGGGAAGGAAGGGAAGGGAGAGGGGAAGATAGAAAGGAGAAGGGAGCAAGGGAGGACAAGGAAGAGTAGAAGGAAAGAGAAGGGAGGGGGAGATAGGAGAGAGCCTGGGCTGGTAAGGAAGAGTAGTACAGAAGAGAAGGAATGAGTAGGAATGGTGAGAGGAGAGGAGGAAAGGAAATTTGCAAGTAATTACATACTCAAAGCTGAGTAACAGCCCCATTATCTGCTATTTGGGAACCAAAAATAGCAGATAACGGAATGTCATCTGGTGCATATATTTAAATATAAATAAGTCTAGTGTTCTGAGAATTCACAACTTTTAAAATAATGAAGTCACACTGTGAAAACCTAATTCAGAAAGGAGCTGGGAAGCTAATTTCCTAGCCCTGCCCTCCCCTCCTCTTTCCCTAATCCCATTCTATGTTGGAAATTAGCATCCTCTAATACAAATCACCTGTCTAAGCAAAGTATCTTTCCTTTCCTCCCTCCCCTCCCCCCCATTGCTCCACACCTACCCCCAACACACACACACACACACACACACACACACACACACACACACACACACACACACACACACACACACACACACACACACACACACACACACACACACACATCTCCTGAATCCCTCTTTTCTTTGGAGAGGGGAAATAAAGTGCTTTGGTTTCAAATTACTTATAAATCAGTTTGCATGCAGAGGTATAAGTCAACAGAGATAGTGCTAAGTGTCAACAAATGACTTAATTAAGCAGAATAAATGTTAATGTCAATAAGGAGTTGATGGGTATTTGCTATAGATAAGCTGTAATTTGAAAAATCTGTCTGGTTCATTATGAAATAGCTCTGCCAAGGAGTCTATGAGACCCCTGGTGTGCTCTGAAAGAAAATGAATCAGCTTCAGTTTTCACATAGCTTGGGTAGGTATGAATGGTTCATGACACTATTTTAATGAATAATTTTGTTTTGACACATCAGATAAATATCCAAACAAAACCTATAAAATGCCCTCATAAAAAAGTTAAACAAAACCCTTAATATTGATTCTATGAGTGCATGTCACTATACTAGTAATTGACCAACTGTTGACATAAAGTGTTTTAACTTTGAAAGTAATGGCACTAAGGCTATTTGCTGTATTTGACCTGAGTTTTTGCTGCCTTATTTACTTATCAGTCCCACTATTTCTGAAGATGCTTTCTTCTCTCTGCAGATTTGCAATATGATGAATGCACCAGCAGATGAATATTTCACATTTCAGGTAAGATACTGTGAGGCTCCATCCTTCCCTTCATCCCCTCCTCCTCCTTCTCCACACCTCTACCCTGGAGACAAGACTCATGTTCTTAACAGATGCTAAGATTTAGAGAAGGAAGGTACCCTAGGGATCATCCTAGTCCAACCCCTTCCTTTCACAGGAGCAGAGCTGATTCAAACCCTCTTATTCCAAATTCATTGTTTCCTACTTCTCTTTTTAGGTCCAGTTTAACTGGTACAGAAATTTTGTTTGCTGGTGGCTGGTAGTGAGTGGCAGCTTAGCAATATAAATCTAAATTGGGTTCATTCATGGCAACTGATCAACAAACATTTATCAAGCACCTAGTATAAGAAAAACACATGATGAGGATACAAAAGTAAAAATTAGTTTCTTCCCTCAGTTAAGAGGAGGGAGAAAGGGAAGAAGAAGGAATAAGAGGGAGAGAAAGGAGGGAAATAGCTGAGGGAGAAGAAAGGAGGGAGGGAGAAGAACATACTGGAACTCAGGACTCTGCATCCTAGAAAGGGCTTGTAGCCCAGCCACAACACCATTCTTTCCTACTCCCAATGGTAGAAATACACCTCCTTCATCCTGAAATCAGCTGCTCTTTGGTTGTTTTCAAGTGGCTTAGTTTTTTTGAGCTAATTGAACGTCTGCTGCTGTCAAATTTCTCACCCCACAACCCCATTGCTTCCAGATACCATATTCTCTCATGCTACCCATCATCTTACTTTCCGTAGGGTAACTCCCCTATCTGGGGCCTCACCACACCCACAGCTGTCTTAGAATGCTAGTTCTTACTCTCCTTCTTTCCCTAATCTTCCCCTATTTCTTCTACCATTAATCCCATGGCCTTGGGAGCCCACGTCAACCCCTTCCCCCACCAACAACACCTCAGTCATGGGTCTGGTGAAATCTCTCAGTTTATATGCCTCCTTTCTTCCCCATCTGCCATAGATGGCTGACCTCATGGGCCCACTGGAGGTAGGTTGGCATTGATGTTGGGAGGTGTCTTGTTCTATCTGGGAGTTATTCTCTTAGGTTTAACAAGCTACTGGCTAAAGATGGAAGATCCATTCTCAGATAGAATCAGGGACTAACAGCTCCCAGGGGTGAAAAGCTGAAACTTGGGACCCTCCCACTAGTCTGAGACATCCAGGAAGCTTAATTTACATATATGTAAGAAATCACAGACATACACACTCAGCCCATGTCTGTACTTGACAAGAACACAGTGCACATGGATAAAATAATCTTCCTATGGCATAGGTCCGATTATGTCTCTCCCGTGCTCAAATATCTCCAGTGATTCCCTATTGCCTCTGGGATAAAATACTATCTTCTCAGTCTGGAATATGACATCTTCCATAACCTGCCTTCCCAATCTAGTTTCCTATTATTGTCTCTCCTTTACTCTATGCCACAACCAAGTTGGATGATGAGTGGTTTTATATTCTATCTCTTTCCTCCATGTAATTAATGTGGAATAGAATAGAACATAATATAACATAACATACCAGAATAAATATAATATAATAAATATATACAAATTACTTTCTATTCTGAATTTAACAAACAAATAAAATAAGGATATCCATCTACATCTACATACACACACACACACACACACACACACACACACACACACACACATATATATAGTAGAACAGGAAAAGAGGATTATACATGAAACTACAAATCATATAATAGCTTACTTTTCTTTTTAAACCTATAATATATAGACATATATATGATATATAGAAACTTGTAATATAGAGAGACATATAACATACTATATAGACATATAACTTAAAATTATAAAGGTCAACTTGACCAGTGGAGAGACTGAGGCTGCTGACTTTTCACAGCCCTGCTTCACTTAATCTGATTTACTCTCAAGTCAAAACATCACCTTCCTGATATGAAGGATCAGCAACAACAACATATTTACATAACTTATAATATATAGAGACATATAACTTATATAATATATAGGTATAACCTAAAACATACAGAAACATAAAAATTATAAAATATAACCTATAATATACAGATGAACTTATAATATGTAGAGATATATGCCTTTCAAAGCTGCCCTTCTTGTCCATGAGGGCATCTCCCTCCTTCCCATGCAGTTTACACAAGGCGTCCTCTCCCACGTCCAGAATTCCCTTGGCCCTCATCACTGCCTCTCAGTTCCGGTACTTATTCTCCAACAAGCCTTTTCTATTCTCCCCAGTTTTTAGTATTTCCTCTCTCTCTCTCCGTCTAATTATTTTGAATGCTTATTTGTATACTCTGTATCACCCAATAGAATGAAAGCTTTGTGAAGGCAGAGAGTTTAATTTTTAATCTGTCTCGCCATTTCCTAGCATGGTGCCTTGCACATAGTAGGGTCTTAATAAATGTCTGTTGAGTTGTTGTTGAATATGCATTGCTTTCTAAACAACAAAACCAAACCTTCTGTGGCCATGCCAATCAATGAACTATGCACGAGCATACACTTGCACGTACATGCATTTGTGCTTGTTCAGTCCCAGGGAAGCAACTAACTGATCCACCTGCTAATCTACTTGCTTATTCATGTGGAAAGCATGAAAACACCAGATGGAGAGAATGGTTGTGGTTCTTTCCTTGCAGCCAAAGTCTCTCTGGGGCCATGGTCATGGCAGGACTGATCAGAAGGATTGTTTCTATTGGAGCTCAGAGAAGGCAAAGGAGGGAGAAAGGATCAGATCTCCTAAATGCATTTGCACCTGAAGAAAATCTATCAAATTATTCAATAGATATTTATTAAATACCTACCCAGCACAAAGCACATTGCTAGATATTGGGAAAGATCTAAAATTTAAGTAAAACATAGTCCCTGCCCTTGTGGATTGACAATCTCACAAGGGGCTGGCACATCAGTAGGTATGACTATGATGCACAATATTACATGATAATTGAATAGGAGAAGTGCAGAAGGAGGCCTCTGAGGACTGGGGAAGAAGGTTGTTCCAGCAGAGGAACTGAGAACCTGGGTTAGAGGAATGAGGTGACACTGGAGAAATTCTGTTCACATCCCTTACCCTGGCTGCCCCCTCTTCTTAGTTTCCATTTTAGGAGAGAACCACAGAATTGTTTTTTTTTCGAAGCTAGGCATCTTAGAGATCATCACCATGGCAGCTAGCAATAACAAAGCACTATACACCTGTTTTCTCATTTGATCCTCACAGCTATCCTGTGAAGTGGGGTATTATCCCCATTTTATAAATTCAGAAACAGGCACAGAGAAGTTAGGACTTGTCTGAGTTCACACAGCCAGTAAGTGCCTGAGGCAAGATTTGAACTCAGCTCTTCCTGATTCCAAGTCCAACATCTTATCTGCAGCATCAGGTAGCTGAATTTTACATATGAGGAAACCATCTAGGCACAGAGATGAAGTAACTTGCTCAAGGTCATACAATTAGAAGCAAGGCTGGGGCTAGAATTCTTGATTGTCAGTCTTGAGGGGGAGTTGGAGGGAGGTAGCCCTATATCTATCAGGCTCACTTTGAGGCCTATAGGACAGGGTAGCACCTGTCCTCCAGCCGTGCCTGACCCCTTCTCCACTCTGCCTGTCAATAAGTGACCACAGTTCTTATCCTTTATAGAAAGGCCCCGTTGATGAAACAGGCTGGATCATTCAAAATGTCCTGTCCCTACCCATAGTCAACAAGAAGGAAGACATCGTGGGAGTCGTGACGTTCTACAATCGAAAAGACGCAAAGCCCTTTGATGAGTACGATGAACAAATCACTGAGGTGAGTTTCATGAACTGAGGTAGGATAAGTGCCTCATTACTGCTTTGGTGAGCCAGGATTTCCTCTGAAAGCTTCATTATGTGGTGATTCACAGATGCCCAAAATAACCACCTCTCCAGATCGTTACTTCTGTATCCGGGCTATGGTACATGTTGTAGTCAGAATTTAAAATGTGGCCCTGCCAGAATGTTTCCCCAAATTGGGTAATGGAGAGAAGAGAGTTCTGCCTCCGGCTGTGGGGTAGGTCACTTAACTACTGGCCATGACACACAGCTCATTCTACTCTTCCTTATTTCACTCTCCCTCCCATGGTCCCATAATCATCCTATTTCCCAGCTCTCATTTTCTCATTTTTAAGAGAACTGTGTGACCTTGCACAAATCACAAGTCACCTCAACTCTATAAATCTCTCGGTTTCCTCCTCTGCTCAGTGAAGGTTCTTAGCTTTAGATACATGATCCCATACCCCTTTGGTGCTCCCCCCTCCCCTTTCCCCCTTTCTTTTCTTGCTGACACCTCACTGGTGACAGACATCCTTAACACCTCTAGTAAAATTCCCCCAGTACATAGTTATTTAACAATTATCCCACCGGTAGAATGTAACCTTCTTGAGGTGCCTTGCATATAGTGGGCCCTTAATAAATATTTGTTCAATTGAATTGAATCTACATCTCATACTCCAAATCATGTTACTAAAAGCTGACTTGTAAAGTAAATTACCTTTCAGAAGAGTGGATGAAAATTCCTTTGTAGCTTTCACATTCAATATGTTATGACATTACTGATGGGTACAGTCTTAGGCAGAGTAACAGGTAATTATAATAATTGCTCAAATTTATATTCTTAATTGTTTATAAAATAGCCCACATTTGTGGTCAGTGACCCTCCCTCAGCTTCCCCTCCCCTTTCCACTTTTCCAAGTTCAGTGGTACTCTCTCCAACTTTCCAGGTCTTCCCATGTACCTAGAATATTCCCTAAAAAAACTGGTTCTCAGATTCTTCATTCAGGGTTCTATTACTTAAATGTCTCCTTCTAGGAATATTTTCAAACTAACAGGGATCAAAGCCTTAAAATAAGGATGAAGGTTGCTCAGTGTTAGTGGTGGAACTTCAGTCAGCAACCAGCAGGTCGAAAAGAATTTGGGGATGGAAGCATACCACTCCTGAATTTAGTCATAGACTCCATTGAATAATAATAACTAGCATTTACATAGCACTTAAAATTTGCTGCATACTTTACAAATATTATCTCATTCTATCCTTACAACAACGCTGAGAAGTAGCTTCTATTATTATCTCCCCACTAGAGATGAAGAAACTGAGACAGAGGTTAAGTGACCTGCCCAAGGTCACACAGCTAGTAAATGTCTAAGACTGGATTTGAATTCAGATCTTCCTGTCTCCAGGTCTGGCACTCTATACCACCCAACTGCCTCTAATCTATAATCAAGGCTGACCCTAGTTGTTATTATAATTACAAGAAACCAGATGGTTGAGAAGGAGGACATTCACTAATAGCAGGCCAAGATGTTTTTCACACCCAAATCACTATTTCTAGGTACCTTCAAGGAGTGAACTGTTTTCTTTTATTTCAGATTCTCACACAGTTTCTTGGTTGGTCTCTTTTAAATACTGACACCTATGAGAAAATGAATAAACTTGAAAACAGAAGGGACATTGCTTATGAAATGCTCATGTACCAGACCAAAGCTACTGCTGGTGAAATTGAGTCTATTTTGGTAAGTGTATAATTTAGCTTTCTAGACAGTTAACTACCTACCTGTTTTCCTGGAATCCCCCCAGTGTGTTAAACTCATGCTGGAGTGGGAAGCAGCATGCCTATCATGAGTTGTGATTTCTCTCCTGCTGAGAGGCCATGAAAGGGATGAAGACTAGTTAACATGGCCATGATAAGATTTACCATGGATAAAAGTCCCTATATGATAAAGTGATCAGACCATCCAGAATTTCTATAATAGAATTCCATTAAACACGGTGAAAAGTTATATTCTCAGGCTTCAGGAGCTGGAGATCAAACAAAACAATGCCCAGGCTCATTGAAGTTCGTTGGTGAGTAGAAAAAAATGGTGTCAGGACGGCTAGGTGGCACAGTGAATAGAGCACCAGTCCTGGAGTCAGGAGGACCTGAGTTCAAATCTGGCCTGAGATACTTAACACTTATTAGCCGTGTGACCATGGGCAAGTCACTTAACCCCAATTGCCTTGCATTCCCCCCTCCAAAAACCAAAAAAAAAAAAAAAGAAAGAAAGAAAGAAAAAAAAGGATGGTATCTAATAGAAGGAAGGAACTTTCATGCCCAGACCACCTCTAGTCCTTTACTCTTCCTAGCTCTTGAACCAGAGGAAGAAAGAGAATTTTGGAACTGGATAGGTTCCCATATGTGTTCCACCTTCTCATTCTATAGACAGGAACTGAAATCAGAGAAGGAAGTGACTAGCTCCAGGTCACAAAGATGTGACTGAAACTCAGATTTCTGTCTCCAAAACTAGCAAGCCATCATGCTTTCCACATAAATACCAACAGTTAAAACACCTGAGATAGTGAGTACAAAAACATGGTTGCTTGGAATGGTCACCCTACTTATGATTTAAAATAGTGTGGATTTTTTTAATTGGCTAGAAAACATTTGTATGTATAATGGTTGAGCTAAAAATAATTATTTAAAATATTTTACCTTCATCTAGTGACTTAACATCACTGGAGCTCATCTGTAAAGCAAATCTATATCTATTATCTTATGATAGAATGAAAAGTAGCATGGAATAATGGATAGGATATGGGACATGCAAAAGATCTGGGTCTAAATCTTGCCTTCTGTGATCATGGGCAAATTAATCTCTTTAAGCCTCAGATAACTCTGAGACCAATTCACTGTCATGTCAATCAATCAATAAGCATTTGTCAAGAACGTACTATATGCTAGGTTCAGTGTGCTTGGTTGGTGAGGAAATCAACCACTACTCTCAATGAATTGATAATATCTTAAAGGGTTGTTATAGATAGAGTCTGCTTTGGTTCTATAGACAAAATCACAGATCTTTGATGTATTGACACATAGAAGATCATCTCCTATGGACCTATCCAATACAGTCAAAACCTATATAAGCCAAACTCAATTTTTTAGGGGGAGGTTAATGGAGTATTGTCATTTGCAAATCCATGACCAGCAGATTTCAACTCCTTCGACTTGCCAATACTAGAAATTGTTGTTGTTATTGTTCAGTAATATCGGACCCTTCATGACCCCCTTTTTAGCAAAGATTTTTCTTGGCAAAGTGTAGCAGCAAGCACCCCAACATCCCCAGGGTGACTGCCAACACAGGTTCTTAGATCTGCTTTTCAAAAGGAAAGCAACTCAAAATGGGTTAACAAGCTTACTTTAATCAAACAAACATATATTACCTAGTTCAGGGGGAAAAGGTCAGCACCCCAAACTTCAGAGTATACAGACAGATCAAACAGACAGGCTTCCAAACTGTCCAACCATTATCAATATCAAAATCACAGTTACCAGAGAGGGAAGTATCAACATCTGGGTTTTCAAAGCTGGGGGGCTCTCAACAACGGCTTCCCAGAGTCTCATCTGGTCAAATCACACAACACTTCTCAAAGTGAGCCCCAAAGCAAGGCCTCCCATCAGGATTTATATAGCCTTCTCCTGGCTCAGAGAATGTAACCACCCTCTTGACCCACTGCCCAATCTCACAGCATCAAGGTGTGGTCATTCCTGAAAACCAAGCCTCCTACCACAGGCTCCATGTGACCACATTCAGCCTATTAGGGGACAGAGTATATTTTCAAATCAAGGAAGGTTCTCAGAGTCACTTAAGTCAATCAAAGTCTCTTAAGCCAATCAAAGGGCCTAGGGGCAGGGAAGATCTTCAAATCTGCATTTCCATTACACAAAGATACTGGAGTGGTTTACCATTTCCTTCTCCAGCTAATTTTACTGATGAGGAGACTGAGGCAAAGAGGGGTAAGTGACTTGCCCAGGGTCACACAGCTAGTAAATATCTGAGGCCAAATTTGAATTCATGACTTCGACCAGGCAAATCAATGGCTGCTTTCAACAGGAAAAAAAAAGAATATCGATGAAAGAAAGAAGTAATCCATGAAATGGGATAGGGGATGTGTGTGTGTGTGTGTGTGTGTGTGTGTGTGTGTGTGTGTGTGTGTGTGCTGCTGCACACAGTAATGCTATACTGGAAACTTGCCATTCCTAGAACCTTAGGAGTAATCCTTCATTTTTTTTTTTTTTAGAAACTAAGGTCCCGAAAAAGTCTAAGGTCACAAAATTAATCAGTGCCAAGACAGAGACTAGAGCCCACACCTCCTGATTCTTAGGCTAGGGATCTTTCCATAATAACAGGCTGGTATGGAATTCAAGGTAAATTAAATCTACCATGGAAAAATCTTACACTTGGTGTTCAAGGGAACTTATTAATATTAAAATCTTGTACTTTTTTTGTGCAAACATCCATTGGTTTACTCTAGGGAAGGTGAATGTAGCTCTAGCAATGGCTACTAAGGAAAACTACTAAGCCAAATAGCTCACATTTCTATATTTTTTGAATACTGTCCTTTCAACAACAGTCTTGAAGATCAACCTAAGAGTCTTCCTTTGAATTTGTTTACCTTTGTAATGGAGGCTTTCCAATTTTTTTTTCGTGTGCTGCCATGTTCTATAAAATAATCTGTCTAACAAACAGGAGCTTTAATAAGCAGGATAATTAAATCACTTTAAAGGTAGCTATTTGCAGCTATAATCGTAATGCCATATTTTATATGCTCAACAACTTGTTGATATTCGTCTTATACTGTGATGCCCAGCACTGAAACACAGTAACTTGGGTGTGTTCTGAGTTACTTTTGTAGAAAAAAATAAAAATCATCATCATCAATGGGAAGTCAAATTCTTAATCAATTTTTACAAAATTCCTTAGGTTGGTCTTCAATTTTCAGACATAAAGATTTTGCCAGCACCATAAACTAAGCTTTTCCATAGTCATGAGAGTTTTTGAACCATTGGTATATAGTCTGTAAGAACACAAAGTTATGTTTATGTTATTATGAGGCATCAACATAGGACTTTAGTTAAGGGTATGTAAAAACACTGTATTTAAGTAAATATTAAATGAATAAATAAAGGAAAAATCATTCTTGAAGTGAAATAAACCTGCAAATGAAATTCGTAAAACAGATATCTTTGAGGTGGAAAAGTTTATAAACTGTGCAATTTTATTGGACAACGGTCATACTAAAATGTTGAATCTCTTAGAAAACAATGATAAGAGTATGACTAAAATAAGGAAGTATTTTATTTGGCTACAAAAATCCTACACTTAGTCTATTACACATTAGTAATAAAAGGATAGGCCAAACCCCTTATGTTTATATGTAAGTAATTCATACTTTTCAAAGTGCTTTCGCAGATATTACTCTTCATGATCCTCACAATAACTTTGGTAGATAGGATAATATTCTCATTTTATAAATAGAGCAACTGGGAAATATCGAGGTCAAGAGACCTGTCCAGCGTCACTTAGTCAGTAACCAAATGGAAGTATTGTTAACAGAGCATTGAACTATGTGTTAGGAAACCCAGAAGTCTTTGTTTTGCTCCTTGCTTGCTACGAGATCTTGTCGAGTACCTTTCATTCTCTCAAAAGTAAAATGAAGGGGTTAGATTAAGACAATCTTTTAGCTCTAAAGGCTTCTCCCTCTTATTTCTTACTTCTTATCTCTCCTTACCATTCCCTCGTACTTATGGAAATGCCATCTGAGAGATAATATAGGATAATTTCATAGCACAGAGCCACGACAGTGACTTTATGATGAATCTCCAGAAGTATTCTTCTTGCAAGGAACCAGCTCAGACAATAATTTGAAGGCAGTTGGGGAGCATTAATTGTCCATAGATCATATCTTGAGAATTATAGTTTTAGATGTCAGCTGGAAAATTGCCAAATAGTTGCTTTCTACAAATGGTGGGAGAGTATGAATGAAGGTCAGGAGAAAAGAGGGAAAGATGAATATTCTGAGACGATATGAGTAAAAATAGCCACCTCAGAAGGATGAAGAAATACTTAAAATTATACCCCTATACACTTGGCTTCAGTTCCAAACAGCAAAGTTTGCTCTATGATATTGTAAGGTAACAAAGGGAAGCGTTTTCCAATGGAATGAGTCCTCAAATTTCTTCTGGTGTGAAAAGATGATAGTTCTTTCTCTTTAAAAGTCCATCTCCCAGAAACTCACAAAGCCCAGGCCCCTTCTTAAAAACCCACCAACATTTTTGTTATTAATACTACTGAAAGAATTCAGTAGGGGTTAATTTCTGCTTCCAAGAAATTTACTATTTCAACGGCTTTTACATTTTAGAAATATAAAGAGAAATTGAATACAAATATTATTGAAGACTGTGAAGAAAAACAACTTATCCAGATTTTGGTAAGTACTCTCATGTTATGTTTAGTGCCCTCATCAGGCAAAAGGGCTACTGTATATGTTAAGAGAAATGACTCCTGTTGTCATTAGCTGGTTCCCCAGGTCATCTCTCCTAGAACTCTGGGCAAAATGTGGGGAGAGATTACCCTTATTAATCAAGGACTGAACCCTTCTTTTATTTTATACACACTGTCCAGCATGCAAGAACATTTCTGGGTATTCAAACTATGTGCAGCTTTGTGGCTGTTGTTCAGTGATGTCTGACTCTTCATGACCCCATTTGGTATTTTCTTGACAAAGATACTGGAGTAGTTTGCTATTTCCTTCGACAGATAAGGAAACTGAGGCAAACAGGGTTAAGTGACTTGCCCAGGGTCACACAGCTAGTAAGTATCCTTGACCAGATTTTAACTCTGGTCATCATGATTCCAAGCCCAGCACTCTGTCCACTGATTCACTTAGCTGCCCACATGCAGTTTAGGAATGTACTGATACAGTTTACACTGCTCTATTTGTTTTTCCCAGGATTCATTCACTCAGTCATTCATTTGTTTATTCATTCAACTCTTCCAGTCATTTATTTGTTTATTCATTCAACACTCATTTAAGTGTGTACTATGAACCAGGCATCATGCTAAGAGCTGGAAATACAAAGACAGAAATGAAATAGTCCCTGCCTTCAAGGAGTTTACATTCTATTGGTGGAGCAAATGTGTATCAAAACAAGTAAACACAAAATATATACAAATATTGTCTTTGGGGGAAAGGTCAACTCATAACAGTCAACCTAGAAGAGATGGCCCTTGAACTGATTTTGAAGGAAGCTAGGGACTCTACAGAGTGGAGGTAAAGAAGTGCTTTCCAGGGACAGCTAGGTGGTGTAGTGAACAGAGCACTGGCCCTGGACTCAGGGGGATCTGAGTTCAAATGCAGCCTCAGACACTTGACACTTACTAGCTGTGTGACCTTGGGCAAGTCACTTAACCCCAATTGCTTTGCCTTTCCCCACTCCAAAAGAAAAAAGAAGTACATTCCAGGCATGGGAGATAGAAGACTGAATATCACAGAAGAACAAATGGATTAGCTTAGATAAAGCATTTAAGGATTTACTATGTGTCAGACACTCTGCCAAAGTGCTGGCAATATAAATACCTGCCTTCCAGCTCCAAATGGTGAGTTTCTCCTGGGAAACTCCATTTGAGGAAATAGCAGCTCCCATGGAAAGCCAGGTTCACTTCTATCTCCATTTTATTTTATTTTATTTTTTGCCTTTTTTTTTTTTTTAGGGCAATTGGGGTTAAGAGACTTGCCCAAGGTCACATGGATAGTTTTTGTATTAAGTGTCTGAGGCCAGATTTGAACTCAGGTTCTCCTGACTCCAGGGCCAGTGCTCTACTCACTGCACAACCTAGCTGCCCCTTTTATCTACATTTTAGCAGGACCATATTTTAAGCTTGTTTAGCAAAATAGATCTAGCCTGACTTTGTGGCTTGTTGGAAGAGTCTTTGAGAAAATGTGGCTACCTGCACACCACAATGGAGCACTGAAGGATGCCTAAGGGATTATTGGTATTATAAGATCACTTTTGTGTCAGGGTCTAGTTTGGCATCATGGAAAGCATTCAGTATAAAATTTCCCAAATGTAATCTAACTCCCCTCCTATTCAGTTTTGAGCCCAGGTCATTGTCCAGATTCTCTATCTACCCAAAATACATGTGGACAAATTCAATGGACTGCCCATACAACTACTTGTCTTAAACTGGATAACATACATTATTTTTCTACTTGGTTTTTCCTCCATGGATAACCTGGGTAATCTCTTCAGAGTGACCACAATTCTTACTAGTTAGGTTCTATGGCACTAGATAATATTATAGTTAATTTATATTTATTTTATATTATATATGATATAGAATTGTTATAGAATTAATTATATCATATATACTATAATTATATTAAATAATATATCATATTATTATATATTATAAGACAAAGTTTTGCAGGAAAACTCAAGAATCTAACTATTGTTTATATAGGAAATACATTTCAAGTACCAACCAACCAACTTTTAATTAACATTTGGAATAACCCATTTGTAAGCCGACTCCAAATCAGTTTTCTTAGAAGAAAAAAGAGGCCAAAGTGAAAACAAAATGAAGGTGAAATCCCCATTTTGTACCTATTGATGCAATGCTCTGAATATGTACTCAAAAATATCAACAGTTCTACCAACACTTACATCACATGGCAAATAGGCCTTCCCACCAATTTTCCTGCATAACAAATATGTGTCTTAGCAAGTGGTTGCGTCAGGCCACAATCTCCCCAAGAGAGGTTGTCTACCTACCTTTTCTTGATTCTCTAGCACCAACCAACTTACTCCAACAGTTAAAGTTCCCCAACAGCCTTCACACACTTTGAAGTTTAATTTGCATCTTTAGCATTTTCTTCATCACTTTCTTATGTCTAGACAACCAACAAAACAATAAACCAAGCCCAGATTTATGGTGTTTGATGATTTCTGTGGTGTAAATGCTCATAATGAAAATTTGACAATCGATTCACCTCCTAGTATAGAAGAATTGGAGAATGGACCAATGATTGCCACCCAAATAAGAACATTCTGTAACTCAGTCCTCCCCCACCCCCACTGTGGGCCAAGCTGTGTTCCTAAGGAGTCATTCCAGTGGGGCTCTCCTAGTAGATGTTTACTCTGTCCTCTGGAGAGTTAAGAATGGAATTACCAAGCCCCGCCCTGGCTAATCTGGTCAGTCTTCTACATGCTGATAAAAGCCTCCCGGTTATAATTCCTTACTGATTAACTCCTCAGGCCCAGCCACATTTAGGAAACTAGTTTAGCGCAGCTGATTTCTTTCACATTATTGTGCAATAAGGATAATCAGCAAATGTCTCTAAGGTTTTCCTTTCAGGAAGGAACACACTGCCACATCCAATGGTTTAAGGCATTTCTCATTATAGTTACCTAACAAGTACTTTTTTTGTCTGTTGACACATGACTCCTAATCCATGTTATCAGTTTGGGCTTGGAAATCTAATCAACTCAACAAGACTTTAAAAGCTCTGCATTATCATCTCAGTTTCCTCTGTGATTTTGCGACCTCGGAAAAGTAACATCTCAACCATATGGCTTTCCAGATGAGGCAAAGAATATGAGATCTACTTGTCTTAACAGGGTCAGTAGCACCTGAAAGCAGATACCCTGCCTGTCCCAATTTTTCAGGTATTTAACCACTTCTGACCCATTGGATAAGAGCAGAGATTTGTCAATGGCAATTAACTCCAGTCTTTATAGGACATGAGGTCCAGACCATAGTCTCCTGACCTGGAATTCAAACTCAGTTGTAAATTTGGATCTGGAAGGGATCTTAGAATCCATTTAATCCACTCTCCTCATTTTAATATAAAGAATTTGAGGCCTAGAGAGAAGGTTAAGTGACTTGCCTAAAGCTACACCAGCAGTCAATGACATAGAAAGATTCATAGCACTTTGCAATGTATCTATGGCTTGGTGTCTTGGAGCCTGGTCCCTTGAGACTGATGGTTTATTTGAAGCTAAGGGAATACTATGGGCTGGAATTTCTATCATGTTCTGAGGGATTTTCCCCCTCTGTCTTTTCTTACTCTACCTTGACAACTCCGGTCCTCCTTCCCAATCCCACAATCTTATTCCCATCTTGGTTAAGGTTTGTTTTTGTTTTTTTTTTACTCAGGTAGTAAATTCATGTAGAAATGCTCTTTTCTAATACAGATCAGAAACTCACCCATAACTAAATAACTTCGATTAGCTGCCTGGGGACAGAGTGGTTAAGTGATTTTTCCAGTGCTCACAGAGCTAGTTAGTATGTGTCATTGGTAGGATTTGAATCTGGGTCTCCTTGACTCCCAGGCTAGTACTCCTCTATCTATTTAGTCCATGATGCTCCTCATGTCAAAAACACAGTTATTTTAATTATACATAAATTACATAAATAAATGTCTACCTTGTCTATCTATCTAGGGAAAAGGCTAAAACTTATAGTAACCTTAGCCATAGTGTCCCTTTTCCTATTCCAGTGCCTCCTCCCTCTGTCCTGGATTTTTTCACATGTAATTCCTGCCTAAAAAATCTCCACCTTATTTCTCCACTTATCTAATAATTTTCTTATCCAGCTTTGCTTATATGTCTCTCAAGCATTTAGCGGAAAATGTACCAAACTTTAAAAGGTACATAAGCATTAGTCATCAGCAATACATTATAAATAAGGAATTTGCCCAAGAGAAGTCACTTAAAGATTGCCATCAGGGAAGTGTATAACTGAAAATAATAGACTAGTCACTTAGCAAGAATGAGGGATACTTCATGAGCATCCCACATCATCCAGTGGTATCCACATAATATCAAGAGAACTAGAAAAAGGCACCAGCTTAATGGGTAGACCTCCTATGGAGGATTTATGGGAAGATGATATATATATATATATATATATATTTTTTTTTTCTTTTTGGAGGGGAAAGGCAGGGCAGTTGGGGTTAGGTGACTTGCCCAAGGTCACACAGCTAGTTTTTAAGTGTCTGAAGTCGGATTTGAACTCGGGTCCTCTTGACTCCAGGGCCAGTGCTCTATTCACTTTGCCACCTAGCTACCCAAAGAGCTATGTATTTTCAAGTAGCAAGATATGGCTGTGAGAATTGGAGCATGAGGAAAGCTGAGGTTGGTAGAATAGAAACTTCCAAATTATAGTGCTGGAGAAGACTTTTGAGAATCCCTTGGACAGAAAGGAGGTCATCAGTTAATAATTTAAAGAAATTTTTTCAAGCTTTTTGCTGGGAGGTCAAATACTGACGCTGAAGCTTAAATACTTTGGCCACATAATGAGAAGACAGGACTCATTGGAAAAGACCCTGATGTTGGGAAAGATTGAGGGGAAAAGGAAAAGAGGACAGCAGAGGATGAGATGGTATCATGGAAACAATGAACATGAATTTGGAAAGATCAAGAGATGGCGGAGGACAGAAGGGCCTGATGTGCTGTGGTCCATGCCCCATTCTCACAAATCCCCTTAACAAAATGATTAGTTCTGTAAAGTCTGGATTCAATCAAAGGGCTACACTTGAGGACCTAGAGGGCCACATGTGGCATCGAGTCTGCAGGTTCGCCCACCCCTGGTCATGGGGTCATGAAGAGTTGGATACAAGAGATGGGAGTTCCAGTTGTAGATAAGTTATGATCTTCATGTCTCAAAAGAACAGCCATATCTGAGATCACAAATCCTTCCAAGTATCTATTAGAGTCACTCCTCTGTAGTGCCTCTACTTCCCACAGAAGGTACTCTTTTGTTGTCCCTAACTCTGTTCAAGGATCAGCTTAAGTATGACCTTCTACCTAAGATCTTTCACTGATATCCCCAAATGTTAGCTCTTCCCCCTTTGAATTACTTCCTGTTTACTTTGTAAATATGTTTTGTTTACTTTTGTGAATACCAGTTATTTTCACTCAGTAGAATATGAGTTCCTAGAACTGGGGTTTCTCACCTCTTTTGAATCATGGACCCTTGTGACAATCTGATAAAGCCTATGACCACCTTTTCAGAAAAAGATTTTTAAATGCTATAAAGTAAACTTCATAGGATTACAAAAGAAACCAATTATATTAAAGTATATTAATTACATATATTAAATTATATTAAAATACTCAGTGTGTGTGTGTGTGTGTGTGTGTGTGTGTGTGTGTGTGTGTGTGTGTGTAAAATGAGTTTCACACACACCAGATTAGGAACTCCTGTCCTAGAAGGCTGGGACTGTTCTTTTGTGCTCTTTGTATTATCTCTCTAAAGCAGCTCAATGCCTGGCCCACCCTAAGCACTTTATAAATTATGGAATTGAATTCAGAAGTGCTTATTCTATAATTAACAATGTAACAATAAGAAAAGATGGGGGCTGGAGAGAATGAGGAAATTGGCACTCACTGGCTTCTAACAGTTTTAGCTATTTTATCCAAGCGACTTGTTTTGCTGTTTTTAACATAGGACTGGCCAATGGGAGACCCATCCTCTGAACCTATAGCGTTTTGGGTTTGGTTTTTTTTTTTTTTGCTTTTTGGAGGGCAATTGGGGCTAAATGACTTGCCCAAAGTCACACAGCTAGTAAGTGTGTCAAGTTTCTGAGGCCACATTTGAACTCAGGTCTGCCTGACTCCAGGGCCAGTACTCTATTCACTGTACCACCTAGCCACCCTGAGCCTATAGTGTTTTGCTTGCTGCAATGCACTGTGTGGAGGCCATGTCACAACCTGGTTCCATTTGTAATGCTCACTCTCCACGTTATAGCTGGATGGGACTCTCACTGACTAGCCAGCCCTCCATCACTCTGTGAATGTTTGAGATTTGTGTGTGTAGAAAGGCCTGGAAGGTCAATTTTATCTGGACTATATCATCCTTGTTTTAACAGAAAGAGGAGCTGCCGAATCCAAAGGATGTAGAACTTTATGAATTCCACTTCAGTGACTTCCCCATCACAGAGCATGAACTGATTAAATGTGGGATCCAGTTATTTTTTGAAATAAAAGCTGTGGAAAAGTTCAAAGTGCCTGTGGAGGTCAGATGATATTTACTTGATCACTAGGAATAGCAGTTCTGATAGTTCTCAAACCAAATGTCTTCTATATTTAGAAACAGTGAATTTTCAGTTTGGGTTTTGACTAAGAAGAATTATTAACTTTGCAAATATTTCTGTGGAAACCTACCTAACAAGACCAAGTGACCTTTTTTAGATAAGATAGATTGTCAATTACACCATCCCAGACTTTCTTAGCCTTTGGGGGTTAGATTCCAAAGTCTAAAAGATCTTTTACCCTCTTCTTAATTCTTTCTTCTTTCCTTCTTTTTCTCTTTTCTTTCCTTCCTTCCTTCCTTCCTTCCTTCTTCTTTTCCTCTCTTCATTTCTTCCTTCTTTTTTTCCTTCCTTCCTTCTTCTTTTCCTCTCTTCATTTCTTCCTTCTTTTTTTCCTTCCTTCCTTCCTTCCTTCCTTCCTTCCTTCCTTCCTTCCTTCCTTCCTTCCTTTTTCCCTTCCTTTTTCCCATAGGTCCTTACCAGATGGATGTACACAGTGAGAAAAGGTTATCGATCTGTTACCTATCACAACTGGCGGCATGGATTCAATGTGGGACAGACAATGTTTACCCTGCTAATGGTGGGTTCAGGAACCTTATAGATAATTGTAAAGAAGGATGATGATGATGATAGTGATGGTGGTGGTGATGATGGTGATGATGATGGTGTTGATGATGATATGATAATAATTATGACCCACATTTCTACAGCATTTCAGGACTCACCAATTTCTTTCTAACTTTGTCAGAACTTAAGCACGAAGGAAAACTTGATGGAAGAAATCACCAGCAGAGCCACACTGATTATAGACTCAAACTGGGAGGAACCTTAACAATTCTCTAGTCCAATTCCTTCATTTTACTAAAGAGGGAGCTGAGGTCCAGAGCAGTTTGGTGAATGCCCAAGGTTACAAAGCTAGTAAATATCAGAGGAGGAACTGGAACCCAAGTCTTCCTGTCTCTGTGTCTAACATGCTATCCACCATCCTCATGAGTATGTTCCACACAGCAGCCTGATGTAGTGGATAGAGCACTGGATTTGAGGTCAGGAAAGCTAGGGTCCAGATCCTGTCTCAGACCCTATGTGATCATGGGCAAGATACAACCTCTCTTGGCCTCCATTTTTTTTTTTATCTGCAAAATAACTGAGTTGGGTTTGATGACCTCCAAGGTCCTTTCCTACTCTAAGTCTATAACCTTATAAATTATCATTTTTAAATGTACATAGATGCTGTTGTAAACAATAGAATAAAATAATTTAAAGGTGTTATTTACTTTTCAATAGTTTTTATCAATTATTTTATTTTTCTCAATTGCATGTACATAAAAAATTTTTAATATTCATTTTAAAAAATTTTGAGTTTCAAATTCTCTCCTTGAGAGGGTAAGCAATTTGATATAGATTGTACTTGTGCAATCATGCAAAAATATTTCCATATTAGCCACAATCATTAGATTGTGACAGTCCTGTTGACAGTAAAAAGCAGGCCTCATCCTCAAAAAGGTTGGATTCACTAATTTGCAGTTTTCATTACTATCCTATATATCAGATAGAGCTATAACTATCACTTGTGGCCCCCAGGTGAAGCAAACAATGCAAAACACATGCTCAAATCAACTTTTAAAGGCAAATTCAGAGAGATTTTTTTTGTGTGTTGTTGGTTTTTTTTGAGGAGGTGGGAAAAAAATTCCAACTCCCTGGAAAGAGACCCTGGGGACCTTGTCTGGGAAACCATTGCCATGGGTTGATGGGGGGAAGCAAGACACTCATTTAGACATCGCCCTTTGGTAGTTTCCTCTTTTAACTTATTATTCTTGCTCAATAAAGTCAATAGTCTATTGTTTTTGTGCTACTGAACAAACATAAACACTAACAGCACCTTCTAAATGTTGGCAACCTGAAACAATGCCCCAGTTGCCTTCTCCTAGTTATAGCTCTGGAAGTAGATCATAATAATAACAACTTATATTTATATAGTCCTTTAAGGTTTACAAAGCACTGTCCTCACAACAACCATGCAAGTGGAAGTATTATAGTGGAAGCATTTTTATTCCCATTTTAGAGATAAGGAAACTGAGTCTCGGAAGAATAAGGTGGCTTGCCCAAGGATGTGCAGCTAGTAGGTATCAAAGTTGGCCTGGGGACCTCAATCTCTTGACTCTTTAGCTCAGTTTTTTTTTTCCAGGCTACTTCCATTGATCCAGCTCTATTTCCTTAAATAGACAGGAAAACTGAAGAAGTATTATACTGATCTGGAAGCCTTTGCTATGATTGCAGCTGCTTTCTGCCATGACATTGATCACAGAGGCACCAACAATTTGTATCAGATGAAGTAAGTGCAAACAGAGGGCCATGCTGATGTATACTGATGTATTCTTAAAGGAACCAAGGAACACCCATGCCAAAAAAAAAAAAAAGAAAGAAAGAAAGAAAGAAATCCTTTTCTGTTCAACTCCTGAGTTTCTCTTATGGATTATTATTACTGGTATTGTTAGAGTCTTAAAATAAATGAATACTAGAGATGGAAAGGATGTCAGAGGTCATCTAGTCCAATCCCCCTGTTTTACAGATGAGAAAACTGAGACCCACAGAGATTAAGTAATTGGACTGAGTGTTATACATGGAGTAAGTAGCATGGCTGGAGTTTGAAACCAGACAGTAAATCCAACACCATGGTGCTTCTCCGTGTAACTCTATTATTGGGACATAGCAAGTTAGCAGCACTGGGACTAGAACTCAGGTTTTCTAACTCCCAGACCAGTGATCTTTCCACTATACCACATTGTTTCAATCAATCAATCAATCAATATTTATCAAGCACCTGCTATGCAACTGTACTAAGTGTTGGGGATACCAAAAGAGGCAAAAGACAGTCTCTGCCCTCAAGGAGCTCACAATCTAATGGGGAAGACAATAGGCAAGCAAATATATTCAAAGCAAGGTCCTTGCAAGATAAATAGGAAGAAATTAACCCTGGGAAGGCACTAGAACTAAAAGGGTTTGCTCAATAATAACTCACATTTGTAACACTCTATAGTGACTTGTGTTTCATATATATATATTGGGTAGTTTGATCCTCATAGTAACTTTGTGGGATAGATAGAACAAAGATTATTATTCTTATTTTATATTAATAAGAAATTGAGATAATAAATTGAGACCCTCAAGGGGTTAAATGACTTGTCCAAGGTCACAGAGGTAGCAGGACTAGGACCTCTATCTGGGAGAGTGATTCTTTTTCTGCTATAACAACAGATTGTATGCCAGGACGAGGCTGGCACATCCTGCTGGAACCTAGGACTGAATCAGGGACCTCTGCATTTTCAGTCAAATGCTCCTTCCCCCATCAAGCTGTGTATCAGTATTAATCAGTCCATAAGCATTTATTAAGTGACAACTGTGTGCCTGTGTTAAGCACCAAGGATACAAAGAAAGACAAAAAATAGTTCCTGATCTCAAGGAGCCCACAGTCTAATGGCAGGGATAATATGCAAGCAATTATGTACAATGATATATACATATAAACAATTATGTACAAACATATATATTGTACAAAGAAATATAGAAGATAAATTGGAGATTATCTCTGAGGGAAAGAAACCCAGATAAAGGAGGATTGGGAAAGTCTTCTTGTAGAAGTCGGGACTTTAGCTGAAGGAAGCTGGGGAAGCCAGAAGGCAGAGAGGAAGAGAGAGAGTTCCTGGCATGGGGGCCAATCAGTGGAAATGCCTGAGGTAGGGAAATGGAGTGTCTTGGGTCAAGAAGAGCAAGATCGCCAAGTACCTGGAGGGGCGTAAGAAGGTTGGAAAAATAAGAAGGAACAAGGTTATGAAGGGCTCTAAACTCCAAACAAAGGGATTGATATTTAATTCTGGAAGTAATAGGGAGCCACTGGAATTGATTCATCAGAAGGGTGACACAGTCAGACCTATGCTTGAAAGATACATTTTGACAGCTGAGGGGAGGGTGGACTGGAGAGGGGAGGGACTTGTGATATACAGACTTATCAGCAGGCTCTTGCAGTAGTCTAAGAATAAGGTGATGAGGGCCTACACCAGGGCGGTGGCAGTGTCAGAGGAAGGAAGGGGGTCGAATAGGAGAGATGCTGCAAAGGCAAAATCAACAAGACCTGACAAACTGATTGTATATGGTGTGTGTGGTGTGGTGAGAGTGAGGAGTCACCAGAATCTTCTGATTCTGGCAGCTAAGAGGTGCTGGGCCAGAAGTGGAAGACTTCCTAAGTTCAAATCTGGCCTCAGACACTTACTGGCTGTGTGACCCTGGTCAAGCCACTTAATTCTATTTGCCTCAGTTTCCTCATCTGTAAAATGAGCTGGAGAAGGAAATGGCAAACCATTCAAGTATCTTTGCCAAGAAAACTCCAAATGGGGTCATGGAGAGTCACAAGAGAACAAAGCAACTGAACAACAATTTCTGATTTCAAATCTAATACTCTGTTCCAGTCTATCACAGTGGGCTGTGGTCTGCTGGTACAGGGAGAAATCATAGATCTTTCATGTATTCACATATCTTAATATACACCCAGCACTGCTAGACTGTCCTCAGTGAATGTACATTTTCAATGCCAAGTTGTTTTTTATGAGGTATGACTATTCTTTAAGAAAATACACTAGACTTTCTACAAGCATTCTCCATATTTTGGAACAATGTATTTGTAGAAACTTAATCAGAAAGTCAGTCAATGAAAATTAGATCATTTTAGACTGCTTACAATTTATTTAGATTTTAATCTGAAGTTAATCCTTTCTGACCCCAAAGGAACAAATAAACAGAGAAATGGGGAAGAAATGTGGGTGTTTTAGCCATCATCCAATAGGTGAAATTCAAGGCATAAAGTATTTCTTTTTTTGGAGGGGAGAAGGTAGGGCAATTGTAGTTAAGTGACTTGCCCAAGGTCACACAGTAAGTGTTAAATGTCTGAGGCTGAATTTGAACTCAGGTCCTCCTGACTCCAGGGCCGTGCTCTATTCACTGCACCACCTAGCTGCCTAGTGAAGCTTATTCCAATAATTCTTTTGCTTCCCAGGGCATGTTTGGAACTCTCCTTTGCAAATATGGTAATAGATAAAGATCTGAATTTTAGGAAGAGTTCAAAGTCTTTCAAAATCAATTCTGGTGAATAAAGTAGCTGGAAAATACCATTTTAGGTTTTTTAAAAATCAGGCATGCTTATTATAGAATGACACTGATTGCCTTTTGTCTGTCAACCTATATACAAAAAAGTTACAGAAATGGGTTTTGAGTGATGGGAACGTTACTAAAATAAACACATGGTTGTCAGTGGTGATAGCTTTGAAGAGGATTGTATTCATTAGGATATATACATTTTGATCTATTAACGAATGAATGAGGTTCCAGGAAATATAAACCATTTACAGATAAGTAGGGGCATTTAATCATTCCCTTAGATACAAAGCAGGCTCCCCCACCTGACAATCCTCAGTAGATCAAGCTTGAGGCTTCTTCCTAGCTCTGGGAGCATATTGTTCAAGCCTAGCTCAGCCAACAGCCTCTTCTTTTCCCTTCAACATTGTTTATTTCAGGTCAGTGTTCTTTAAGATAATCAAGTTTGCTGATCTTTAGCAAAGATTCCTTTCTCTAAAGAGTCTAAGGACTAAGGAGTCCTTATAGTTTGAATATTAGCTCTTGGAGGATAGGAATCTTATCTCATTCATTTTTATATTTTCAAGTAGGGAAGAAAGGAGGAGCTAGATTGGCCTTGACCAGACCCCTCCCACCCTCTGCCTTTCCCCTCTCTTCTTTTTTTTTTTTTTTGCTTTTTGGAGGGCAATTGGGGTTAAGTAACTTGCCCAAGGTCGCAGGGCTAGGTTTTTGTTTGTGTATGCGTTAAGTGTCTGAGGCTGGATCCAAACTCAGGTCCTTCTGACTCCAGGGCCAACGCTCTTCTCACTGCGCCACCTAGCTGCCCCTTTCCCCTCTCTTCTATCACTCCTACATAAAGACTTTGAGGACTAAAGGATCACCTAACTATTGAGCTGCACCTGAAAACTGATTATGCTGAATGTTGCTCACAACAGGCAGGCTACTATCTCGAAAATCACTTTGCCATTCAAATATTTTCATGGTAATGGCATTGACTTTAGTGGATTTTAACCCTGATCTCTTTTAGATGATAAAAGCTTCCAAAACCAGGTGTTATTTTCAATACTCCAATAATGTGTGATGCTACTCACTACCCTAATGCAAATACTCTACATCTTAATAGGTGGAAAGGGAGGCATTTATATACCACCCACCAAATGCCAGATGCTTTGCTAAGCAATTAACATTATTTTACTTGATTCTCATAACATTGGAAGGCATATGTTATCATTATCCCTATTTTGCAACTAAGGAAACTGAGGCAGACAGAGGTTAAGTGACTTGTCCAGGGTCACACATAACTAGTAAGTGTCTGAGACCAGATTTGAACTCAGTTCTTCCTGACTCCAGGCTCAGAGCTTTTTCCTTTGTATCATTTGTATTTCCTTTGTATCCTTTGTAGCTGCTATAGCTGCTTCTAGAAGATGATTTTCAGGAAAGGTAAAAAAAAAATCAAACCAAAAATCATTATCATTAACAATGAGTCTTTTCAAGTTTAACTAGACTGATCCTTGGGTCACAAACATGCCATACACTCTTAGGGTTAAAGGATCATGAAGTTAGATCGAAAAGGGATCTTAGAGGCCATCAGGTCAAACCTTATTTTATAGAAACAGAGACTGAGGCTGAGTCCTTAAGTGACTCACCCAGTGTCATATAGTCAATATCCATGGGAGGATTCAAACTCAGGTCTTCCTAACTCCAAGCTCACTACACCAATTTAGTTGCCATTCTTGTTTATTTGTTTTTGACTGGGTGCAACATTCCAGGGTTCGAGCCTCACTGGCATCTGCCTTTGAGAAGCCATGTATTACTACCAAGTCATGAGGAGACGTCAAAAGGAGACTTGAGTAGGCTATGCTGGCCATAGTGAGAGGCAGCATTGGGTAATGGCTGTGTCTGACCCTCAGGGGGGTGACTAGGAAACTCTCAAGTCTATAAATTGCAGAGAAGGTGTTCTGCATCTATTGAGGGAGTTTCCCTTCCTGAGAGTTCCCTATCTCTGTCCCTGTCCTATTTGTAATATGACAGATTATGCCCAGCTTTTCATAACCATTTGTTTGATTTTTTTTTACTTGAACCTCAAACCTTTTATCCCTATTTCCTGGATGACCTTGGGCAAATTACTTAACCTCTCTGGGCTCCACTTTTCTTATCTATAAGATGGGATCTTTGACTAGATCACCAGAGAGATCTCTTGTCCTTCTCAATTCTCTGTACTTTAGGCGCAAGGAATAAGCAACCAGACATCTTAATTTGTTGTTGATTCAACAAATATTTATCATGCAACTACTACATGCAAATCACTGTTCCAGGGATTGGTTTCTTTTGGAACCACAAGAAACAAAAAGAATTAAGATCATAGGATAAGGAGCTGGAAGGAACCTTAGAGATTATTTGGTCCAACTCTCCCATTTTCACAGATGAAAACACCGAAGCATAGGAGTAAATGAACTGACTTGCTCAAGGTCACACATGTAGTACGTAACAGCACCAGAATATGAAGCCAGGTTTTCTGACTTGATACAATGATATTTTTTGGAATAGCTCCTTTATATCCTTTAAAAAATGTGAATTTAAAATTAATGTCAACAAAGCTTTCTAACAGAGACATCCATAAGTGAAATGGTCTGCCTTCTATGGTTCCCCCTCATTTGGAGGGGATGGTTGACCATTATTGAATATCCTGCAATAGAAATATTTTGGAGGTGGGGAGAATATTAGACTAGATGGCCACTGAGATGGCCAACTCAAAAATTATTCTATGATTCTAAGATGCTCTACCCATTTTATCTAATGTAACTAAGAATGTTTCAGATATTCTTAGGGAAACGTCTTAGGCATCTGATACTCCCACAGAATGTAGATGTAATTTTTGCACAGCTGTAATTTGTTGCATGTTGTTTTCTTCCTAGATCAGCATCTCCCTTAGCCAAGCTTCATGGATCTTCCATTTTAGAGAGACACCATCTGGAGTTCAGTAAAACTCTACTGCATGATGAGGTATGGGAGTTCTGCCTGGGGAGAAAAATCTGAGAGTCTGGGGCAAATCTAATACCTTGGTCTTGAGATGGCTTTAGATTAAGTATACCTATGGCCAAAACAAACCCATAAAGCAAATATTAAAATGTGAACATATCATTTAAGGAATTATTTGCCATTAGCTTCTAAACAACTAAAATGATAATGTCCAGTAATGTTGTAGGATCTGAATTGGAGGGGACTTATGACTATACTTTCCATTAGACTGCTACCTGGGAATTAAAGATCTCTAGCGGGTCTCAAACTCAGCAGTAACCTCTTCCTGAATTCCCACAATTTTCAAAATATTTTTTTCCTTTTAAATAGTATTTTATTTTTTCCAATTACATGTAAAGGCAATTTTTACATTTATTTTTTTAAAAAAATTTTGAGTTCCAAATTTTCTCCCTTCCTCCTTCACCTCTCCTTCCTAATGTGGTTAGCAATTAGATATAGATTATATATGTTCAATCATGTAAAACATATTTCTATATTAGTCACGTTGTTTCAAAATTTAAAGGTAACAGTTCTGTCTCTATGTGTCTCAGTTTCCCTTCATATGAGAACTCAAGGATATATCACTTTGCCTTCCTTCAGGTAATATAAGACAGACAAGTATCTCTTCACTTAAGTTTTGAGGGGTTTGAGATGAGAGTAGAGAAATAACTGAGAAACAGTCAAGGAACTTTTTTTTTCCTATAGGAAAAGCAATATTTCCTATAAGAATAAGTCATAACTCTCTAAATTACTAGACTTACATGCAGGAATTTGAAAATAATGTGGCTATAAGGGATCATATATATGAATATATATGTGAATATAATCTACTTATACTTTTCAAAAACCTTTGATGAGTTCTCACAAAAATACTCTTAATGGGAGTAGAGAAAGTGCTCTTTTGTCATAGGTGGGAAATATTTTAAAGACAGGAAATTAAGGGATAGGAATAAGTAGGCAATTTGCACTTCTTTATTAAGAGAACCTCCATACGGAGATTCCAGTAAAACATACAGGCTTTCAAATGTCACTGTTCTAAGAAGCAAAAAAAGTCAGACATGGGAATAAATTGTGGAAAGATCTTGGAAGAATGTGGAAAATCGTTTTTAATGTCACCATCATAGCTTATATGGATACAGTGTACCACCGTTTACAAAACTGCTTTCTTTAAAAAACAACAACACTGTGAATTTGGTCCTGTATTATTCTCATTTTACAGATAAGGAAATTATTAAATTAAAGAATTAAAGTGACCTGTCAAGGTCACATAGCTAGTAAATGGCAATGGTGGAACTTGAACCCCAGTTTTTTTGCCCTCTAATCCAAACACAGAGAAGATACTGGGTTCCGGAGAAAATAATTTAATATATGCTTGTAATAAGATAGTGGATTCTGAGCAACCAACAGTGATAAAGGAAAAGTCCCGAAGACACCGGCTCAATGTGATTCTTTTTTAAAAATATTTTTAATGTTTTATTAACAATTTTTGGTGTGGTTTTCTTACATAACTATCACTTCTCAGTAACTTCTTCCATAGAAAACTCCTTTATAACTAAGAAATAGTTAAGAAAAACAAATGAACACATTTGACTATATCTGTGCATCAGTAATCCACCACCTCTCTTCTGAGAGAAGGGGAAACATATCATCATCAGTCCTCTATTGGCTTTGGCAATGATCTCAATCCTGATGCCTTTTAGAAATTTCCTTTATATTTTTGTAGTTGTTCTGTATCTTTTTCTCAATCCTATTTTCTTTGGTAGTAAATTTATTTTCCTATTTTTCTTGACATCTGTCCACATCACTTTCTACCTATTATTTCCAGGATCAAATATGAAGTCCTTTGTTGAACACTGAAAACTCATCACAACCTGACTCCTCCCCACCGTTCCAGTCTTTCTGTGCTCTATTCTGCTCTGTATTCTCTACAGTCCATCCATAATGGCCTTCTATTTCTTGCACCCTGCATTCAATATCCCACCTGTGGGACTTTGCTTTGGCTATCCCTCATACTTGAAATACTCTTCATCCTTGCCTCTGCCTCTAGTAATCTCTGGTTGTCTTCAAGATTCAACTCAAATGCAATCTTCTAGAAGAAGCCTCTCCAGGTTCCCTCAATTGCAGAAGGCTTCCTTCTAGTTATCTTCTACCTACTATGAATGGATCATTTTTGTGTGCATGTTGTCTTCCCCATTAGAATGTAAGCTTCTCAAAGGTAGAAACTTGTTTGACCTTTCTTTGTATCTTAGCATTTATCAAAGTTCTTGGCACATAGTAAACCCTTAATATATTTTCTGACTGACCAGTAGTAAACTTTCTTCTCTCTGTCTGTCTCTCTATCTCTCTCTTTCTCTCTCTGTCTCTGCCTCTCTCTCCTATCTATTTCTGTTTCTCATACTTTGATTTTTAAGTGATTTATAATAAACCAATATAAAACATCAATGCAACAACATACATTTTGTAACAAGATTTGTAGCTCTTTCCATCACAGCTGCACAGGAAGTTAGGTGACACAGTGGATAGAGTGTGGGGCCTGAAGTCAGGAAGTCTCATCCTCTCAAGTGCAAATCTGACCTTAGGCCCTTGTTATCTGTGTGACCCTGGATAAGTCATTTAACAATGTTCGTCTCATTTTCTTCATCTGTAAAATAAACTGGAGAAGGAAATGGCAAACTACTCCAGTATCTCTGCCAAGAAAATTCTAAACAGGGTCACAAACAGTCAGGTATGACTGAAACAACCAAATGACAAATGGTCCAAGAAAATTATAGATTCACAGGTGAAAGGGATCTTAGAGGTGACCCAGTCACATGACCTCATATTACAGATGAGGAAACTGAGGACCAGAGGGGGAATGTGTTTTGACCCTGTCACAGATATGGTTTTCGTAGTCACATCCTCTAGTTCCTGATCCAGAACTCTTCACTATACCTTGTTGACCATCATCTCCTTCTGAATCCTCTTTCTGCTGTGGGATTTTCTGACATAGTTTTCTCTTGGTACTCCTACCTGTCTGATCTCTGCTCAGTCTTTTAAAAATGTTAAATTTTAAACTTTTTTTTTTAAGTTTTGAGTCCCCAGTTCTCTCCCTCTCACTCAAAAGGCAAGCAAAATGGTATCAATTATACATGTGAAATCATACAAAACACATTTCCATATTAGCCATATTGCAAAAAAAGGCAAGGAAAAGAAAGTGAGAAAATTATGCTTCAGTTTGCACTCAGAGTTCATCAGTTCTCTCTCCAGAGGGAGATGGCATTTTTTCATCATGAGTCCTTTGGAATTGTCTTGGATCACTGTATTGATTGGAGCAGCTAATTCTTCACAGTTGATCCTCATTACAATATGCTATTGCTGGGCATAATGACCTCCTGGTTTTTCTCACTTTACTTTAGTTCATACAGGTCTTGTCATGTTTTTTCTATAACCATCCCCCTCATCATTTCTTACGGCACAATAGTACTCCCTCATAATCATATACCACAACTTGTTCAGCTAATCCCTAGTTGATGAGCATCCCCTCAATTTCCAATTCTTTGCTATTACAAAAAGAGCTACCATACATATTTTTGCATAGATAGGTCTTTTTCCTTTTTCTTTGATCTCTTTGGGATATAGACAGAATAGCACTATTGCTGGGTCAAAGGGCATGCAGTTTTCATATTCCTTTGGGCCTACTTCCAAATTATTTTCCAGAGTGGTTGGACTAGTTCACTACTCCACCAACAGTTCATTAATGTGCCTATTCCCTCATCTTCTCCAGTATTTGTCATTTCTGATAGGTGTGACGTGGTACCTAAGAGTAGTTTTAATTTGCCCTTCTCTAATCTAATAATGCTCTAATGATTTAGAGCATTTTCCCCATGACTATAGATAGCTTTGATTTCTTCTTCTGAAAACTGCCTATTTATATCCTTTGACCATTTATCAATTGGGAAATGGCTCTAATTTTTCACAAATTTGACTTAGTTCTGTACTCAGCGTATATTTGAGAAATGAGGCCTTTATCTGAGAAACTCATTATAAAATTTTTTGATGTTACTTCATTGTCTATGGTACCTTTAAGCAAAATGTAATTTCCCTGATTACATCTTATAAATTAAGTCTATTTTTGCTTTTGCTTTGTCTGTGAACATGATAACTATGCCTGACTTTTTTTTTTACTTCAGATGAAGCATTATTAGATTCTCCTCTAGCCCTTTATTTTATTTTATTGTTTTTTGGAGGGGGGAGGGCGGGGCAATTGGGGTTAAGTGATTTGCCCAAGGTCACATGGCTAGTAAGTATGTTAAGTGTCTGAGGTCAGATTTAAACTCAGGTCCTCCTGACTCCAGGGCCAGTGCTCTATTAACTGTGCCACCCTAGCCCTTTATTTTAACACTGTATGTGTCTTTCTGTTTCAAGTGTTAGATTCTGGTTTCTAATCCATTCTGCTATCCACTCCCATTTTATGAATGAGTTCATACCATTCACATTCACAGTTATGATTGTTAGCTGTGTATTTCCCTCCATCCCATTTTCTTAATTCTTCCCATCAGAATACACCAAGAAACCACCAGTGTGATTTCTCTTGCATAGGAACTCTCTTCACTGAAGAAAGTCACAGCCCAGTAATAACCTTAGCAGAGAAATTTTGGAGAATTATCTGAGGCACAGAGGGAATAAGTAACTCACGAAGAACCACAGAGCTTGTATAAGGTGGAGGAAAGTCCTGAAACACTCTCCACTCCATGGTACGGCCTCTCCAGGTGGCTTCAAAAGGCCAGCAAAATTCAAGGCATCATCAGAAGATGCTGAGAACAAAACTGAAAACAGTATCTTGCTGTCTGTCCTCCAAGGCCTCGGTGCATGTAAACTAGAATTCTATACAGTAGATAGAGTACTAGGCCTAGAGTCAGGAAGACCTGAGTTCAAATCTTGCCTCATGCACTTATTACCTGTGTAATCTTGGGCAAGTCACTTAACCTCTATGTGCCTCAGTTTCCCCATATATAAAATGGGGATAATAATAGCACCTACCTCACAGGGTTGTTGTGATGATAAAATAAGATATTTGTAAAGTGACTTGTAAACCTTAAGATATTATAGAAATTTTAGTTATTATTTTAATACCAGCAGAGGTCCAACTTCAGCTGCTGAAATCGTAGAAGGGATTCTGAAAAGATATATAGGAGGTCAGATGAGAAGGGGATGAGGATTCTTCCATCTGGAAAGATTAATACACAGGGGAGCTATGACCAAAGTCTAGGAAATCATGAAGGGAATGGTTAAGGTGAATATGGACTTGTTTATCAGACCATGAAACACTAGAATGAGGAAATTTACCTGCTTCAGTTTAAAAAGAGGAAGTAGGGGACAAATTAAAGGAAGTGTGATTTTACACAGCTGGTAGTAAAACTCATGGAAATCTTTGCCTCAGAGAAGTGGTGCTGGTTGAAAATGTCATTATGCTTTCAAAAGGATGATAGGAGCACAGATTATATATTTAAAGCCAGAAGGGATGATGGAAACCATCCCATCCAAACCCTTACTTTACAGCTGAGGACCTGAGGCTTGCCTAGGGTCAGTCAGTCTATATTAGCAGCAGGCTTTGAATCTAGGATATCTGAATTTGGGGACAGTTCTCTGTCCACTATATCATAGCTGGCAGCTCTAAAATAAGTTACTAATGGAAACATATTTGTATATGTAGGTAAGGAGATGGGGGAATGGTCAATGCATCAAAAATCTGACCTAGAGTGGTCATTTTACCACAGGATACCTGGATTCTTGTTCTAGCTCTTTCTGTCTCTGTCTATAAAATGGTAATAATACCTGTCCTACCCACTTTGCCAGGTTGTGAAACATTAAAGAAGGGAATACATATGAAAGTTCTTTTCAATACTATATCCACACACACACACACACATATATATGTATATATATATATATATATATATATATATATATATATATATATATATATATTCTCTTAGTCATGTAAAGCTTTGCCTAGTGTTTTGTGGGGGAATCAAGTCCTTGATGAGTTAAATCCCTTGATTTCTGAGCCACAAAAATCATTGACATCATTTTCCTTTAATGAACATGGGTTTGGCTTTGTATTAAAACTATAGTCAGCTCAGCAGTCAAGGGCTGAGTGGTTGACGTAGCAGGGTAGAGTTGGCATAGCAAGCATCTTTCCTGCACCCTTTCTGGGGTCCAAGAGTTTATAATGGGATTTAGGAGGCTTTAAAAGTCTTTTATTTGTTCAGATTATTTACTCAGTAGTCTGAACTGGCTCTAATGGGCAGGTAATGACTTAATTTTCTACTCTAAAAAGTAATATTGCCCATCAATAATCCATAACACCTTTGACAGAGTCTCTCTGTAACATGGCTCAGCCAGCTAAGTGCCAATTTGAAGATCATTGTCAACAATGTTGCTGGGCACTGGGCTCATTCAAAAGCTTATCAACATGCAGTAAGTTGGAATACTAAACTGCTTTGAAGTTTTTAGTCACTGAACAGTCCTGCTACATTTTTTGGTAAATAGCATATTCCTCAGTTTCTTTCTTTAACATTACAAAGACAATGCATCTGACTTAAAGTTGTCAAACTTCATTTTTAAAATAAAGGTATATTCTTAGGATGGATACAGTCATGGATGAAATGTACTTTAATTACACAGGTAATTTTTTGTTTGTTTTTATATTTAATGTTTGCAACTAAAAATCTCTCCAAGTCTGACAATGTCTTGCATTGTCCAACACCCATAGATGATAGATGATCTAGGACATTATAATGGGCCATAGCCTGACCAAAGTTTTCTCAAGTGCTTCACTGTAGCACGCCCAGGGTCACCTTGTGATTTTTAAGGCCAGGCCAGGAGATGTGCCAGGAGGTCCTACCAAGCTAGAAGAGGCCAGTGATAGACTTTGTCTGCTGTTGAAAAACCATACTAAGTCCTAGGTATGGAAGGACTTACCAGCTAGAGATTGGTAAGTATATATATATATATATATATATATATATATATATATATATACTTATATACAATATATACTGGCCACCAGGTGATAGGTTTTTTGTCTATAGTGACTCATCAACAAAGATGGGGAAGGTTCATGATTATCATTAATGAAAGTAACATTCACTGTGGTGATATCACAATTTTTAAAAAAAGTATTTGAGGTAATAGGTTATATTGTTGTTAAGTCACTTTTTTTCAGTCATGTCCAATTCTTTGTGACCCCTTTTGGGGATTTTCTTGGTAAAGATACTACAATGATTTGCCATTTCCTTCTCCAGTTCATCTTACAGATAAGTAAACTGAGGCAAACAAGGTTAAGTGACATAGCTAGTAAGTGTCTGAAGCTGGATTTGAACTCAGTTCTTCCTGATAGGCCCAGGGCTCTATCCACTGCACCACCTATGGAACATAGAGATAATCTAATACTTATCATTTCTTTTGGGGCAATTAAGGTTGGCCATGACAGTATTTTCTTCTCAGTTCCTTCAACTATTCTTTATGTGTACTAGTTATCTGACCCTTCAAATACCCTTTTCTGGACTTTCTCTAGTTTGTGAATGCTGTTCAGAATATATGATACCCAAAACTAAAGACTAAGTTCCTCTAATTATGGTTAGACCATAAACCAAATAATGTTTTTAAGAGACTGGCTTTTTGAAAGCCAGTAGAACTGTAATCTTCCTTGAGCTGGATGTTTTATCAATGAAGTCCAAGACGGTATTTGATTTTATAGCATCTGCTTTATATGACTTATTATATTGAGCTTATGGCCAACTAAAACCTTAGGTCTTTTTTTCACATAATACTATTATCAAAACAGGTCTCTTCCTGTTTTCATATTTGTGCAATTAGTTTCTGAAACCTAAATCAATCACTTAATCAATAAACATTTATTAAGCACCTACTATCTGCCATTCACTGTGGTAAGTGACAGGGATACAAAGAGAAGCAAAAGACAGTTCTTGCCCTCAAGAAGCTTACAATCTAAAGAGGAAGACAACATGTAAACAAATATATACAAACAAGTTATATACAAATAGAAGGAAATAATTAACAGAGAGAATGCACTAAAATTAAGAGGGGTTAGGAGAGGCTTTTTATAGGAAATGATTTTATTATCTAACTGGGATTTAAAGGATGCCAGGGAAGTCTTGAGAAAGAAGAGCCCTCCAGGGATGGAATCCCTGCCAATGCCCACAGCTGAAAGATGGAGGGTCTTATTCATGGAACAGCCTAGTTCCAGAGGCTATTGTCACTGGACTGAAGAGTACATGGTGGGCAGTAAGGTATAAGAAGAATGGAAAGGCAGGAGGGGGCTAGGTAATGAGGCTATAAATGCAAAACTGTATGTTTCTCTCTGGGAAATTTCAGCTTGTTGGTTTTGCATACATTCCAGACCGAATTTTGAATTCCAATTCAGTCACTGTCATACTCACCATTCCTCCTGGGGTCATGTCATCTGCACGTGGAGCTGTATCTTCATCCAAATAATTGATAAAATCACTAGGTGGGACAGAGAAAAATTCATCATGTGGGATATATATCTCTATACAAACATCTCCTTGTGTGTCTATGTGTGAAATGCTACCTCCTTTTAAATTGTTTTAAATGCATTCCTTAGGCTAGGAGGACATTCCCTCTTTCTCTAAGAGGAACCAGCATTAACCAAACAAACAAAAAAAGACACTTGGGCCTGTTTTCTACAGATAGGCAGAACAGGAAGGGCCTTGGCAGAAGAAGAAAGGTGTCAGAAAGTCTTCTGATATATAATGCAATGGAGATATCTCCCAAAAGATATGTATGTATGCATGCTTGGGTTTTTTTTTGGTGAATTGAACTACCTTTTGGAGGGGAGGGCAATTGGGGTTAAGTGACTTGCCCAAGGTCACATGGCTAGTTTTTATGTTGTGTCTGAGGCCAGATTTGAACTCAGGTCCTCCTGACTCCAGGGCTGGTGCTCTATTCACTGCACCACCTAGCCACCCCAAATTGAACTACCTTTTAAATGTCCCAGGAAGCTAAACACTGAAGAGTGCTATGGATATAATATACCTGGATTTTAACAAGGTTTTTATTAAAATATTTTATAGAGTAGATGGAGAGAGATGGATTAGAGCATGTTCCCCACCCCTGAATTAGAGGATAATAAAATCAGATGGATTTGCAATCACTGCACAGCCAGACTCAAGACAGAGTTGTTAATAGTTCTGTGTCACTGTGGCAGGAGATGTCCAGTAGAGTCCACTAAGGACCAGAAGGCCACTTGGCCCAGAAGGCCAAGAATGTTTAACACTCTTAACAACATCTTGGATAAAAGCACAGATGGCATTTAGTCAAATTTTTCAGATGACCCAAAGTTGGAAGGGAGAGTTCACATTCTGGATACCAGAGTCAGGGTCCAAAATCCTAATCTGGATTGATTAGGCTGAATCTAATAAGATAAAATGGGGCAGCTAGGTGGCACAGTGGAGAGTGCTGAGCCTTGAGTTAGGAAGACTATTCTCCATGAGTTCAAATCTGGCTTCAGATATTTATCGGCTTTGTGACCTTGGACAAGATGAGGGAGACTTGATTAGATAGAGGCTCTGAAAAAGATCAGGGAGTTTTATTGGACTACAAGCTCAAAATGAGTTAGCAGCAGAATGCAGAAAATAAGAAAACTCATGGGATCTTGGGCTACATTAAGAAGGACATAGTTTCTAGAATTAGGAAGTAATGGTCTCACTGTTCTCTGTCCTGGTCAGGCCTCATCTGACATATTGTGTTCCTTTCTGGGTCCCACAGTTCAAAAAGGACATTGATAAGCTGGAGGATGTCCAGAGCAGGACAGCCAGGCTAATGAAGTGTCTTGTCTCCATGTCATATGAGAATCAATTGAAGAAACTGCACATCCTTAGCCCAAAGAAGAGGGGACATGATAACTATATTGTTTGTTTAAGGGCTCAAATGCATAGAATGGATTTCATTTGAACCCAGAGGGAAGAATCAGGTGCAACGGGTGGAAGTTACTAAGGGGCCAGATTAGGCTGGATGTGATGGAAAACTGAGGGCAGCTGGAGCCCAGTGAGTGGCTAGAACAGACCTGAGCTCAAAGCCAGCCTCAGAGACTTACTAGCTGTGTGATCCTAGGCAAGTCACTTAACCCTTGTTTGCCTCCATTTCCTCACATGTAAAATGAACATCATAAGAGCATCTATTTTATCCTCTGTTTGTCCCTATTTCCTCATCTGTAAAATGTGGGAAATAATAGAACATACATCCTAAAGTTGTAATTATAAAGGGCTTACTTAGCACAGTGCCTGGCACATAACAAATGCTATATAAATATGAATTATAACTATTATCATTATTACTAACAAGCAAAGCTTTCTATTTTATTTTTGTCTTAATTTAGTACTTTATTTTTCCCCAGTTACACAAAAAAAAACAATTTTAACATTTGTTTTTAAAGCTTTGAGTTCCAAATTAAAGCTTTTTAAAAATGGAATTGAGCTACTTTGAGAGGTGGTGGGTTCCCCTTCCTTGGAGGACTTTAGGTAGAAGCCAGACAACCATCCACTTGCCCACCACTAAAATCAATGCTTCTATGATCCAGTGTCACAGTAGAGATTCTTTTTCATATATAGGGTGGGCATGGAGATCTCTTCCAACTCTCAAATTCTGTGATTTGGGGAACATTAAAAAAATAAAACAGTGACAAATTCCTCACTTTATAGTGAGGGATCTACTTTTTATAATGAAGATAAATCACCCCCAATTGATAGGCTTTATAAGGCTGGATTTTGTTTTCCAAGTTTTATTGCCACAATCTGATTTCTTGAAGTGAAGAGTACTTGTATTAGAAAAATAGATGCTAACAGTAATGGGTAGTCAGGGTTCTCAGGTGACATTGAGGGTTATAATTTAATACTTTGATCTTTGTGATTCTTCCATTAGCTGAATAAACAAACAGCTAATTGGTGGATCTAGAGAGTTCTTAATTAAAAGCAATGAACCTGGGTCTGCCCTTGGGCATTCTTTAACTATAATAGATGCCTTCTTTCTGTCATGGGCAGAACGGTGATTCATCGTGCCTTACTGAAGTGATGTTGGCCTTTTCCCTCTCCATCACTTCTCATATTGGGGACAAAAACCTGTCAAACCCACTTCCACACCATCTCTATTCCATCTATCTCACCAAGTCATCTGTCTAGTACTCGGCAAAGGCAGGATTCAAACCCATTTCCCCCTCCCCACTTTGATTCCCAGGCTAGATCTCAGGATTCAAACCCCAGGCCTTTGACTCCCAGGCTAGCCCTCTTTTCACTAGACCATGTTGTCTGTGCCTTTACCCTTGACTCACCCTCACAATTCTGTATTCTTAACAGACTCATCTATTCACTGTTTCCCATACATGTCAGTCCTTCTCCTGCCTTTCTAGGGCCTTTGCACAGGCTCCCCTCCCCTTTTCTTGCCTCTCTGCCAGCCTGGAATGCTCATCTTCATATCTACCTCTTGGAATTACCACCTCCTTTGAAAGGTTTGTTCAAGTGTGCTCCCTCCCCAAATTACCTTGTATTTATTTTGGCTATATTTTATATGTGAAAGGCAATGTAGGGTAGAAGACCTAACTCTAAGTTCTATCCCTGAAATGTATTGGCTATCATGGTTCAACCATTTTTCATTCATGCCTGACTCTCTGTGACCCCATTGGGGTTTTCTTAGCAAAGATACTGGAGTGATTTGCCACTTCCTTCTCCAGCTCATTCTGCAAATGAGGAAACTGAGGCAAACAGGGTTAAGTGACTTGCCCAGGGTCACACAGCTAAAAAGTGTCTAAGGTCAGATCTGAACTCAGAAAGATGAGTCTTCCTGACTCCAGGCCCAGCTCTCTCTGTGCACTATGGCGCCACCTAGCTGCCCAACCATTTATCATAACCTTGGACAAATCACTCAACTCTAAGACTAGAAATTTCCAAGAATATACTGATCTACATTGGTGGAGGAAGTCTGCTCACTGAAGAGTTCCATGTGACAATAAAATCACAGGTCCAACCCAAAGAATATATATTTTGAATTTACAGTTCATCAAATGAAGTTCCAAAGTAAAAGGGGCTGAGAAAGAAGGTCATAAGTAGATTTTTCCCTTCCTAAACTCTACAATGACTATTTTGTCAATTAATTAGCAAGCTTTAAAAAAAAAAAAAAACTATGGGCAGCTGGGTGGCATGGTGGGAAGAGCGCTGGGCCTAGAGTTGGGTAGACGAATTCAAATCCAGCCTCAGATACGTACTAGCTGTGTGACCATGGGCAAGTCACCCTCTGATTGTCTCAGTTTACTCTCCTGTAAAATGGGGATAATAATAGCACCTAACTCCCGGTTCTGGGGAAGGGCACTACAACTGGGGGGAATCAGGAAAGATTTCATGTAGTAGATGGGCTGTGTCTTAAAGAAGAGGAGGATTCTGTGAGCAGAGGTGAGGAGGGGTTACATGCCTGTCATGGAGGGTGGTCAGTACAAAGGCATGGAGGTGGGAGATGGGACCTGGAGTATTGTATGTGAGGAACAAGGATAACAGTTTGCTAGATCAAAGACTGAAGAAGGAGCAATAGCCGGTGAGGTTGAAAACATAGGTTGGAATCAGGTTGTGAAGAGCTTTAATAGCCAAACAAAGGAGTTTACATTTTATCCTATAGGATTATCTCATCTGCAAATCAGGCTGCTGGAAAAAACTTTGTAAATCTTAAAGGACTATATGGAAATGATTATTATTTGCTCATCCAAGGCTGTGGATTTAGTCCCAGGGCTGGTAATACATTAGCATGGGCAAAGAGAATGGACCAGTGACTTTCCTGGCAGAAGTAACTTCCAGGTAAATCGACACCTGCTCGACAACTTACAAGTCTGGAACCTTTAGAGGTCAAGTGGCTTGCCCAGGGTCACACAGCCAATATGAGTCAGCAGCAGTACTTGAACCCAGGCCTTTTTGGCTTTAGAGTCAGATCACTGTCCACTATACCCCATTAATGTTACATAACTGTGTGCATAGCAAAAATGACACCCTAGTTCTGCAAAATAAACTACTTTTACTTAGGGCGCACAGAATGGTGGGTCACTTGACTTTCATAACCTCATTTCTTGAATCTACAAATGCAAGAGGATTATGAAGTGCAGAGGTATGTGGGGGGATATTCTGACTCATTCCTCATGGGAAATTCCAAAGTAAAGAGGTGCTGGGGTTTTTCTTCTCTAAACTGTAGCAGCAATTGTCTTATCAATCAATTTTTGTGGTTGTTGAGTCATTTCAGTCATGTTCGACTCTTTGTGACCCCCTTTGGGGTTTTCTTGGCAAAGAGACTGGAGTGATTTGCTATTTCCTTCATTTTACAGATGAGGAAACTGAAGAAAACAGGGTTAAGTGACTTGTCTAGGGTCACACAGCTAGTAAGTGTTTGAGGCTGAATTTGAAGTCTGGAGTCTTTCACACTCCAGGTCCAGTGCTCTATCCATTGTGCCACCTAGCTGCCCTTGTGAACCAATTAATAAGATTTTATTAAGAATCTGCAGAATAATTTTTGGGCAGGTAGGTGGTGCAGCAGATAGAATGCCAGTCCTAGGGTCAGGAGGGCCTGACTTCAAATCCTACCTTAGACACTTACTAGCTTTGTGACCCTGGGCAAGTCATTTGACCCTGTTTGCCTCAGTTTCCTCTTATGTAAAATGAGCCAGAGAAGGAAATGGCAAACCATTCCAGTATCTCTGTCAAGAAAATCCCAAAAAGGGTCATGAAGAGTCGGACCAGGGCTCAACAACAATGAATGATTTGGATGCCCTGGAGGATCTGAATCAGAGTGCCATTCCTGCCTCTGGCCGTCTGTTTGGCCTGTGGCTTCTCATAAAAATGGAGATACTAATACTGTTAGGTGAGAACAAAACCCACCTGGTCCTGCCAGCCTGCCAAGGCTACTCTGAGCCCAGGTGGAATCATGCATACAAAGCACTTGGCCAGCCTTGGAGCCCTGTGGGACTCTCAGCTACGATCATTATTTGGTTTGGCTTAGAAAACTGAAGACATGTGAATGACAGTATTGTGTTGACTTTCCATCTTACAGAGTTTAAACATCTTCCAGAATCTCAATAAGCGCCAATTTGAAACGGTCATTCATCTCTTTGAAGTGGCAATAATAGCAACTGACCTGGCTTTATATTTCAAGTAAGTCCTTAGGTCCCCATAAGTTTCCCTGCATATCTCCCTGAGACTAAGTTCCGTTTTTAGCTTGGACTTTTTTCTTTCCTGAGATATCTGCAGAGCTGATATTTATAAAGTCATTATTCTGAAGCAAATAGACCTGTTCATTTTCTTCCTGAGTTCTCAGTAAGGTGTCCCTTTCTGCTCTGGGACAGCCCTAAATTGTCACCAAAATCTGCCCTCTTGGGCCAAGCCATACAGGCCTAATCTCTCTTCTACAGGACAAATCTCTACATAGTTAAAGATAATTTTCATGTGTACCTAGTCTTTGTAAAGCATAATCTCCAGTCCTTTTTAAAAGAGATTTTAACTCACCAAAAAAGGCATAGAAATTCAGCTTGTCCCTGAGTACACAAATCAGGGTTTCCTATTTTCTGAATGTTCTATCCTGAAAAACAAAGAACAGGGCCCACTTCTCAACCCTGCTGCCCACCAAAAGAGATCTTCCCCCCTTTTGGTACCTTCCAAAACTGGCTAAGATCACAGGCATTTAACTCAGGGTCCATGAATATGTTCTTTTAAAATTTGGAAAACCATATTTCAATATAGTTGGTTTCTTGGTAATCCTATGCATTCTATTTTACACATTTAAAAGTATTATTCTAAGAGAGAGTTCATAGGCTTCATTAGACTCCAAGGAGTCCATGACACACAAAAGGATAAGAACCCTGCATCTAAACCTTCCCCAGAAGAGACAAAAGTAAGTGTGTAAGTAGAGTAATGAAAATAAGGCCATGCTAGACTAGATGCTGAGACCAGCAGACTGTAACACAAGATTGCATTTTGAGAGTGATGGATGAAATTTTCCATTAACTCAGACCAAGCTAATTTTCTCCTTCAATCCACTAAGGGATTGACTTAATGTGGCAAAAACCAAATGTTTCAAAACCCCAAGACAGACAGAATGGCACCAAAGAACTCCTGACTCTTTCATCAGGCCACTGATCCCTCTCTGTAACATCTGGCTCGAATAACTTAGGGGTGAGGAGCCTGCACAGGTTCCCCATCCCTGGGCTAGAAGAAGAAAACTGGTGACCAGAAACAGGAGTCTTTCACCCACTTACCTTCGGAATAGGTAGACTTTCTAGGAGCAACATGGTTCACAACAGGTCACATGGCAAAATCATCACATGGATATAGCAATGAGCTAACCATAAGGCTACTCAGTCACTCAGCAAACATCTATTTAGTGCCTGGTGTACAGAGCAGTGTGCCAGGTTCTAGGGAAGGTTTAAAGTTTCAATCATACTGATCCTGCCCTCATGAAGTTTTCAGCCTCATAGGGGATCAGGACACAAGCACACATCAGTGTGATCCACGACATCACATTATAGGAGATCTGAAAAGAGGTGTGTGAGCTCTGATGGGGATGTTAGTAACAATGACATTCTGCATCCTGATACTTTGCTCTAAATGTACGTGGTGTGTTTTCCTGCTTTACTAGCCCTGGAATGCTGCCCCACTCACGTCACAAATCTCCATCCTCATCTTCAAGTCTCCTATTTCATTTACCTCTTTGATCCTTTTTTCCTTCTGGGGATCCCCCAATGATTTGAAATTTCTTCCTATCCATGGGCGTCCCAGTACTAGGGTTATATATGGGGCAGCTCGGTGGTACAGTGGATAGAGTGCCAGGTCTGGAATCAGAAAGAGCTGAGTTCAAATGCATACTGACTCTTATTAGCTGTGTGACCCTGGGCAAGTCACTTAATGTGTTTGCCTCAGTTTCCTCAGCTGTAAAATGAGGATATTATTATTAGCACCTTTCTCCCAGGGCTATCATGAGGATCAAACGAGATTATAATTGAAAAGTGTTTAGTGCAGTGTCTACCACATAGTCAGCACTATATAAATGTTAGGTATTGTTATTATTTATTATCACTATTATTAAATATGTGACTGTGAAGTCTGATGCTCAAGAATGCAAAGTACCTTGTCATTCTTCCTGTTTGTCCCAGTTATCCCGCCTACACATTTGTGTCTTTTGCAGGAAAAGAACCATGTTTCAGAAGATTATTGACACTTGTGAAAAAATGGAAACCGAGGAGGAGGTCATTAAGTACATATCTGTTGACCCAACCAAAAAAGAGGTTATCATGTAGGTGGCTGGCCTTTAATTCCAAACTGTCATATGTGAATCTACGTTTTCCATGATTTTTCTTAGCCCTCCTTTGCTTTGTTCACAAAGGGCAATGATGATGACAGGGTGTGACCTCTCGGCTATAACCAAGCCTTGGGAGATTCAAAGCCAGGTAAGTCTGAGTCTCTTCCTCTAGTCTTTTCTGTGACGCTTAGCTACAGCCCAAGTCTTATCTGAGGGGATCTGACCATCCCATCCAATTTTCATCGCACTTGTCTTTTACAAGGACTGTATCACCTTGCCAAATTTGTCTCTTCATCCAAGAGGAAGAAGAGACAAATAGGTAAGGTCTAGTTAGAAAGAAGATATCTTTTTCTGTAGTGCCTCAGTACAAAATGTGAAGGAGCACTGGAGTGGTTATAAGCACCAGGGAGATGACTGGTCATCAGGTCAGATCCTGGCCAAGGCAAATAGGAGGGGAGGTTAGTTTCCCTGGGTAACATAGCTAACAATCATAAAAGCTTATCTGAAAACATTACCAATGATGGAAGAGATCGTAAAAATGGGTTTGAAATTCATTCGGGGAATTTCAGAGTTGTTTGGGAGGAGTTGTTATGTTGGACCAAGAGTAGGCAGAGATGGAGAGCAGTACCTTCCCCCATGCTACTTCTCAGAATCAGAGCCAGAATGGACCTCTGAGTTCCCCTAGGTCCAATCCCTTATCTTACAAAACAAGAGAGCTAAAGTACAGACAGTGCAAGATCACCTAGTTGCTTGGTAACCAAGTTAAGTGAAGAACCCGCGTCTCCTGATTCCCAGAAGGCCTCTTTCCATTGTATCACTGATGATGATGATGATGATATTGAATGAAAAAGCATTTATTAAGCATTCTGTTTGGCATTCAAAGCCAAATATCTTAGCCCACTCCTACATTTCCAGTCTTCTCACATCTTACTCCCCAATATATACTTTTCAATCTAGTGACATTGGCTTCCTGGCTAGTCCATGAATAAGACACTCCATTGCTCAGCTCTGGGCATTCTCTTTGGCTCTCCCCTATCCCTGGAACACTCTCCTTTCTCAATTCTACCTGTACCAACTAAAATACCATCTTTTACAGGAAGGCTTTCTCAACTCCTCTTAATTCAGGGCTTTCCCTCTCTGTTAATTATGTAATTATTTTTTTATGTATCTAATTGTTATTAAATTTATTTTATAAATATTTAATTTATTATATATGTAAAATATATTTCTATTATATTGGCATACATTTTAATTTATATTTAAATAATTAGAAAATAATTATTAATTACTAATTATTTATCCTGCATATAGTTTGTACATATTTTTCTTTTGTTTGTCTCTCCCATTAGATTGTAAGCTCCTTGAGAGCAAGAACTGGCTTTTGCCTTTTTTTTTTATCCCAGGCACTTAGTACACAGTACCTGGCACACAGTAGGTACTCAATAACTATTTATTGATTGATTGATTAATCACTTACTATGTTCCAAGAACTGTGCTAATCACTTGAGAGACAAATAGAAAACTTGAGACAATTCCTCCTTTCAAGGAGCTCACAGTTTCATTGGGGAAGACAATGCATAAAAGAAAGTTCAGCTGCAGGGTAGACAGTAAGGTCTGGAAGCTTCCCATCTCACAAGAAGGAATAGAGTTGGTGACTCCCATATCCTTCAAGTCATGTGTCTGTTCTTGGTGTGGTGGTAGGTCTTCATTTTAAGGTTTGTAAAGCATTTGACATACATAAGCTCATCCCAACAGCCCTGTGAAGTGTGTACTATAGCTATTATGTCCATTTACTGATGAAGACACTGGGGCACAAAGAGGCTAAATGCCCATAGACACAAAGCTAGTAAGTGTCAGAGATAGATTTGAACGCAGGTCTTCTGGACTTACTGCTAAGGACTCTCTCCATTATACCACACTGTCTCTCAAGTACACTTCCAAATGCTGAGTCTGTGACAAAAGTTGTGTCCCCCAGAAATAGAACCCTCAGAGGAATAATGAAGTTATGGAGGAAACCCAGGAAGGATCTGGAGTTATCTGGGTTCAAGTATAGGTATAATGGGGGATGGTCCAATGAAAGGCCAGTCTTGGGAGCATGCCCAAGGGACCCACGTGGATGTGTGGTGAGTCTGCTTCTGGAAATTTGTGATGCAAAGGTTTAGGTGTAGAGTTGTTGCATCACAAATTGAGGACTCTAATGTATGAAAATTATTCTGAGAGGTGGAAAAGTCCACATAGACAGAGGAAATAAGCCAGATTGGAGTAGATGAATGGAGAAGGAAAGGATGTTACAGACAATACACTGCCATGATAGGTGGTGTAGTGGATTGAGCATCAGGCATGGAGTCAGGAAGACCTGAGTTCAAATCAAGCCTCAGACACTTACTAGCCTTGTGACCCTGGGCAAGTCACTCAATGCTGTTTTCCTCAGTTTCATCATTAGTAAAATGGGCTGGAGGAGGAAATGGCAAACCATTCCAGGATCATTTCCAAGAAAACTTCAGATAGAATCACAAAGAGCCAGACACAACTGAAACAAATGAACACCAACAACAATTTTAGGAAGTTTTCCCTTGCATTAATCTTAAATTTTCCTCTCTGCAACCTCGTTCTGTTCTCTGGAGTAACAAATCTAATCTTCCCCTACGTAACAGCCCTTCAAAGAACTGAACATATTCTAACTATCATGTTTTTTCCGAGTTTTCTCTTAAAAAACAAACAAACAAAGCTACAGCTCTCCAGTTCCTTCAGCTGATCCTTCTGTTACCCAGAATTGAGACCCTTCACCATCCTGACTGCTCTACTCTGAACATTCTCGAGTTTATCGATATTTTCCTTAAATCATGGGGCTCAGAACAGAATTCAGTACTCCGGATGTCATCCCACCAGGGCAGGGTGACTAGCACTTCCTTATTCCTGGAAGTTGGGCCTCTCCTGCTGTGGCTAAAGATCACATCAGTTAATATTTTTGGCCACCGTATCATACTTCTTACTCATATTGAGCTTGTGGTCTGCAAGTATCCCCGGATCATTCTTGGATAAACCACTGTCTCTGCCTCCTTCAGCTTTCACTTTGAGTATTGATTTCTTTTTTTTAACCCAAGTATAAGACGACATTTATCCCAGTTGAATTTCATTTTATCCAGCTCAATGTTCTGGGTCTGTTAAGATCCCTTAGGATGGGGCAGCTAGGTGGTGCAGTGAATAGAGCACCAACCCTGGAGTCAGGAGGACCTGAGTTCAAATGCGACCTCAGACACTTAACATAAAAACTAGCCATGTGACTTTGGGCAAGTCACTTAACCCCAATTGCCCTATCTTCCCCCCTCAAAAAAAAAAAGCAAAAAACAAAAAAACATTTAAGATCACTTAGGATCCTTTGTCTATAAGCCTTTATCTAAAACACTGATAATGATGTAATTTAACATCTTTATAGGTGCCTTGGAGAAAGGCATATAGATGAATGCCATAGATCTGATGTCTCCTATTACATTAGATTTGCAAATAGCACAAAGCTGGGAGGGTTGGCTAATGCAACAGAGGACCAAAAGAATCCACTCTTGTTTCAGATACTAAAATCACAAAGGCTAATTCTTTCAGTGCCTTAGCTAACAGTTCATCTCAGCCCTATCATTTGAATTCATTAAGGGTAATAAGAGGACTCTTCCTTCTGGAGGGGGCTATGGTTCTCTCCGAACACAGCTCCATTACCTCTGCTTTGGGCTTTCCATATTTCAATTGTGAGGGCACAAGGTATTTTCCTCTTGCCTCTTAAATTTATGCCTTGGGGTGGGGGTGGAAGAGGTCTTATGAATTATGTTGGTTGAGGGGGCTAAGAAGGAAGGAAGACCCACCTCTCCAGCCAAGCTGATCTCAAAGGCTTATTCATACTACACAGCTAGATGGCATGTAAATAGAGCACTGACCTTAAGACCTGAGTTTAAATCCTGTCTCAGACACAAACTGTGTGACCTACAGCAAGTCACCTAACCTCTGTCTGGCTCAGTTTTCTCATCTCTGAAATGGGGTCAATAATAGCACATACACTAAAGGAATTGTCAGGATGAAATGAAAGAAAATGTGTAAAGCGCTTTGCAAACTTTATATAAGACTATATAAATGTTAGCTATTGTTAATCTTATGGGACTCTTCATGTTTACATAGCTCCTAGATCACTGTTATCTTCCCTCTGTTAGGATGAGAGACCCTGACAGTGAGGCTTCTCACAAAATGATCATGCAAAAAAAAAAGTTGCATGTGTTCTAACTCAAACATGACTTTTAAAATTAGAATAATCCTTTACAGGGACATGTTCTTTGCAGTACATATGTGCATTCAGAACCTGTAACTATAATTTAGCTGTAAATTTGGGCAATGAAGTGGCACAATGGCTAGAGTGCCAGGCCTGAAATCAGGAAGACTCATTTTTCTGAGTTCAGATCTGGCCTCAGACACTTCTTTGTGACCCTGGGCAAGTCATCTGACCCTCTTGGCCTCAGTTTCCTTGTCTGTAAAATGAGCTGGAGAAGAAAATAGCAAACCACTCCACTATCTCTGCTAAGAAAACCCCAAATGGGGTCATGAAGAGTCAGATGTGACTGAACCACAAATAGCTATATTTGCATAGTTATGATTACAAAAATAATCTCATGGAACTCTGGTGGCAAGGGATTGCAGAACTGAGCTGAATCCCGTCTTCCATTTGTGGAACTCATCTAAGATATATATGACTGTTAAGTATATCTGTGGTTGTTGTGTCAAAGCTAGAGGTATTTGACTTATGTTATGATATGTAATATAAAATATATATATATATATATATATAATCCTATATACATATAGGGACTGATGGGACAATTTTTATTTTTTTAGTGTCTAGACTTTTGTTTGACAATTTTTCTTCCAGGGCAGATTCTCTTAGCAATCTAGCCAAACTGATAAGGCACGAATTGATCAGTCTAAGTGCTAATTATGTACTGGGCACTGTGCTGAGCACTGGGGATACAAAGAGAGGCAAAACCAAGTCCCTGCCCTTAAGGAACTTACATTCTAATGGGGAGGGGGAAGGGCATATAAATAATGAGATAAACACCAAATATTCAGACAGACACATTGATACACATGCTAAAGTGAATATATATTTTGTTGAAATGACATGATTGAACTGTCATTGCACATTACATATCTGTTGCCTGGGATGAATAGAGAGGTATTTGAGAATTGCTGTTCCATGGTGAGACAAGGACCTCAGTTAGAACTATTGATGTGGGGGACTGTAATTGATGTGGATATTAGAAATCCATGCTATGGATTTAGGGTTAGGGGGAATATATGATATTGTATTATTTGGAGTGCCTGAAACTGGGACATCCCCAGGCACCCAAGTTGGGGAGTGATAGAGCTAGGGAATTAAGAATCTTCTCAAGGAGACACTACATGGAGGGGAAGATTTTAATAGCTTTTTGATAGACCATGCCACAGACATGATACAAGGGGAACAAGGGACAGAAACAGAGAAAGAGGCAACTACTAGAGAGTCTTAGGAAACCAGATCTCAAGGTTACATTGCTAGGATGTTTGCCAATGTTGGCTAGTTGGGTAGTGATGATAATACTAAGAATGCCTAAAAGTGCCTCTCTAATTGCCAACAGGAAGGAGAAAAGCCATGATTAGGGTCTATGGAATATATGGAACACAGGGGGCTGACTTAGGGGCTTGGAGGACTAGGCATGAAGTCATGCTATTAATGAACCTGTAGCTGCATAGAGGTAGGAAGAGCCACTCAAAATGAAAACAGTCATTTTAGGAGGTAAAAGAAAAGCATACAAACTGAGAGAACAGACATACTAAGATAATAAAAAGTGACCCCATCAGTACGGTCCTTAAGAGGCCAAAGTAGATGCCAGCCTCACTAGTAAAGCCAAACCAAACTCCCTGTTTGCCTGATCACTATTTGGAGCCCTTCTTTCTAGAGGCTCAAGGACTTCTGGATTCAAAGATCAAGGCTGCTCTTCCCTGCATCTACACAGAGCACCTTCTAAGAGGATGGGCAGTCCTCAGTTGCTATTACTGAAGACTAGCCAGAAATGGTTTTTTGGGTACACTTTGGAAAGAAATTTGGAATTGCTTAATCAAGAGCTGAATCCAACTAAATTAATATTAGGAAATATAGAGGGGCTTGCACTAGGCCAAGGGAACTTCACCTCTATCCCATTAACCTTTCCTGGATCCTTTCCATCAGGAGTCACTGAAGCCTGTGTGGCAGTGATGATTAGGTTGGAAGGGTTAGAGACGTCATTTGTTGTGCTGGACATTTATCTCAAAAGACAATTCTATGAACAAGAACAATTCTATGAACAATCTAATGAACAAGAAGAACCACTTATATTTGGGTGATGCCACAGCACATTTTAGCATTCTTTAGGGAAGATGCAAATATCAGGAAGAGATGGACACTACAGCCTCTATATATCTATAACTACGAACATTTATGGATTTCCACTGGTGAATGGGACCATTCAAGGCACGGACAGAGCAGTGAAGACAAAAGGGCTAGGAAATCATCCTGACAGTTCTTGTCTCCATAGTGGAAGTTTATAGTAAGATAGAAGAAATGCTGGTGAGATGCAGCAAGGAAACCCTGTTCCCTCTAGCTCAAGGGAGCATCTAGAGAAATTCGACTTTGAAGATTCTTCAATGACTAAGGAATGGAAGCATCATCTAAAGAAGAAAGTCCAAATGAAAGCTGTGGGTGTATTCACACTGCTTGAGTGGGATATGGGAAGTGCCCAAGGAATTATGTAAAAATTTACCTTAATTACCTTCAACCAGTTTGTCTATATTTTCTACTCCCATCAATTCAATTATCTTCTCTACACTGATGGCTTGTGTGTGCATGTGTATGTGTGTATGTGGATATGTATATAACATATATCTGTGTATGTGTGTGTATGTATGTATGTACACATCCAGTTTTTTTTCCTGAGAACTCTAGTTATGCATTATCCATTAACTGCCTGATAGACATCTCTGCTTAGATGCCCTATAGTCACCTCAAACTCCAACAGAACTTACTAGCTTCCTCTTTAAATTTTCCCCTATTTCTATCAAAGAAACTACCATCCTCCCATCCACCCTAGTTTGCAACCTCAGTGAGAATCTTGATTTGTTTTCTCTCTTACTCTCCATGTCAATCAGTTACCCAATCTTACTGGTTTTAGCTACAGAACATCTCTCATTTCAGTTCTCTTCTTGTATCCCCAAGGCACTAACTGGGTTCTCTACTTGGAGTTGGAGTCTTTCTCCCTCTTGAATCCATTTTCCATTTATTTTCCAAAATAACCTTCTTAAGGCACAGGCAGACTGATATTTTAAATCCTCCATACTCTGACTCCCACCTACCTTTCCAGCTTTATTTCACATCATTCCCTTCATGAATGCTACATTCCAGCCCAACTGGCCTATTAGCTGTTCCCCAGACTTGCTGTCCCACTCTTCTCCCTGTCTTCATGGATTCATGGATTGTCCTATGTGCATAGGACTCCCTCCTCATCTCTGCCTCAGAATCTTGATCTTTCTTTGAAAATCTGCTCAGGTGACGCATCCCCTAGGAAGGCTTCCTTGATCCTTCTACACACTAGGACTAATCAATCGCACCTTAATGTTCTATGTATTGTATTTAATTGTGTACATGTACAGGAGAATGTAAGCTCCTTGAGGATGGTGCCTATGGCATCCCTAGAACCATGTCTTATATGTATGGTGTCATACTTTGGGGGATGGCGAGTGGATTGAGGACATGTTCAGACCTATGATTTCACTGGTGTAGGAAACTTCTGATAAAGAACCCTTCCCATAGATGCAGAGGCTACAGTGATTCTTATTATTTTTTACAGCTATTCTTCAGCAAAGGGCAAATAGATGGTACGATGGATGGAGCCCTGGGCCTACAGTGAGAAAGACCTGAGTTCAAATGTAGCCTCAGACACTAGCTGTGTGACCCTGAGCAAGTCATTTAACCTCAATTTGCCTCAGTTTCCTCAATTACCTTATGGGGTTGTTGTGAGAATCAAATGAAATAACATTTGTAAAGCACTTAGCACAGTGCCTAGTACATAGTAGGTGCTATATAAAGATTTATTCCCTTCTTTTGCCCCACTTCAACTTATGGCTTGGGGAGGGGGGGCAGTTACCTCAGATACTTCGTTAAGGGACTTGCCCATGGTCCCAAAGGCAGTATGTGTCAAAGGTAAGACTTGAACTCACAGCTTCCTGATTCTGAGGCAAGCTCTCTTGACATTATGCCATGTTGCCTCACTCCATCGTATGTAGTAGGCACTTAATAACTGCTTATCAAGTTGCCGAAATCACTGCACAAAGTACTGATAGGGATGCAACTACAAATCAGATATGTTCCTTGCCCTCATGAAGCTTATTTTCCTCATGAGTGGAAAAGAGATTAGATTTGTTCTGACTTGTCTTGGAAGAGAGGACTGGAAACAACAGGCAGACATTTCTTGGGAGTCACAAATATCTGAGTTAAGCCCTGCCTCTGCTACTGACACTTTTTTCTGTTAATAATCATATTTAATAATAAATAATAATAAACCTTTCTTCTTTGCAGGTAGCCCTCATGGTTGCAAATGAATTTTGGGAACAAGGAGACCTGGAGAGAACAGTATTGCAACAACAACCAATTGTAAGGGTTTTGATGTGTTAACTAGTATTAATATCCTATAAAAATCAAAGTCACTATGAAAGCCTCCACTAATATCCTACCCTGATGTCTCACTAGGGTATGGAGTAGAGCTTAGGCATGCCAGAACTGTGCTGGCAGGGCACAATCTCTGCTAGATCCTAGCAAGCTGAAGGGTGAGAATCAGCAGCAGACAGTACCTCTGTCCTTTGAGGACCAGCCTAGCTAAGTTCAGACAGGCACATCCCCAGGTCAGACACACTGTCAGAAGGTGTTGAACTTTTTAGCCACAACAGCTCTCACATATCCTCTTGCTAAGGGACAGTGCAGGTGGGATCTTCACTGGTAGAAACAAGAACCCCACAATGAATCACAAATAGTTAAAGTATTACAGCATCATGTTCAAAAACAGCCTTAATAAGACAGTCTCCTTGGTGATGAAAAATTAGAAACAGAAAATAAAGGAATTTCTTCCTTTCTAGCCTATGATGGACAGAGAAAAAGGAGATGAACTACCCAAGCTCCAAGTTGGTTTCATCGATTTTGTATGTACTTTTGTATACAAGGTGAGAAGGCTCGATTTGATTCTTTTATTGGGATTATCATTGTTGGAAAGGCCATTTCTTCATGCAGGCTTCAGCGAAAATGAGGAGAGATCCTTCAAAGGTATGCCCAAGAAGGCATTACTTGAGTACAGAATGCATCAGACTATTTTGAGGCTTGTCTTATTTTTAAGAGAACTTCTAAGATCATTTGAAAGCAGCTGATGGCACAATGGATTGATCACTGGACCTGGATTCAGTAATACCTGAGTTCAAATCCAGCCTCAGATATTTACTCTCTATGTGACTCTGGGCAAGTCACTTAACCTCTGTTTGCCTCAATTTCCTCCTCTATAAAATAGAGATAATAATAGCACCTATTCCCCAGAGTTGTTGTGAGGATAAAATGACATAGTATTTGTAAATCACTTTACAAACTTTAAGATACTATATAAATGGGGGCAGCTAGGTGGTGCAATAAATAGAGCACCACCTCCTGAACTCAGTTCAAATCGGAACTCAGACACTAAACACAAAAAGTAGCCATGTTACCTTGGGCAAGTCACCTTAGCCCCAATTGCCCTGCCTTCCCCCTCCAAAAAAAAAAAAGTAAAAAAAACAACAAGAACAAGATACCCTATAAATGCTAGTAATTAATACTAGCTATTCCATCCTAACCCCTTACTGGGGGAGGGAGAGAGAGCCAATATTGCATCTATTCAAAGTTTGTTTCTGTTATTCAATTGCTTCAGTCATGTCTTGAAAAAAGAGTCATGACTCTTTTTGACCTCATTTGGCGTTTTCTTGGCAAAGGTACTGGAATGGTTTACTATTTCCTTCTCCAGTTCACTTTGCAGATGAGGAAACTGAGGCAAACAGGGTTAAGTGACTTGCCCAAAGTCACACAGTTACTAAATGTCTGAGGCTTGATTTGGACCCAGGGAAATTAGTTTTCCTGACTCCAGATCTAGCACTCCATCAACTTCATCACCTAGCTGCCCATTTGACAGTTGGATTAGGCTTCTATTGTCAGGTCTAAAGAACAAAAAACAACTTACACTTTTTAGTGCAGTTTTTAGCTACAATAGGAGTTAGACTACACTAAAACTTTTGGGACACCCAGTCTGACATGCATTATCTCACTTCATCATCATAACCACCAAGGGAAGTAGTGTAAGCATTAATATCTCCTCCTTACAGAAAAGGAAACTAAGGCTCAGAGAGTGTAAGATACTATTCAGAGTGACGAGAACCTAAAGAGGAAGTTCAGCATCAGAACCTAGTTCTTGTTCATTCCATAGATCATATGACCTTTGTATAGGAAAGCAAAATTTGCCATACCTTTGTTCCTGGACTTGTAGGTCAGCTCTGAGCTCTGGCTTATTAACCCCCAAGTGACATCTGTCATTATTCTAAATCAAAACAAAAGCTTCAGGTTTGAACTGTACAATTTCCCACTGACAATTATTTCTTTAGGAATTCTCCCGGTTTCACAAAGAAATTACACCAATGTTGGATGGTCTTCAAAACAACAGAGTGGAGTGGAAATCCCGAGCTGATGAATATGAAGAAAAAATGAAGTTGATAGAAGAAGAGAAGAAAAGGCAAGAAGCCAACACAGCCCTCAAAGGTGAGACTTTAAAAAAAGTTTCACATTAAACTTCCCTTTTCTAATCACCAGAATAAATAGGGTGTCCCCAAATTTTGGTACAGTTTTAAGTTAAAAAAAAAAGCTTTAAGTAAATAAAGTTTAATACTTCACCAAGACTTTTGTGACATCCTGTATTATACAAACAGGACTTAGTTTCTGGTGTGCTCAATTATTCTGAGTTATACTCTGGAAAAGGAAGAAAGAAAAGAAAGAAAGAAAGAAAGAAAGAAAGAAAGAAAGAAAGAAAGAAAGAAAGAAAGAAAGGAAGGAAGGGAGGGAGGGAGGGAGGGAGGAAGAGAGGGAGGGAGGAAGAAAGAAAGACAAAGAAAAAGAGAAAGAAGGAAAGAGAAAAAGAGAGAAAGAGATGAAGGAAGGAAGAGAGGAAGGAAAGAAAAGAAGGAAAGAAGGAGGGAAGGAAGGAAGGAAAGAAGGAAGGAAGGAAGGAAGGAAGGAAGGAAGGAAGGAAGGAAGGAAGGAAGGAAGGAAGGAAAATAATAAGATTGTTTTATTTTACATGGTGAGAAAAACATACCTTATTGCTCTGAACACAGGAAGAGGAAGTGATTGGTCAAAGAGGCATCACTGAATAGCAGAAATGACCAGAAGCTTTGAGCCAGAAGGCTTGGGCTTTACTCCTAAATTTTATTTAAAACCTATGTGGTTTTGGACAAGTAAATTTTTGGACCTTTTTGGACCTCAATTTCTTTATCTATAAAATTAGAAAGTTGGACTAGACAATCTCTAAGATCTCTTTTTTCTCTAATCTTCTGTGATTGTGTGATTGGAAGTATATTGCCATGCTCTATCAGTTCCAAGACATTTCTCCCACATTAGCTTATCATGGTGCCATCTGCCGCTGATCTGATCATAAATTCTCACCAGTAGTTTTGTTTTTTTGTGAATCAATACATCAGATTACAGGTCACAAGCAGTAATGAGAAAAATTAGTTCCCTTTTATCATCCACTCCAAATGACACCTTGGAAAATGTGACAGCCCTTGCTGCTTTATATTTAGGTTTGCAAATTTAGCATTCAAGAAGCTAATGAGGAATTCTCAGCTTCATAAAGAAGATATGGCCCATATCAAATAGTCATCAAAATAACTCTCCATAACATTATTTGAAACTATTCTTCATAATAGTATCCTAAAAGTTTTAAAGGAAAAGCCAGAAGTTTGCCTAGAAATCTCTGGCTAAATGCTATTAGAGATTTAGCAAAGACTAGCAAAAATAGAATTGAAACATCCATCAGGAGAAAAGTTGAGATTTTTTGATCCTTTTCATAAGTAATCTGTAATGACCAATGGATGAAGCAAAGGTCTCTTTTATCCCTATTTCTCTCCAAACCTTACCCTAATGACACAATTAAAAGTTCTCTGCTCTAGGGTTTTTCTTTCAATTACTTCTTTAAAAATCCCTTCTCTTTTGTATGCTAGGTAAAGTCCTACAAGTTTTGGACACATATAGATCCCTAACGACTGTTGTCCCAATCCATGACTGCTGTGAAGATAGTATTTTGATATTATTTTTAAAAGGGATAACATGAAGTAAGGAGAGGAAAAATACAGATTTCAAATGGGTTATAAATATTCCACAGAGTTAGGTTTCTATTTCATAGAAACACTTCCTAGAAATGACATGGAAAGATAGTGAAAGACATTGTTCTTCAAACCATGCTGACCACACAAAGAAATCATGTAAAAAGTGGCTATCTAATTGATCCCAGGCTAAAGTTTTTTCTCAGTAAAGCAGTGACCAAATTATTTATGGAGCAAAGGTCTGAGAATTCTACAAAGCTCAGATTACAAACCTGGAAACCTTACAAAACTATTTTCTAGAAAAATTCCTACATTTGCCCCTGGATGTCATAGAGCCTCTAATCTGATTAGGTAGAGTCACCTTTATTAAAGGCTGGGTTTGTGTGATTTTTGATCAAATACCTAAGAAGAATGAAATTTTTTCTTAAGAATCATCTTTCAAAATTCTGTAATACTATGAGAGTGGGCGAGTTCCCTAAATGTTTTTGTGCCATAGATCCCTTTGGCAGTCTGGTGAAGCCTATGGAGACATTCCCCAAATAATGCTTTTAAAGGAATAAAACAAAATACATAGGATTACAAAGGAAATCAATTGTACTGAGATATACTTAGCTCTCTATATACATACATGTGGAGCAAGAGAGTGAGAGAGAGAGAGAGAGAGAAAGAGAGAGAGAGAGAGAGAGAGAGAGAGAGAGAGAGAGAGAGAGAGAGAGAAAGCTCATGTACCCCACATTAAGAAATGCAGAATCTGAAGGAGACAGGTTAGTTTTGCAGATTTTTTTTCTTTTTCCCACTTAAAATCTGTATTATAATGGAGGTGATGTAGTGAGAAGTATATTTGATATAAAAACAACAAAAAATTACTTTAAAAAAAGATGGGAGAGGTACCAAATGAAGGGAAAACACTCCCAACACATTTCAATTGTTCAAGATGGGAGGGACACTGCTATATGGATGTCCACTGCGGTAAGGCAGCAAGGGGCCTAGCTGGGTAACTTCCATCCTCCCCAACGTGACTTCCCCCTGTACCAGAAGGCTTTCATTTCTTTCTGCACCTGCCTCATGTCCAGCCATGGGTAAGAAGAGGAATAAGGCCTTCCTTATTATCCAGCAGAGTGATTTCTATCTGTATCAGGTCCTTGAGGGTAGAGGAAGTTAATGGGGAGTGAGGATTTCCAACTCCTACTGCACCATTTTCTGGCTAATCTCCAGACTTCAGAGGGAAGAAAAGTAATGAAATGGCATCTCCTATGTGACTACCTGACTGTGTGCTTTCCATCTTGTGTTGCACTTTTCTTCATCCTCCTCTGAGAAGAGTGGCACCTTCCATTCAAGGACCAACATTCTTACACCTAGTCACCCTCTACACATCCCAGCAGTTCTGAATCCCTGTATGTCACTGCCCAAACCCCATTCCCCATCCTCCACCACCCAATTCCTTATTCGCATTCCCTTTAACCCTCTCACCCCAAAGTAACAATTGAATGCCACTCACCCCTTCCACTGCACCTCCACAGATAACAAACTTCTCATCTTAAAACTTTTCCTCTCCCATTCTGTCTTCTAGCTGTTATTGAAACCTGGCTCTCCTATGATGATACCACCTACTTGGCTCACTGGTTGAGGATGGGGGTCAGAGGGAGGGTTGGAATACTCCATGCTCCTCACTGCCATGTTCAGGTTTTCCCACGGCCTCCATTGCTCTCCTCTGAGGTTCACACCATTCATATCTACCAGTCTCCCCTGATAGCCACTGTCTTCTCTTCTCCATATCTCGACGACTCAGTGAACCCGTTCAGCTCTACACTAGTTCCTTCTTTTGAGTTCCTAACTCCCTTATATCACCAATCGCATCCTGCCAAGCTTCTACCTTAGATCACTCCCACCGTTCATTGCCTTTACTTTTTACACATGCTGCTGACCAAAGGTAAAGGAAAAATCACACAAATTGAGTCCACTAAAATTTGTGTTACACAACCTTAACTGGGCCCTTACTGTGACCAAGCAGTCCTACTATAGCTCCCTCATCAACTCCATATCCTACTGTCCAAAGTGGTTCTTCCAAACCTCCTATAGATCATCATCCAAAACACATTCCCTCTTCAAACTTCCCAGGGCTTCCCCTACTCTCCCCCTTTCAGCTAAAAACCTTGCTTCACATTTTACTGAAAAAACGGAGGTCATTGACTATGAGTTACCCCTTCTCCCTCTTCCTCATGTCATATTACTCATGGACCTTCTGCCACTCTCCCCTCCTTCACCCTGTCTCACATGAAGAAGTGACCTTATTCCTTAACCAGACTAATGCTTTCATCTGCACAGTCTCATTCCATACTGACTTTTCTCAGGTGAGGAGACCTCAAATCTCATGTATACAAGTGCTCTGGGTCTTCCATTTCCTGCAAGGTATCCCCTGAAGGCTGCTTGTGGCCAGGCATCTTCCATGTCCCAAAGCTAGCCCTTCCATCTGTACCAGCACAAGGCATTTGTCACCTCCTGCTGCCAGCCCAGTTTCCCAGCTGAGATGCAGATAACATTCTGTGTAAATAGCAGCCTTCCCTTCAACTTTAGGCTTCTCATCTTCTGCTGTGCTTGTCCTGTGAGGGAGTGGTTCCCTTTACTCAGTGATGAACATTTTCATACCTAGTCATACCCATCATATTCCAGTGACTCTGAACTCCTGCAGCTCGACATCCAAAACACGTTCCTACCCAATTCCTTATTTCTACCCCCCTCAATTTTCACACCCCAAAGTTTTATCCTAACACCATCCAGACCTTCCACTGTGCCTTCTGGAATGCCTGTTCCATAGGCAACAAGCTTCCCTTCATGTTAAATCTATTCCTCTCCCACTTCTTTCATTTACTAGTTCTCACTGAAACCTGACTTTGTCCTGATGATACAGCCTCTCTGGCTACTCTTTCATTCTCCTCAAGGTGGACTTGGAATGTTCCTTTTGCCACATTGCCACTTCCAGGTTCTCCTTCCTTTATCACTCTCTTCCTTTAAGGTTCCTGCTATTCACACCTACCATCCAATCAAAACCCTAGTAGCTGTTGTCAATAGACCCCCATGTCATTCTTCTTCCTTCCTCATTAAATTTGACAATTTTTTTCTTCTCCCCAACTCCTGCCCTCATATTAAGGGACTTCAACACACATATTAATTATCCATCAAATACTCTAACCACTTACTTCATCCTAGTCACTTCCCATGAACTATTCCTCTACCCAACCATAGCCACACACAAAGATGATCATATCCTTGATCTTGTTGTCACCCACAAATGTACCATCTCCATGTTCAAGAATTCTGAAATCCCCTTATCTGACCATACTCTATTGGCTTTTTACTTCTGTCTTTCCTTATCAAACCCTGTTCTTCGTAATATACCATGACCTTCAATCCCTTGACACCTCAATTACCCACCAGACCATCTCCCCTGCACTAGCCACTCTCATCTCCCCAGCTTGACTCCTTGAATCAATTCAACTCTACAATGACCTCTTTTCTTGACTCCCTAGCCCCTTTATCACATCATTGATTATGCCCATCCAAACCTCAGCCTTGGATCAGTCCCTCCATTCATTGCTTTTGCTCCTGAATATGTGCTGCTGAACAAAAGTGGAGAAAATCGTGCAACCATTCTAACTAGGTCCACTACAAATTTATATTATGTAACCTCAATTGGGCCCTCACTGATGCTAGGCAACAGTATTATAAACTCCTTTATCCACTCTCTACAGTGGTTCTTCCAAACCTTTTCATCTCTCTTCAAACTTCCTGTGACTCCCCCTCCCTCTGGGCTCTCTGCTGACTCATATTTTACAGAAAAAAAATTGAGGATATTTCCTGTGGACTCTCTCTTCTCCCCTCTTCCTCATCTCCTATCATTCAGATACCTTCTGACACTCTCTCCTCCCTCCTTCAATCTTATCTCACATGATGAAGTGGCCTTATTCCTTTTTTGCTGTTTATTTGTTAAGTCATTTTTCAGTCGTGTCTGACTTTTCATGATCTCATTTGAGGTTTTCTTGGGAATGATACTGGAGAGATCTGCCATTTCCTTCTCAAACTTATTCTACAGATGAGGAAATTGAGCAAACAGGATTAAATGACTTGCCCAGGGTCATATTGCTAGTAAGTGTCTAAGACCTGATTTGAACTCAAAGAGATGAGTCTCAATTCCAAACCCAGTTCTCTGTCCACTGAGCCACCTAACTGCTAAGCCTACTATTGAGAAGAGATGACATGGTCGGGCCTGCGTTTTGGGAATATTACTTTGGTGGGAAAAAAGAAGAGGCCCCAGGACAGAACTCTGAGGGCCATCTATAGCATGATCTAGAAGAGGATCCAGCAAAGGAGACAGAGAAGGAAGGAGGAAGAAAACCAGGAGAGAGTATATCAAAAAGACGAAGGTGACCAGTGGTCTCAGAGGTTGCAAAGAGGCTGAGGAGAATGAGGACTGAGAAAAAGCCTTCAGGTTTGACATTTGTTCAAGTGATTCCTTTTCATACTTTCTCCTCCACAAGATAGTCCTGCCATCCCCCCTCTTTCGCTTATTTTCAGCCTCTCCTTCTCTACTGGATCACTTCCTATTGCCTACAAATATACCCACCATCTCCCAGATCCTGAAAAAAGCCCTCACTCGACCCTTTGATCCCCACTGTTATCCTCTTATCTCTTCTGTCCTTTGGAGCTAACCTCCTCAAAAACCTCCTCAAATCTACAATAAGCGCCTCCATTTTCTCTCCTCTCACTCTCTTCTTGACCCCTTACGTTCCACTGACACTGTTCTCTCCAAAGTTACCAATGACCTCTTAAATGTCAAACCTGAAGGCTTTTTCTCAGTCCTCATTCTCCTCAACCTCTTTGCAACCTCTGAGACCACAGATCACCTTTGTCTTTTTGATACACTCTCTCCTGGTTTTCTTCCTCCCTATCTGATCTCTCCTTCTCTGTCTCCTTTGCTGGATCCTCTTCTAGATCATGCTATAGATGGCCCTCAGAGTTCTGTCCTGGGGTCTCTTCTCTTTTCCCACCAAAGTAATTTTCCCAAAATGCAGGCCTGACCATGTCATCTCCTCTCAATATATTCCAGGAATAGGTTCTCTATTGCCTTTAGGATCAAATATAAAATTCACAGTTGGGTGTTCAAAGCCCTTCATAACCTACCCCTATCCTATCTTTTCAGTCTTTTTACATCTTACGTACCTCCATGTTCTCTTTGATCCTGTGACACTAGCCATCTTTATGTATACAAATGAGACATTCCAATTCTCAGCTCCAGGTATTTTCTCTGGCTGTTCCCCATTCCTGGAATGTTCTCCCTCATCTTTACATACTAACCTCCCTGGCTTCTTTAAGTCTCAACTAAAATCCCATTTTCTATAGGAAGCCTTTCCCAACCAATCTTAATCCTAGTGCCTTCTTTCTTTTAATCATTTCCTACTTATCCTGTATATAGTTTTTTTTTTGTTTGCTTGTTATCTCCACCATTAGATTATGAGCTCTTTGAAGGCAGGAAACATCTTTTGCTCCTTTTTATATCTTCAGTAATTAGCACATGCCTGGCACATAGTAGGCATACATATTGACTGGATGATTATTGACTGAAGAGAAAATAAATGTTTGTTCATTGAAAAAATTAATTAAAAGTCACGTGCTGTGTTTCTATAACAATTTAAGACAATGAAACTCTAGGATTATTATTTATGTTTTGGCACTGCACAGACTACAGCAGCTATACATCACTGTTAAAAATTAAAAAAAAAACTGACACATTCATAATTGGAATTATGCATATAATCCATTGATGGACAAAGATTTGTTAGGTTAAATAGAGATCTTATGCTTCATTTATAAGTATCACTGATTTAAAATATTGAAGGAGCCTATAGGAGATGCAAAGTGGATAGAAGGTTAATCGGTAGTTTGAAGGTTATGATTTGTTGCCTTGCAGTACTAATCCTGGTGAAGGCTAGAGAGCTTTTGCAAAGCTAATGATTAGAGTTGAAAACAGAAAGGTAAATAGACTATTAAGTAGTAAATATTCTCTTTATTTTTTCCTGCTAGACATTAGCCCAATGGTGTCCAAACAGGATTTTGATGTGTCCCGACCTTAGGGCAACTAGAGCATCATGTTCCCCATGTGACCATTATGGTAGGTGCTGACCTGATGGTGGCAGTGAGGAGGCAGGATGATGTTTATCATTGTACTAAGTTTAACTACTTACAAAATACACAGTCCAGTGTTGTTATGTTGATTTGAGTTTCTTAGCAAAGAATTTAGAGTGCCTCTTCAACTTATATGAGCTGCAAAATAAAGAGATGTCTAGCTTCCGGGCGGTGAAAGGGAAACTTGTTCAGAGCTCAGCTGAAGTGGTAGGTATTGTACTTAGAGTGTGCCAAGGCACTGAGGAGTCTCTGATAAATTTCTAAAATATTAATTTGCTCACTTATAGGGAATTTCAGTTTAATACAAGCAATATTACCTCTCCTCATTTCCTAAGAGTCCAGATCACCAAAATCTCAACTGGGACCTTACTGCAACAAGGCAATCCTTTTATGTCTCACCAATGAAATGTCTATCCCACTAATCATATACCTTTTCCAAGTCTTTTCATTTTTCCTCAAATTTTCCATCCCTCCCCTATTCTACATCTTCTCACCTGAGGACCTTGCCTCTTATTTTGCTGAAAAAAAGATGACATTCACCAAGAGCTCCCTTTTCTGCCCTTCTCTTCATCTCATGTTATATAGATATCTACTACTATTACTCCTTCACTTTGGTCTCATGAGAAGGGGTGGCCCTTCTCATTGCCAAAGCAAATCCCTCTACTTCCCACATCCCATCTTTTCCTCCAGCAATTCTTTCCTTCTATCATCTCCACTCTGTTACTAATTTTAAATCCTTTCCCATGTACTGGCTGCTTTCCTACTGCCTACGACCTCAAAAAACACCTACTTTAATTATTGATCCCCACTGACTATCATCTTATATATCTCCAATTAAACTCTTTGAGAAAGTCATCTAAAAAAGGAAAAAAAATTAATAATAACAATAATTGCAAACATTTATATAGCACTGACTATGTACCACACTATGCTAAACACTTTACAAATATTCTCTCACTTGACCCTCATGACAATGCTGAGAGGTAGCTGCTATATTACCTTTTTTTACAGTTGAGGAAACTGAGTTTAAGTGACTCACCCAAGGCCACATAGCTAGTAAGTGTCTGAGGTCAGAGTTGAATGCAGGTCTTTCTGACTCCAGACCCAGCCCTCTATTCACTGTACCACCTACCTGCCTAATGGAATGGAAGCTTTTGGAGAAGGTCACATCAGAGTGTGAATGAATGAATGAGTACTGCAGACAAAAAGTTAAGACCAGGGGATCAATTTTCATATAAGGGTATAGCAGAGCATACCATAGGTGTAAGTAGGAAAAAAGCACAGGAGACCAAAGCAAGAAACAAAAGGGTAGGCTGGATCCAGAAAGGCAAGCAGAGCTCAGGGTCTGGGAAAAAAGATAGTCATAGAAGAACAAGAGGTAGGTCACAGAAGCACAGGATCAAGCCTTAGAAAGAACCTCAGAGACTACTCAGTCCCAACTATAACTGAAGATCAACCCCTTTATAATCATAAGCATGTAGTAAGCAGGGGCCAGGTGCATCAGAATTCCCAGCCCACAGTTCCAGGGTTTTTGGTGGTGGTTGTTATTCAGTCATGTCTGATTCTTTGTGACCCCATTTGGGGTTTTCTTGGCAAAGACAATGGACTGGTTTGCCATTTCCTTCTTCAGCTCATATTACAGATGAGGAATTGAGGCAAACAGGGTTAAGTGACTTTTTCTGGGTCACACAGCTCATCATATCTGAGACTGGATTTGAACTCATGAAGATGAATCTTCCTCATTCCAAGCCCCAAACTCTATCTACTCTGCCACCTAGATGCCCCATGGTTCTGGGATACTTTAACATTTCAAGATCTTCTGATTTCTCTCAAACATTCCTTCCCCCTTCCTCCAAGGGGATGGTAGTACTGGTTCCAGGGTGTGCCAACATGACTGATGTATCTTTGTCAACAATATACTTAACAAGAAGAGATCATTAGGGTTTTAAAGTGAGGAGGAATCCAGCCCCCAATTGTTACGAAGTTCTTCCTTACATTAAGAGGCAATGTAGTAGAGAGTTCACTGGACTGGGAATTAGAAAGACCTGGCCTCAGATCTGGTCTCAGATACCTACTAGCTATGTGTCGTTGGGAAAGTTGCTTAAACTCCCTGGGCCTCAGTTTCCTTAATTTCCTTAAATAATAGGATTGGACTTGATGGCCTCTAAGGTCCCTTCCAGTTGTCTCAACCTGTGATCCTTTGATGAAGCTTAAATCTGCCTTGTGCAACTTCTTTCCAGTGCTCCAATTCTGCCTTCTGGGGCCAAGTAGAACAATGATATTGTCCCAAGAAGATCAGTGTTAACAAATGAAGTTTTGGCTTTTGACTCTAGGCCAGAGATTATTTGCTCAAACTATGTCCATTTTTATGATCCCAGTCCAGTGTGCATAAACTTTGAGGGTCAAGCTGACACATACCAGCTCTGAGATTTTGCAAGTCAGTTAAGCTCTCAGGCAACTCTTCAAGACAAATCACAAAACTGGTGGCTATCTGCATTGGAAGAGGGCTTACTCACCTAGGAGTTCAGCTTACATTTGGATAGCGCTTACCTGTGCCCGGTATTATGCTAGGTGCTTTACAATTATTGTCTCATTTGATCTTCACAACATTGGAAGGTAGATGCTAATATCATCCCTATTTTTTACAGATGAGGAAACTGAGCCAAACAGGTTAAGTAACTTGCCTAGAGTCATACAACTATTAAGTGTCAGGTATTTAATGTAAATAAAAGATTAAAATAAGTAAGAATTTGAATTAGCAGAGATCCCACTGAGATGGCTAAGTGGTATAGTGCCTAGAGCAATGGGTCTAGAATCAGGAAGATCTGAGTTCTAATTTGGCCTCACTTACTAGCTGTGTGACCCTGGGCAAGTCACTTAACCTGTTTGACTCAGTTTCCTCAACTGAAGACAAGGATAGTAACAGCACCTACCTCCCAGAGTAGTTGTGAGGATCAAATGAAATATTTATAAAGAGCTCAGCCCAGTTCCTGATACATAGTAGGCACTTAATAAGTCCTTATTCACCTCCCTTTCCATTGATTATGGGATAACAAGAATCAGGCTTCTTATTTACCTAGCTGTCCTATCATATGTGCTAGACTGTTTTACTGAACATGAATAAGCTGTCTGTTTTAAAGGAAAACATAACCAGTTTAATGATAGCAGTTATGACTGTTGGTAAGATTTTGGGTAATGCTACTCTGTATGTTTTAACACTCCTCAAATCTCACTACAAACATGTACACACACACACACACACACACACACACACACACACACCACCCTGTTACTGAATAGCAAAGACATTAAAACAAATTTAGACAATTTTTGGAAAACTTCACAATGGCCCTTGCAATAACTGAAGGTACTCTGGGATGTTACAAGACCAAAACTGAAAACCACTGAGCTAAATGAGACCTAATTTTTAATGAATATTTATTTTTAAAATATTTAAAATATGCAATAAGTAGCTCATGGAAATGAATGGTAATATCCACTTAGCTTTGATTATCTTGGCCTACTTTTCTGCTAAACTACTTCAGTGGAAAGTTGAACATACACATAAAAAAGCTAAATTAGAATTAACCAGTTTTATTCATTCTATGAAATACAGCCAAATATTTCCCTAATATTTTCCCAATAATATTATGTGACATGTTTTAATACAGGTGGAAAGGGTCGAAAATAACCTATTAACATGGTGATCCACAGCTTTCAAATGTAAGTTTTAATTCTGATATTGTTACGTTAACATAAGTGTAGCTGACATTATCAGTCTCCACTGAAAAGAACATAAGACCAATAAAATCAAATCTGTGGAATCATTCTGGAAATGTTAACCCTTAGAAAAGGTATATTTACTAAACTTTTAAATGGGGCTTAATACTTTATTAGAAATAAGCAGTATAATTTCTTAGAGAATGAAATTCTCCAGTCAATAAACAGGTCACATACTCTTTATACCATGTATTTAATTTTTTTTTTACTCAGAACTGTCTTGTTTTCTTGATTCATTTTTGTCTTTTGCGAGTGATGCCTCTATATCTTATAATTTAATTCTCTACTCCAGCTTCACCACACATATACACATATAGATACACAAAGTGCTCTTCAATAATTATTTTTAAAATAGTACAATCATTCTTTTTTGAAATGCCAAATCAAGCATTTTACCTATTAAACTCTTCCAATATGGATGGTTCAGTGTGTGTTTGTCTTTTGAAAAATGAAGATATTAATGAATACATCATCCTTTATGGGAGTCATCTATCCAATTAATCAATTTTTAAAAAGGTACAACTAGTGAATTTGAATTCAACTTAGTCAAATTTGAATGGTGAAATACTGTGGTTTCTCAAAATTAAATTACCAATTTGGGTATTAAAGTTAATACATAGAAAGCAAAAACTAAAAGGTTATTGACATTTAAAAGATATATGGAATATAAATTAACTTATCTTAATACTTTTGCTTTGTTTTTCACTAGGTGAAGAAGATTTAGGAAGTACTAATGATGACAAAAAGTCCAAAACGTGTCAGATTTTATAATGTAATCCAATGGGACTAAGTCACAAAGATTTTCTGTTGCTGGAGAAAAACTGAATATGACTAAAGAGTTTCCATGGGTTAACTAAGTAGAGAACAATAAAACAAAAGAACTATCAAAAACAGCAAAATGTACAAGAATGAATACAAACTTTGAATCTCAAATCTTAGGTTTGGGGGATTTTTTTTTTGCTTTTTGGAGGGGGGAAGGCAGGGCAATTGGGGTTAAGTGACTTGCCCAAGGTCACACAGCTAGTGTGTCAAGTGTCTGAGACAGGATTTGAATTCAGTCCTTCTAACTACAGGGCCAGTACTCTATTCACTGTGCCACATAGCCACCCCCTCAAATCTTAGGTTTTAAAATTAAATCATGTATAATCTATGCACTATCCACAAAAGTTTTAATGAACTATTTGTTAGAAATCAGTTTCCTTCTAATACTGGAAGCCAGCTTTCAGAGTCAAAATTCTCCAAGTCAACAAAAGTTTGGATACAAGAAACAAGAAATGTAAGATGAAGAGACCTATTACTCAAGATTTCCGCCATCTAGAACATCATCCTTTTTTTCCTCCATATTTCTATTGATTCTTTAACTGTCTAGATTATATCACTTCCCAGGAGATTATAATTAATCATAGTTTTGTGCCAACAGAGGCTCAAAGCATATCTTTCCTACTGCCTGAACCTTTGTGACAATATTTTGTTAAGTTAAAAAAAGCTCATGTCCTCACAAAAAATTATCATCTCTTCAGCTTCATACACACACAATAAATATATGTATTTATGTAAATTGTTTAATATTTCTGGAATTATTTTCCAAACATTTAAAAAGTATTATTTTGACAAATAAAACTGGGGAAAACATAACTTTGAACGTATTATAAATTTCTTGAGTCTACACTTAAAGCTAAAAATAAACAGAAATAATCTACTTCAGACTAAAACAAAAAAAAAGGCTTAATGTCAAAAGATTTCTAAATTGGAATAGACTGACAGCAATTCAAGACACCTGGAGGACTCTTTTATTCTTAGAAAAGAATGTAAATATATCCTATTTTGCACCAACAGTTTCATTTTAAGCAGCAAAATAAAGTTTTATTGATAAATTTCCATTTTAATCTTCTTTAATAATATTCATTAAGGGCATGTATGACTGGATAGGGAAGTAGGCAATGTATAGGGTAAAAAAAAATCGACTCAGTTCACCAGTATGCATAAAAAATTAAAAGAAGATCTACTTCAAACTGGGTAGATTCTCTATGGAGGATTTATTGGAAGACCAGGTAAAAAATGCACTAGAGGAAGAGGGGTGGCAAAATCTACTAGTGTTATTACACTGTTGGGTGTATTTGTACCAATGAGACCATGGCTTCCTTAAAATACTGGAGTACAAGTAATTAATACCATAAATTGATTTTTCCTATATTCAATGGTACAACAATGGAATAAACAAAATCTGAAGTAACAAGATAGGTTTTTAAAAATATTCAAACACAATGTATATATCTAAAAGACTGTTTTTCTGTGAAGCATGCATTTGAAAGTTTTAACACTATTCAGGTCTTCAGGGCCAGCTAATGGACTACATAAAATCAATACCATTTATAATCATACCTCATTTTAATCCAATTTGATCTTGACTAGATTGATCCAGCACCTTATTCTTGGATGTTTCCAGAAGTCAAACCACAGACTTGTATCTTGGAAAAGACCTTAGAAGTCATCTAATCCAACTCCCTTTGTTTTATAAATAAAGAGGAATAGAAAGGGGTATAAGGCTCAAGGTCAAACTGCTAATAAGTTACAGTAAGAAACTGAAAGCAGGGGGCCTAAATCTAGCATTTTTTCTATGATACCATATTGCCTTTTATTTTCAAAGTACAAAAGTTCGCTATGATTGGGGCTATTCAGAAAAGTGTGTCGCAGTCCCTGAAGGCAATTTTTAGTCAAAACTTATATTGCTACTGCTTTCAATAAATATTTTTAATTTCCAATTATGAAATGAAGTATTGAGTTTACAACAGTACTATAAAGGTTTCTGGGTCTTATCCTTACCCTCTCCCTCAAAGAATTTAGATTATATGTTTTGTAGTAAAAGATAGCAACAGATTAACTCCAAAGTCCCCAGAGATCCACTGATAAACTATTCTTCTAGCAACTGGATTAAGCTCTAGTAAAGCTTGTGTTGTAACAAAGAATTAACCTTAAATCCATTACATTTTTTTTAAAGCAATTGGGGTTAAGTAACTTGCTCAAGGTTACATGGCCAGTCATTGTTTATGTGTGGGTGCTCATTTTCTGAGGCTGGAACCAATTCCGGGACCGGTGCTCTGTGCCACCTAGACGCCCCTCCATTACTTTAAAAAGAGGCCTCTTTAAGTAGATTTTCTCTATTATTTAAACATAATATTTTCTTACATAAATATTTCTTACATTATATCAACTACTTGTGTATAATCTTCTGTTTCATTAAATATCCTTGTTTTTCTCCCATAGGATTATATTCAGTTTTTTTTCTTGGTAATAGACCTATTCTGCCTTCTGGAATATCTTATTCTAAACTTTTTGCTCCTTTATAATCATGGCTACTAAATCATATGTAATCCTGGCTATGGCTCCTTGGTTCTTGAATTCTTTCTTTCTGGTTGCTTCAGGCAAGTTCTCCTTTGACTTGTAAGCTCTGGATTTGGGTTATGATGTTCCTCAGAGTTTCCATTTAGGGGTAACTTTCAGGAAGTGACCTGTGGTTTCTACTTTGCCCTTCGGTTCTAAGAAATTTGAGGGTTTTTTTGTTTGTTTGTTTTTGTTTTTTGTTTTAAGATTTCTTGAAATAGGATGTGTAAGCTCAATTTTTGGTTACGGCTTTCAGGTAGTCCAATGATTCATAAAATTTTCTCCTTGATCTGTTTCCAGGTAAACTGTTTTAGCTATGAGCTATATTACATTTTTATACCTCTGAAGGCTGGATTAGATGCTGGACTGGGATCTTGTGGTCTGAGCCACATGGCTGCTGCTCCCTTCTAAATGTCTTTCTTTCTCAATGTCACCCAGGGCCTGTCTACCAAGCAGGTGTTCTTCCTGTCTGCCCTGGATCTGTGACCCAAAACTGGGTTGTGGGTGACAAATTTGTCCCCATCTCAGTGCCCTGATATGGGTCTGGGAGCACATTAGTTTGGGCTTACAACCTTCCTCTTGCCCTGGTACACAACCTCTCTCTAGGTACTGCAGTGTTCTATGCATGATATGTGCTCTTAGACTGACCCATCCACAGCTTCCATAGACCTGTCTTTCTTCCTATGCCAAAACTGGCTTGAAAAAGGACTCAAGGAATGGCAAGGTGACACAGTGAATAGAGCATTGGCCCTGGAGTCAGGAGGACCTGAGTTCAAATCCAGCCTCAGACACTTAACACAAAAACTAGCCATGTGACCTTGGGCAAGTCACTTAACCCCAACTGCCCTCCAAAAAGGGGGGAAAAAAAGGACTCAAGGACCAAGATGGAATTTTGGAATTTCCCTGTCAGGATTCAATTTGGTGAATTTTCTAGAACTATTTGGAGTAGTTTTATTGACAGGAGCTCAGCTGCATTGCTTCTTCCTGCTGTGCCACTTTGGCCACACCTCCTTGTCCAATTAACATTAAATTTGTCTCCAAATCTAAAGATTTTTCATCCAAAATCTCTACCTATGATACTACAATTTATTAAAAACATCTTTTCCATTACAATTCTCAATTAGTTACTACGGGAATTTTGCTCTCTTTTTCAGAACTGAAGATACCGAGGATGAAAGTATCTTATTAAAATACTTTTATTGTATATCCAACTATCTATATCTGGCTCCTAAATTTACAAACATATCAAATCCTTTCCATTCTCAAAAATCACTTTTTTAATCACTAAAACAATAGGCTAATAGAAACAAGTAAAGAATTCATTTAACACAATGTAGGTCACATGCTATAGTAACTGACCCAGGAATGGACTACTTACTTCTTCCTAATGGCATAGAACAAATTACATAATCCATGTTATTCTCCTCCATAGTGCCTGATACATCAAACCTGATGACTAAATAAATGTATATAGTGAACATTAAAAAAAAATAGGTTCAATTCCATATTTTATGGTTTTATATCATAACTAATCAACTCTATAAAAATGTCTTTAAAAGTTAATGTATTGATATGGGTTTCAATGAAACTACTAAAATTCTGTAGTCACTTCCAAATCATTTTCTCATTACCATTCATCACTTACCTACCAACCTATTCTCTTTTATGGTTATCTGTGTTACTATATCCAAGAATACATGTATATATAAATTACTCAGTTAAATTCTCTCAGTGTGTATAAATTGTTTTATCAGAGGTAAGAACTTCTGAAAATATGTAAACTCTTGGGAGGCCAAGATTACAGTTAGTGTTTAAAATATACAACAGTAATAATTTTGCACATGAGACCCCAGTGGTCCATGACTTTAGAAAGCTAAATTCCACTGCAACAAATTCCAATTGGTACTAAGTATGGAAAGACATAGTAAGGATGCCAGGCAAGGAAAGGTAGACCTAAAAGTGAGAGACTGCTAGACATGCCTCCTGATGAGACAGAAGTAAATGCATAAAAGAAGATGCCAAAATTATGGGGGAATGGGTCATAAAAAGTGAAACGAGAGGGAAATGGAGGAGACAAACTTGACTTTATTTCCTAATTTTGCCAGAATAAAACATTTATTATTTGGAGAAACAACAACAGGGAAAACCAGTCTGAATTGGTAAAAAATATAAAATATTTTATTAATTATAGTGGAACCATGCTATATTGACAATATTCTTCATATGGATTTTGTGACAAAAACACTTGGGGTAAATAGGCCAGAATTATGTAATATGAGTCAATATTGTTATAACTACACTACTAGAAATCATACTCCTACTATGAAATACAGCTTCTGATTCTCTGAAGTAAATTACTAAATAAAGAGAGTCATTCAAACTTCTTCACTCCACCTCCAAGCCTGCAAAACTTTCTGTGCGTTATATTTTACTGACATAAATAGTCTAAGAATTTAGGTAGGAGGGAAAAGGGGAAAAAGGAGTAACTGCTTACCCCTCTTTTCCTCTTTCCCATCAACAAAATAAAATCAACAACTTTTATAGAAAATGACTATTTCATGGATAGAGAGATCAGAGAAAGCATTTTTGTAGTAGGATATTTTTGTAGGCAATTAACCAAACCAGTAAAAAACACTTACTATAGGCCATCACCATAGTTTCATAATACAGAGTCTTCTATTAATGACTTGCCCAGATCATGGAGCCAGTATGTGTCAGAGGCAAAACATGAACCTACATTTTTCTGTTGAAAACAGAGGCTAGCTCTCTAAGCACTTGGACACACTTCACTATAATGATATTTCCTATAGAATGACTTTACCTATAACACACTATAGAAAGTGCCTCACTTCTAAGAAGTAATTTAAACAAAGAACATACTATCAAGCAAGAACAAAACACATACCAAAATTGATTTTCTAAAGATAATCATCTGTAAATCTAACAGAAGGGAAGAAGGCCCACCTCGTCAATATTACTTCCCAACTCCTATCTCCCTCTTCCCTCCCCTCATCTCAAGTTAGAGGTTCTACAAGAACCAGTTGGCTCCTCTGTTCCTTAGCAAAACAAATTCTATTTAGGAATGTATAAAAAAGGACAGAGGTAAGGAGACCAGTATGCTTCTTATGGTTTTCTCCAGCTAACTTCTACTCCTAACTATAAGAGTCTTTCATATGGCTTTCATAGCATCACAGAGAAAGAGCTAGAGAATAAAAATTGTCCTCTATGGTCAAATATGAGCTGGACTTGAGGAAGAAATCTGGGGGAAAAGCAATGCAGGAAGCTTTTTTTTCCTTTCTACAAATAGTATTTCCTTGTGAGCAAGGATGAAATACATCACACCATCTTTCTTGAAAATTTGTCCAAATTTAACTAGTGATGAAACTGACTTTGTGGCCAAGTGATTTAAACCTCTAAAGAAGCAATTGGCTACAGGTTATGCGGAACTGCATTCTGTAACAGTTAATATATTGTATAAAGTACATTACTGTCAGATATAACTGACAGTAGGTTATTCCTAAATTCCTAAGTAAATATCCTATTGATTATTCCTAAAGAGAAACTACTCAAGTTTTGACTTGGTAGAGAAAACACAAAAATCTAATTTAAAAAAGAGGTTCAAGGAAGATTTTCACATTAAGGTATAAAGGCTCTATAGTTGATATTTCACAGAAATAAATCTTGAAAATATTCATCAAACTCTTCTTCCCTGTTAAAAGAAAAAAATGTTAGAGATTTTCCTAGAAAGGTTTATAATAATCTGATCTTTAATCTATGGAATGGAAAATGAAAGTAACTGTTACTATTTCTTTCCACATAGGACAGGTTATCCTAAAAGTTTTAAAAATATATATTATTTATACACTATTTAAGAGGGATCTAAGGAGTAGACGGATGGCCACCTGTCAGCATGGTTCTTCTATGCAACCTTGTCTACTTTTTGTGAGAGCTACTAAATACATACAGCCCCTGTAGCCAAGAGATGCATTTATATCAGGAGCTGGGTTCATTTCTGTTTTATCCTCTTTGTGGCTACAGAAAATTAATTTGGAATAGATTCTGGTCTCCCTAAACCATGTCATCTCTGCCATAAAAGCAGTCATTTTTTATATTGACTGCATTAGTTGCTAAAGACAGGGTAGAATGGTAACTTTAAGGCCAGGTTTTTAAGTTTGTTGCATTGCCTATAAATAGCCAAACTTACTGTGATTTTTCATCTGTTTCCTGCACAGGACCCCTCCAAAGTTCTGCTTCTGAAGTACTTTCTTCCTCACCACAGTTTTCTGAGGAGATTAAAATCTGAAAGTTATTTTTTAGAAAAACACATTCTGAGCAGCCAATAGTCCTATATTTACATTATGACCACCAACACATTAAATTAACTTTGAGTCTAACCACAACTTGGTCTATATCATTGTAACATCCTGAAAACTTAATTACATTAGCCAATAACATTAAGTACCTTTTTAAAAAAATGAGTAAAACAACAGATGTATACCAAACAGCTCTTTCACTGAAACTCTCAGCAGAAAGATCAAAGACTTAGTGGCTCATGAAATGGTTCAAGTTTCACTGAGTTAAAGTAATTATAACAACTGTCTTACTAATGAACTTCTGGGAGTGGCAGTCTACCTGCACTGCACAAAGGATGCTTACATTTTATAGTTTTGGCTTTACTTATTTGTTTTTTTCTCAATATACTTCGGTTCTAAATAATTATTTCTGTAGACTTCATGCTTATAGCAGGACTAAGATTTAAGGGATTTGATTTTCTTAGCTCTAGTGAAAGATTCCAGAAGCTCTAAAAAAAAAATTACTATAGTTTACTATGATAAAATCTTTTCCAAATATACAAAACATATTTCCAAGAAAAAAGTATTTTACAACTAATTTTAGATTGTCCTTTCTATAATAGTATTACAAAATGTTAAGTACTATATCATATAGCATTAAAATTATGCCTACACAAAGCAATAGTTAGGAAATGATTTCCTGTCAATAACATAATAACCATTTATGTTTAAAAAAAAAAGGAAAAAAAGGAATCAACAAGAATTCTGTTTGTCAATGCACAATGTTACTTAGTTTAATACACTGTGAAAACAAAGTAGTATTGATTTGCCATGGTGGCCCTAAATCTGTTGGACTCCAATCCTTATATAAACACAAGTATCTGAACTTTGGTCCTAACCTAGTCTGTTCTGGCACAGAAGGCCAACAACAACAACAAAAGATAGGAAGAAAGAATCACTGAATACCCTGATGGTCTAAATGTAAAGAAAATTCCATAATGAAAGTCTGAGAATAAATAATCAAGCTCAGACTTAATCAGCATTTAAATGGGAATTATTAGTACTGCAATTCGAACTACATGAAAAGAGAGCATAAAATCCACTTGTTCCACTTCTATGAGCTTTAGCTCACTGCAATAAGGTGAAGAAATAAAAAGGTAATTACAGTCGCTCTAAAGGCACTCTGCTCATTCTCTGAAGAGTGAGATTTACCAAGAGTCTCTGAATCAGCTTTCAATGGGCTGATAACCTGACCGCTCTGTCTCTCTATATTCTTCCCAGGGATCTTCCCTGAAGGCAGCCTTTCTGTATCAGTTTGTTTTGGTGGAGGAAAGGAACCACATAATCTGAGTTTAATGAGGAAAATAAGAAGAGGTTAGTTTAATGTAGGGGTGGGTGTTGGGGGCTGGGGCAGGCTTTTGCTATGCTGTGTGTAATTTGTATGCTAAAGTTCCTTATAAGGTATATGTTTAGATTGGCTTTATGATTGGATAAAGTATAGCTAGGGGAGTGGTTGAGAGTATATAAGATGTGCTATGCGGAAGCTGAGAGAGAGGATGTGAGCTATCGAGAATAAACAACTCCTGCTACCTCGGGTGTTCTGTCTGGGTTTATTCCTCCTTGGAGGCCGGTGACGACCGAAGACTCGCCATGGGAGTTGGTGAGTAGAGAGGACGGGGTTATACAGTAGGTACAGATCGACCCTCCGGCGGTGCCGTAAATAAGGCAACCCCGGCAGGTGGGGAACCTCTTATTAAGGGGATTTGTTCTGTGAAGTTTGGATTTAGTCAAAGGGCTACACTTGAGGACCGAGGTGGCCACATGTGGCCTCGAGGCCACAGGTTCCCCATTCCTGGTTTACCAGACAACTCCTTTACTTTGAAGGGTTATAAACACAAGATATAGCTAAAGAACCAATTCTACAAATATGATTTCCTCAAAAATGACAATGGCTTCAAGTTATCACAACAATGCCTGCTGCTACCTGTTAATTTGAGAATGGTGTTACTATGGAAACAATGGCTAGAGAATGTTCAGTTCAAAGCAGTATTCATGCTCCAATTTCAAAACTATTCAGTAACTGGCAAACATGTATATGTAGACATTTACCTGACCAATCTCAGACACTAAAATGAAGCCTATATGAAAATGTTTTAATTCTAGTGAAGAAATTACTAAAACCTCCAGTTAATAATACATTAACAAACAACTCAATGAGTGAGCTCTGGGTCTGTTCTCAAACAGAAAAATGGCTGCATCTGAAATCATTTTATCCTTTTTGGGATAAGCTAATAAATTAAAATTACATCATATGCTACAAAGAATGCATAGTCCTATTTGACGACCAAGTACTTCTTCCATGACCAAAATATGTGCTGTTCTCTGAACAGAATGAGATATCAGGAAAAAAAAATGGTAGAGGCACAAAGGATAATAACAGCTAACATACATATCTGCATAATGCACCTGCATAGATATAATATTTGATTCTCACAACCCTGTTGATGTAGGTACTATTACATTATCCCCATTTAATAGATGAGGAAACTGAAGCTAAAAGGTTAAGTGACCTGTAGAAGTTTTCACAACTAAATTTTTGAGGCAAGATTCAAACTCAGGTCCTCCCGACTCCCAGCGTGGAATCAATCTACCATGCCAGCTGGTTGTCCTTATTTACTTCCTCTGTAGACTATAAGCTCCTTAAAGGCAAGGACTGTTCTGTGTCTTTATGCCCAGTGTCTAGTACAGCGTACTAGCACATAGCTGTGATTTAATAAATGCTTGTTTGATGAAGAGAATCTACTTTCACTCTATCTCTCTACATTCTTTTCAAGGATCCTCCCTGAAAGGCAGCCTTTTCACACCAGTTTGTTTTGGGGGAGGAAAGGAATCACATAATCTGAGTAACTAAATTGCTGGCATACATGTGAGAATAAAAAAAAAAAACTTTATTCACCAAAATTTGAGCAAAGGAAGTCTCTATAACTGATGCCTATAATATGCTGACAGGACGAATTATATACAATTACTAAAATAATGACCAACAGACAAACATTTCTACAATCATAAATGATTTGAACATGCATCCATAGGTTCAAAGGGGGAATGTGTTAAATGAAGTAAAAAAATAAGTGAGTTCAACTAGGTTGACTGATAAAGAGTTCAAAGACTTGCTTAGCTCAGAAGACCCAAGTTTCAGTCTCAGCTCTTCAACTTCAATTTCCTAGCTGTGTTATCCTAGACGTGAAGAACCTTACTGGCAAGAGAGCCTTCATGGGTCACCTAATAGAACCCATACCTCAAAAGGAAATTCTCCTGCAACATTTCCAAGAAATGATCCAATAACCGCCATTGAAGATTTTCAATGATGGAGAATTTTTCTAAGGCAAACCATTACATTTTTGGCTAGCTCTAACTGTAAGAAAGTTCTTCATTATATCAAATAAAATCTACTTTTCTGTAACTTCCAACCACTGCTCCAAGTTCTGCTCTCTGAAGCCAAGCAAAATACATACAGTCTCTTTTTCGCATGACTAACTTCAATACATTGACAGGTCTATGATCTCATCAGTATAAGTACTTCCTTCAACTATACATACCGAAACTCATCCAAGGCAATTTCACCAATATCAATGCAAACATTTTAAATAAAATACTAACAGGGAGACAGCATTACTATATCACAAAGATCATATACTATGATCAGGTAGGATTTATATACCAGGAATGCAGGGCTGGTTCAATATCAGAAAAACTAAAAAGCATAATTGACATCAACAAAAGCAATAAAAATCATGATTGGATCAGCTACATTGCAAAGTGGATAGAGTATTGACCCTAGAGTCAGGAGAGCCTGAGTTCAAATACAGTTTCAGACACTCAACATTCACTAGCTGTGTGATCCTGGGCAAGTCATTACTTAAATTTGATTGCCTCGCAAAAAAAAAAAAATCATATGATTATATCAATAGGTGAAAAGCTTTTGACAAAGTACAATACTTTGAATTCCTAGTCAAAACACTAGAAAACACAGGAATAAATGAAGCTTTTCTTTTTTTTTTTCTTCTTTTTCAAGGGAGGAAGGCAGGGCAATTGGGGTTAAGTGACTTGCCCAAGGTCATATGGCTAGTAAGTGTTAAGTGTCTGAGGCCAGATTTGAACTCAGGTCCTCCTGACTCCAGGGCCAGTGCTCTACTCACTGCGCTACCTAGCCACCCCAAAATGAAGCTTTTCTTAAGATGATAAAAAATCTCTATATAAAGCCAACAGCAAGCATTGTCTGTAATGGGAGCCTTTCTAATACAAAAAGCTTTCCCAATAAAATCAGGAGTGAAGCAAGGATGTGCTTTATTACCACTACTATTCAATACTGTACTAGATGTGTTAGCTACAGCAATAAGAAAAGAAAAAAAGAAACTGAAAGAATAAGAATAGGCAACAATATGGTGATATACTTAGAGAACTCTAGAGAATTAACTAAAAACCTAATTGAACCAATTAACAATTTCAGGAAAGTTACAGAATATAAAATAAACTCACATAAATTATTAGCATTTCTACATATTAGCAACAAAACTCAGCAGAAAGAGATAGAGAAATTCCATTTAAAATAACTGCAGACAATATAAATAAAGTCTACCTGCCAACACAAACCCAGGCACTACCTGAACACAATTATAAGTTTTCACACAAATAAAGATAGATTTAAACAACTGGAGAAGTATTCATTGTTCATGGGTAGGCCAACTCAACATAATAAAAAGACAATTCTACCTAAGTTAATTTACTTCCTTAGTGCTTTACAAATCAAACAACCAAATAATTATTTTATGGAGCTAGAAAAAAATAGTAACAAAATTCAGCTGGAAGAATAAAAAGTCAAGAATTATCGAGGGAATAAAAAAATGTGAAGGAAACAGAATTATCAAGGGAATCAAACAAAAAACATGAAGGAAGGTGGTCTAGCAGTACCAGATTTCAAATTATATTACAAAGCAGTTAACACTGAATTGGACAGCTAGGTGATACAATGGATAGAGTGCTGGGCCTGGAGTCAGGAAGACTCATCTTCCTGAGTTCAAATCTGGCCTCAGATATTTAGTAGCCATGTGACCCTGGGCAAGTCACTTAACCCTGTTTGCTTCAGTTTCTTCATCTGTAAAATGAGCTGGAGAAGGAAATGAGGTTTGCCAAGAAAACTCCAAATGAGGTCAGGAAGAGTTGGATACTACTGAAACAACTGAACAACAAGTTCATCAACTGGAGCTTTTCTTAAAATGATAAATAGTATCTATCTAAAACTAACAGCAAGTATTGTTTGTAATGCTTGAATGGGGTATTTAAGAAAGACCAGTACCTCTTATGGGAAGGCTTGCCAAGTACTTTTTTTTTTTTTAATTTTTGGAGGGCAATTTGGGTTAAGTAACTTGCCCAAGGTCACACGGCTAGGTTTTTTGTTTATGTGTGTTAAGTGTCTGAAGCCGGATCCGAACTCAGGTCCTTCTGACTCCAGGGCCAGTGCTCTACTCACTGCGCCACCTAGCCGCTCTGCTTGCCAAGTACTTTTGAGGACTGCTCATCCACATTTGGTCTTTTCCTGACACTCAGCTCTCACTTTTGGCTCCAAGAAGCTGTAGCATGCACAGTGGCCACACACTGGTAACCTATCTCAGCAGACAGATTAAACTAGGTTGAGGGTAACCAATGAGCCAGTCAGTAGTTAGGGGTGTCTACCCCTATCCCCAGCAGAAGGGACAAATGAGAACAATTTGCTCCAACGGTCATTAAGGTGGCTAAAGCAGGCACTGTGAAGTACTTAGAGTACCAAGATGCCAACCTTATCTACTGTATCTTGGGTCATTGCCAGCCATCCTGCCTTTTGTCTTGCCATTGGACTTCGATGACTCTGGAAGAGAGTGAGGCTGATGACTTCTTGCAACTCTGCTTCACTTAAATATAATTCACATGTGAGTGAAGACATCACCCATGATGTCCTCTTCAAAAATGAACGACAAACAATAATAAACCAAAAGCCTTCCTAGTAAGCTCACGGGTGAAGTAAGGATGTCCAATCTCGTGCTGGCTATGAAAGAGAATGGTTAATCAGTGGGACAGATCAGTTATACAATATATAGAAGCAAATTACCATAGAACTCTAGTATTTGATAAACCTAGAAATACAAGCTTTGGGGGGCAAGAATTCATTATTCAACAAAAAACTGATAGGAGAACTAGGAAGCAGATTGGCAGAAACTAAGCAGAGATCAACATTTCACATCATATCAAGATAAGGTCAAAAAGATACATTTTGATTTAGACATACAGGGTAATATCATAAGCAAATTAGGACCTGTCAGAATTATGGATAAGGTAAGAATTTATGACCAAACAAGAGACAGACAGAATCATAGGAAGTAAAATGGATAATTCTGATCACATGAGATTACAAGGTTTTTGTACAAATAAAACCAATGTAGCCAAAATGAGAAGGAAAACAGGAAATTGAGGAAAAAATTTACAGTGACTTTTTCTTAAACATCCCTCATTTCTCAAATATATAAGGAACTGGACCAAACATTATAAAAATAAGAGCCATTCCCCAATTGATTAATAGTTAAAGGATATTATGAACAGGCAGTCTGCAGAAGAAAAAATCAAAGTTATCAATAGTCATAGGAAAAAATGCTCTAAATCACTAATAATCAGAGAAATGCAAATTAAAACAACTCTGAGATACCACCTCATACTCATCAGATTGGTTAACATGACAGAAAAGGAAAATGACAAATGCTGGATGTAGAAAAATAGGTTCGGGGCGGCTAGGTGGCGTAGTGAGTAGAGCATTGACCCTGGAGTCAGAAGGACCTGAGTTCGGATCCAGCCTCAGACACTTAACGCACACACAAATAAAAACCTAGCCGTGTGACCTTGGGCAAGTTACTTAACCCCAATTGCCCTCCAAAAAAAAAAAAAAGGCAAAAAAAAAATAGGTTCACTACTGTATTATTGGTGAAGTTGCAAACTGATCCAACCATTTTGAAGAACAATTTAGAATTATGCCCAAAGGGCTATAAAACTGTGCATATTCTGTGAAAAGCCAAAACCACTATTAAGTCTGTATAGCAAAGAAATGAAGGAAATATATACAAAATATATATACAAAACTATTTACAACTATTTTTATAAGAAAGAATTGGAAACTGAAGGGATGTCTATCATTTGGGAAATGGTTAAATAAATTATGTACATAATTGTGATGGAATACTATTGTGTTATAAGAAATGACAAAGGTGATAGGTTCAGAAATACCTGGAAAGACTTATATAAACTGGGGTAAAGTAATCAGAACCAGGAGAACACTGAACTCCTTGGTACCATGTTTCTTTGGAAGAAGTTTGGAAGAGATATGGATTTGGAGGGGGAAAAAGACAAGTCTGTTTAAGACATGTTGGATTTTAAATTTCTCTAGGACATCCAGTCTAAAATGTCCAATAGGCAGCTGGTAATGTGAAGACAGTAGGGATGAATATATTTGAGTCATGTGCATAAATATGGGAACTGACGAATCAGTAAAAGAAATTATGCAGAGAGAGGAGAGGCTAAGAAAAAGCCCTGATTAGAACTGTCTTCCCTCTAAAGTACTAATTTTGATGATTTTAATAGCAGGAGAGCACACAATTCAAATAAACTTAAATTTAAGCATATGAGAGAAAATTATCCAGTCGTCTGATGTCAGAAGATGACAGAGATAGATAGATCTAGATCAACATCATTCTTTTGTGATTAGAGGTCAATGATGATTTCAGGAGAACTCAAGAAACACCAAACTGAAATAACACAATGAACTAAAGGAAGAGAGATTAAAAATCTGTCAGGACTGGGGAGATACATGCAGAAATAACACTAACAACAGATTCCCACAACAGTAAGACAATTAATCAGTATTAAAATCACATGCCACAAGTGTTATGTTTTACCATTCTAATACTTAACATCAAAAGTTCGTTTTTAATCCTTAATGGAGTCTTTTTATTATTTTGGTTTACAGAAAGACTATTTCCTGGGGCGGCTAGGTGGCTCAGTGAATAGAGCGCCGGCCCTGGAGTCAGAAGGACCTGAGTTCGGAGCCGGCCTCCGACACTTAATCCACACAAACAAAAACCTAGCCGTGTAACCTTGGGCAAGTTACTTAACCCCAATTGCCCTAAAGGGGCGGCTAGGTGGCGCAGTGAGTAAGAGCACTGGCCTCGGAGTTGGGATGACCCTAGATCGGATCCGGCCTCAGAAAATGAGCACCCACGCATAAATAATGACTAGCCCTGTAACCTTGAGCAAGTTACTTAACCCCAATTGCTTAAAAAAAAAAAAGAATAATAATAAAAAAAAAAGAAACTAGTTCTGATATTTGCAATATATCTTCTGTGATGACTGCAAGGCAGCTTCAAACCATTGGGTCTATGCTCAGGAGAAATATGACATCATGTAAAATTTGAGAAACAATTCTGGTATCAAGGTGGCATGGGAAGGCAATGATAAAATCAGCCCTTTAACTAACTTATCCTTAAGATATCAGAACCACATAATTGTTGACCAACAACATTTAATATTTTTCATCAAAATGCCTTTTTCAAAGAAAGCCAGCCTCTGACTATTTTGTCAATCATATGAGTGGGTGATAGAATAAGAAGAACCAACAATGGATAATTGGGGGTTGATAGGAGATGGGATTATGACCTTGAACTTTTGCTACAATACTGCAATGCATATCTATGTCCATTCATTAATTTAGCTATTTATTTCTTTAACTTAAAATTGCTTAAAACAAAATACAATTTGTTTGAAATTAAATAAAAATCATTAAAATTAAGACTGTGGTGTACCTATACCTACTTCCAAATCTATGTATAATTTTCTTATATTTCCTTTTTAAATAAAGGCAATAATCAAGGAGTAGTAACTAAAAAAAAAAAAAGACTATTTCCTAGTAGTGTAACTCAGTCAGTCAATAAAGATTTATAAAGCATCTATGTACCAGGCACAGTGCTAAGTGCTGGGGAATAGAAAGAAAGGCAAAAGAAAGTCTCTGTCTGCCCTCAAGGAGCTCACAATCTAATGGGGGAAGACAGAAAGCAAAGAAATACGTACAAACAAAGCTATATGAAAAATAAATAGGAAATAATTAAGAGAAGATATAAGAGGGTTTGGGGAAGGTTTCCTGTAAAAGACAGGATTTGGAGAAAGAATATTTTAGGCACAAGGAACATCCAAGAAGTCAGTGTCACTGAATTGGAGAATACCTGGTAGGGAATAAGGTATAAGAAGACTGGAAAGGTAGGAGGGGGCTATGTTATAAAAGGATTTGAGCATTTCAGATTTGCTCCTAGAGGTATTAGAGTTTCCTGAGTAGGGCAGGTGATGTGGTCAGATTTGCACTTTGGGTGGCTGAATAGATGATGCATTGGAGTAGGGAGAGATTTCAGGCAAAGAGACCCATCAGTAGGTCTCAAGAAAAGGAAAGAGACATTTTTTTTGCCACTTTGGAGTTAGAAGAAAACATGCTCCAAGGTATATGAACCTATAAAGTAGACTTACTTTATAGGAGAATGAATTATATATATTAAGTCTCCTGATAATTTGAGACTATCTTCAAGTAGTTAAAATCTTGCTATTCTCTAATGCTACAATGATTAAAAATGTATTTGTGTGCTCCCTCCCTAATTCTACCAGTTCTTTAAAATTCCTTAAATCACCTTTTCTGTTTGTCTCTAGAACTGACTTGTCTATTAACTTTGTACTTATCACCCAATATTCCTGATTAAATTTCTCCACTAATTTATTTGTAAATAGATACTAAAGAATGAGGCAGCTAAAATCTCTCAAAAATAAAGACAAGGTAATTGGACATGTTTTTAAAATGTTAAAAGAAATTTTAGTCACAGCTAATAAAATGATCTACATTAATCAAATACTCCAAAATGAAAGTTAACTCACTCAAATAAACAAAGGAGCTATGATTTCATCATCATTGAGAATTCCCAGAATGGGGACCCTCTACCAGATTATAACCCAATATGAATTATCAGATCTAGAGTGTCACCTTTTGATACAAAGAGGCTAAGTGATGTAACCGAGGTCACCTAGTCAATAAGTATCAGAGGAAGAATTTCAACCAGTCTTTTTGATTCCAAATGGAACCCCTTCCAATCAGCATGCTAAGATGCCTCTTAATAATTCACATGATTCAAATCTTCAGAATTCCATGGGAATAACCCAACTCTAATACTTACCATTATCTGACCCTTCTGACTTCTCTGAGGGAGACTGTTCTGAAAAGAAAATTGCACACTCATTAAAACTTTACTATACAGCACTCTGCAAATAACATACTATGGTACTGATAAGCAGTGCCATAAAGTTTATGTTCTTTGTTCTCTGAATATCTAAAATTTGTCAGCTGTGTCTTCCCAACTAGAATATAAATCTCTCCAGCCGCCTGTGCTTCATACCCCTTTTGTGTATATCTGCTCTCCAGAATGAGAGGCACAACACTCAGGACTTAGTCTGGCATGCCCCAAACACTTAAATTAATAGCTCCAATGCAGGGAAGGGTCACACTTGTCTGACCATAGTTGATTCCATCTGCCTGTCTATACTATAAATCTTTTACTTCTTAAAACAAAGTTAACTAAAAACTAGGAACACAGCAAAAAAAAAAAACACAGATCACAGAATGGCCAAATAAACCGAGCTATATAAATATAATGGAATATTATTTAATCATAACAAATTCCTCATAACAAATATGAGGAATCCAGAGACACAGAATATTTAAGTGAACTGAAGGAGAATGAACCAAAAAAACAAGATATACACTGAGATCGTCCCAAAAGAATGAAAGCTTCTCAAGGGCAAACTATGTCCATATCTGTCATATTCCTGGGTCCTAGCATATAGTAAGTGCCTAATAAATGCTTGTTGACTAAAGCAATAATGCAAAGGAAACAAACATTAAAAAGAAGCCAATTCTAATTCTAAATGAAGCCAAACAATTAATGCTGGCTGTTTTTATTGTTTTGTAGTCCTTCTTACAAGGGAAGGGTTACCAGATAGGTGGAAAGGCATTGTACCTAGACATGACTGTGATGTAAAAAACAAAAGGCATTAATAAAACGTTAACTTAATAAAAAAATAAACCAAAGCAGATAAATAGATAGCCTAATATATTTCTTCACCTATTACATAATCTCTTTCCTGCTATGAAATCAGGTTATAATTTCAGGATAATAATCACATCAGGAAATTACTGAACTGTTGCAAGTATAAGGCAATGTTCAAGAGGCAACATCTCAACCCTCAGTAGCAGAAGTGTGGATGAATGAGAAAGCTAGACAGCCATAAATACCCAAAGTGGAATTTCTAACATTTGTTTACACAAGTGCCCACCTATCATCTCTCTGAATCATATGCAACATTTGGGGGCTCAGAAGTATATCCCAAGAGAAGTACAAGAGGTAGGCTCCATGGGAACAAATAAGCCTTGAGATGGCAATAAAAGAACTCTCACATTATGTACTTCTGTATAACAGGATAATGCCTGGCTATGGGAAATTTCACTATATAAGATTATAACTATACACACACTCCCACCTAATATCATTTTACATTATCCTTCCACACACAAGCACATACCTGGCCTTAAAAAATACCCAGGAAACATTAAGAAAAAAAGAAAGTTTAGAGATAAGATGTGCAGGCAATGGGGTGAGGGGATTCACCTCGCCCTACTAGAAAAGTCGAAGGGGGTATAGAAGAAGAGATGGGAGAGAGCAGATTGGTTGAAGGGATATCCTGTATGACTGTTATTCTGGGGTGGTGGGTAGGGGGAAAATAGGGAAAAAATTGTAACTCAAAATCTGACTGAAATGAATGATGTAAAACAGAAGTTAATAAAGCATTTTGAAAAAAAAAAAGTTTAGGTGGTTACTTTTATTTCCTCCTCAAAATCATTTATATTTGCACAGCACTACTAGAAAAATTTCTAAAGAAGTTTTTGCATCCTTAAAATACTTTGCAAACAAAACATTAGTTTTCACAACACTCCAAGGACATTAGAGGCAAGAACTGTTTTTCAATACCAGTCAGTAGCATACACAATTAGAGGCACAAAATAAAGGCCTTCACCTCCACAGGCAATTTTCTAAGAATTTAAGTTACAGAGAAGGTGGTGACTTGAATCAGTACAAGGAGCTCCCTCATCTGGGAGTTCCCTAAAGTAATGAAATCACTCCACTGCATTTCCTAAGTGAGGGAAAATTACAAAAAAGGAAAACTAGCTAGCATTTATAAAGTACTTTAAGATTTGCAGAATGCTTTATACATGCTTTCTCATTTGATCCTCACACTAGGCTCTCTATTAGAATGATAAAAAGTTCAGCTGTTAATCTGCTGTTGTTGTTGAGTCATTTCAATAGTTGGGCTCTATGTGACCACATTTGGATTTTCTTGGCAAAGATACTTGGGCAGCTAGGTGGCACAGTGGATAGAGTGTGGGGCCTGGAGTCAGGAAGGCTCATTCAGTATCTTTGCTAAGAAAACCACAAATGAGGGTCATAAAGTCAGACACCACTGAAAAAATGACTGACCGGCAAAGATATCAGAGTGGTTTTCCATTTCCTTCTCTAACTCATTTTCTAGATGACAAACTGAGGCAAACAGAGTTAAGTGACTTGCCCAGAGCCACATAGCTAATAAGTGTTTGAGGGTGCGTTTGAACTCAGGAAAATGAAGTCTTCCCTGATTCCAGGGCTGTCCTACATTACTCTAAGCCAAAGGTGGGGAATCTGTCACAAAGCTAGTAGCAAGGCAGAGAGTCAGATCTCCCCTGACTATTAAGCACAGTTCTGCTTTCCCCAATCACCTTCCATTCGAAGTGGATGTCCCATAGGCCAAAGCTCAGTAGGCATGGCCTCTTTAAGGCCTGCATGAGAGAACTAATAGGCAGAGATATCAAACTGTAATACAGGTATGGTTTGCTCTGCCAAGAGCTTAACAAATGTTTTTTTCTTGTTCATTTTCTCCAATACATGAATAAAAAAGCTAAATACTTGGCAACAACCTAATAAAAATAGATTTATTCATTCAATAAGCACATATATACACTATAATTTTGGGTAGGCTGAGGTTTTGATGTGGAGAAACACCAAGAAGGCCAACCTGACTAATTAGGTAATTGAATTACTCAACATCCCATAGTATTTCAGAGCTCAGAGTATATCTGAATCCTATAAAAGGCCTTAGAACACATTCTACCTATATTCCTGGTCCCTCAAACCCAGATAAGGCTTGGGACAAATTTCTCAGATATATTCTCACCTAGTTCTTCATTCCTGCGACTAGACTAGCATCTGGGGACAATAATCTACCTTCCTTTATGTATATGTACATGAATTTAGGGAGATCCAACATGTTCCTTGTTGACTAGTTGCTTGAATAACTATCTTATAGGTATCATATATGTTCTTACAAGGCAGGGACTCTAAAAAATGTAGTATGTAAAATAATGAGCACATAAATGACTATTAGTGACCCTAAAATAAAATGGTCTAAACTAATAAAATTTAATTTTTATAATAACATAATTAAGAACTAACTGATCACTCCAAATTAAACCACTTACATTTTTATTAAAAATTATAAAGTACATATGTGCACATGAATGAATAAATCTCTACAATTCCTATTATTATTTTTGAATTGATGAAAAGACTGAGAGACAAGAACAAAGTAAAAATTCTGCTCTAAGCCCTATTTCTTAACACAATGTGAATGATATGTTTCCTCTACAGTTTAAAAGACTTGGTCAAGTTTAAACCTAGGTCACAATATATGAAAGGGCATTTATAATTTGGTTATCTGCATTTATGTTCCAGACTTTTAATTTCACTAGTGTGGGGAATTCATAACGCGGAAACTACCTTTATTGATGCAGACTAGCAACTCATCTGTAACTGAGAGTCTTAGAGAGTTGTCAATGATACTAAAAGGCTTGTCTTGTCCAGGGTAACATAACTATTACAACTCTGGGGTAGAACATGCCATCAGGATTTCCTAATTTCAAAATTGGCCCTCAGACTACTATACTTCACCATGGAATAATTCACTAGAAATAACCAAGGTAAAAATACAGTATGCATATTTCCATAAGTGGAACAAGATAGCCCTCTCCTGTCCAAAGATATAATTCAGCGTTAGCTTTGAAATTCCTACACTAGTATGGAACTGGATCAAATTCATTAAAACATTTTCTAAGTTGTCTGCTTGTTTTTACTGATTATTCATTATAATGATAGCGAATTTAAAATCCATTTTTCATCATGGGCCCACAGAACAAAAAAAAGTTATTCTCAGAGTGAGACTTAAAATATAATTCATCTAAAAAATTTTTTAAAGGTAGACCTCAACTTTTAGATGCACTCAGGAGTAACCTCAGATATCACTTGGTTCAATTCCCTTATTTGTCAGAGAAGAGTCTTGCCCAGTCACATAGAAATAGCAAAGGTGGGATTAGGATTCAATTTTCTTCACTCCCTCCCCATTGGCAAGTTACAACTTTTAAGATGTTTAAGACATCTGGAATTTCCCCTTACATCTTTTGCATTTTATATCTGAAGAACAGAAGTCAGGTTCATTTTTATGTTTATAAATGGATTTTACATATTTAAAGTCCTTTATACACATAGATTACATATTGATTTCCTCATACCTTTTCCCTTCTTTTTTTTGGAAGTCTGCATTTTTGAAGAAGATAATTTGGATTTTTCATGTGATGATCCTTCACAATCTTCTTTCGTTCTATCCCTTATCTTTTTTGGTTTGACTTCTTTTCTCCTTTATGTTAAAAATTAAACAAAGTGTAGACTTTATATAGAATTTTCCAAGGAAGAAGTAACGTGTAAAAAAGTGTCAATTAAGAATTAGGAATTAATAAAAATAATAATAATAGCACTTATATAGTGCTTGAGAGTCTGCAAAATGTTTTTCATATGTTATTTCATTCATTATTTCATTCAGTACTGACAACAACCCAAGTTACAAAGGAAAAAACTGAGGCAGAAAGAATATAAGTGCCTAGAGTCCTAGAGTTAGTTAAGCATCTGAGGCAATATTTGAACTCAAGTTTTTCTGACTCTAAGTCCAGTACTCTATCCTTTATGCCACCAAGGAACAGTTGCCTTTTTAAAAATGCAAGTGAAATAATGGAACATTATAAATATAATCACATTTTAATGTTAGCTTGAAAGCTATGCGACAAGAAATAGGCAACACCAACTGAGGATGAAAAACACACTCAAACACCATGACCTATTATCCCCACCCTCCCACCCCCCCAGCCACCTTCTTTAACTTATTTTTTCTTTCTAGGCTGTTCCTGATATCGGGAGACAAAGCAGTTGGGTGGTGTTGGGAAGAATGCATAAGAAGACTAAACTGAAGAAATTCTTTTTTTCCAAACTCTAATAAGCAAAATATTTAATGAGGACTCCAAATATTTCAATGGTACAATGACTTTGATCTCTAATGTCAATGTAATTATTTTGAATGTCACAGCTTATTGAAGGTAAATTTATTAAAAGGGATAAAAAAATATTGCTTCACGTTTCCACTGATGGCTTTTTAAGAGATTACTCCATCTAAAATCTCACCAAAAATACTAATAAACTCTAAAGTAACAAGCAAATATTTATGAACATCCATAACATATAACATCTGTAGAGAGGTCAAATTTGTGACACACAAGAATACTACTTTTCATGTGCTATCTGATTCCTCTACAGTATGCTGGGATTCTATACTTAATCACTGAATACCCATTTTATAGGATTTGGTTCATAATTTTACTATGTTAAGTGACTTCTCAGTTTTAGAGTTTTCCTCTGATTTTAGGACATACTATTAGTCATTACCTGTAATCTAAGGCCAAGTCCTTGATCAAAACAAAGCACCTTAACTGTAACATTGTTCCTATAGGAAAATGTTAACTGTTATATGGAGATGTTTTATGACATGATTTATTGAAAGGCAATGAACCAAAAAGTTGTAGTATCTGAGATAAGGCTCTCCATCAAATATTTCAACACCTATTCACTGCACCCATATAGGACTATGAGATTATAGCTGTATAGGATTATACATACTTAAAATACTCAGCACAGTGTGGGTATTCAGTAGGTATTTAATAAATGTTTGTTGAATGGCTGATCAAGAATGGATGATGAGCAAGCACTACATTCCTAGCTTACAAGGGCATATGAAGGAGTCCTGACATTCTATATAACTATCCAAACATTTGGCCAAGCAAACAACCCTCAAACCAATATTTAGGCACCTAATGTAGGTAAATAAACACCTATTTCAAGGATACTGATCCAGTAGTAGATATGCTACTTGAGATTCCCAATTGAAATTTGTTTTAAAGATTACATTACCTGTGATGAAAATTTAGTCGGAAGGAACATTCTTGGCATAGTCCTAAAAGAAATATAAGTGGTAAAATTTATTTAACTGAATTTGGATAAACAAATTATCACACCGTTTTTAATTTTGCAAATTCTCCTTTTTTCCCCCAAATATTCTTTCTTAAGTAGTATTAATGGAAATAATTTGCTAAAGAAATAATGAGCATATTATCTGTCCCTCCTAACCTCAAAAAGATTTCATAAGCATAATAAAAAAAGGGTTGATGGAGTTAGATAAGCATATCCAACTGACTTAAAAATATTATAACATTGCTTTAGGGAAAAAGAAGGGGAAAAGGGTTATCAGTATGTTTGATAAACAAATTAATAGAGATTGCTGCCAACACTGACTTGAATCAATTCAAAGAATTCTAAGAATAACAACCAATTTCTATATAGCATCTTTACTCTTAAGAGACCAATGAATTTGCAACTACAGCTAAAGCTCCATCTTTTAGATGCTTGATTATCCTGGCTCCTTGATCTTGATCCACTGGCTGACCTTTAGATGAAACAATACTAGGAAATGATCAGAAGCAAGGAATGGAGATCAGATTCAAATACTGTTGTTGTTTTTTTAATACTTTTTACCAGCACATAGTGGCCATTAGGCGCTTAGCAGGCACAATAAATGCTTTTTCACTGATAAAATAAAATCCTGAGATTATCTATGAATTTCCTTTATCTACAATATCAACCAGTCCATTAATACTCATTAAATAATGATAAAATGTCACTTTTATTTTTCTTCAAAATATCTACATGATTTAGGAAAGAACAGAGACCTACCTATTCCCATATATGTGCCCACAGAAAAAGTAAAGCAAGAGCAACCAAATATCTTGGTCAAGTTCATGTGATAAATTACTAGAACCTTGGTTGTTTGATTTCCAATTTAGTATTCCTGCTTAAAAAAAGTGGTGGTAGCCTACCTAGCTTGTCATTCCAAATTAAGCAAGGTATAGAACCAGGTATGAAAGCTGGTGTAGGGTATGAACAGTTGAATGTGCATACTCCTAATGCGTTCCAAAGTCAAGTATAAAAGATTTCTGAATTATCTACTATCATATATTATTCATACTTTTGTCTTCTCCCCTCAAATTCATGGATAACTATGTATGTTACTCTCCAAAATCTCTTATGAAAGCTCCACTTTGCCAGTCAAGAGACAATGAATGGTATTTTATAAAACAATTTTCTCTCATTGCACTTATGTGACTTATCTCCACTGTGACACATTAGTGATGCATAAGTAACCCCAGAATACTTTCTATACTGAAGGATGTCTTCCCATGCTTTCAGAAATTATTTTTAGATTATCCACACTCCCCATAAATGTAGATAATTGAGAAATGATTATATGGATTTTAAGTTTTTTTCTCTGATAACATGTGGATATATATCTTAACCCTAAAACCAGTGGCACTCCATTCTGACAGATAAAGAATTATTTTTACAAACTACTGAGGCACAGTTATTAACAATAAGCATAGATGATACTTATATGAAACTTTAAGGTTTAAAAGGCACTTTATATGTTACCTTATCTGATCCTTACAACAACCCTGTGAAGTGAGCACACATTTGGTAGTAGTATGGAGAGATAACACAGAACCGACATGCTAACTTCTTCATTAAGCAATAAGAATTTATTAAACAACTAATATTCAGTAGTTCTGGGGACACACACAAAATTGAGACAGTCTTTGCTCTCAAGAAGCTTATGTTGTGCGGGGAATACCCTATATTCACACATAAGTGAATACAGGAGGCATGCATAATGAACATATGGCTTTTGGAGGGGGGTAAGAACAAATAATAACAGGGAACTCAGAAAAGGTCTCTTACAGGAGGTGAATTTTAAACTGAGCCTTGAAGGTAGCTAAAGGTTTCAAGAGATCAAAATAGTAAATGCAGGCAAAGGGGGATGTACAAAGTCTGTTGTAAATGGAGAATAGCAAGAAGACTAATTTTGCTGGAGTGTGGGGTTCATGAGGATATGGAGTAAGGGGTAATCAACCTATAAAGACAGGTTAGAGCCAAACTGTGAAGAGCTTTAAACACTAAACAGAGAAGACTGCGTTTTAACATAAAAGCAATATGGAGCCAGGAGAAAAAAAAAACACTAGAGCTTCTTGAACCAAGAAGTCCATTGGAAATCATGAGGCAAAGGATAATTTTTAGGAAGTTGCTTAATTTTAATTTGTAATTAGAGACCAACTAATTTTCTGATAATTGACATATGATTTCCAATTTTACCTTATCTGCTAATGAACATTAATTAATAGTTTTAAGAAGTAGTTTTAGTTAGATGTCATGTTAAATTAAAACAATCCTTTTCAGATCAACTTACTTAATTTCACAAGTGCATTTCTCTTTTCACCATGTTCAATGTAACCAAAATTCACTTCCCAGCTCTTTAATCCTTCTTTTTCATCGCATCGTTTATTTCCACAGAAAAACTGACCTGAAAAAAGTGTCACATAGAAAATTCTCCCTAAGTAAATTAGTTAAAATAGCATGTGCCTGTTTCATTTCTGAACTGCATGATATAGCATTATTGTTGTTCAGTCATTTTCAATCGTGTCCAGCTCTTTGTGACCCCATTTTGGGTTTTTCTTGGCAAAGATACTGGAGTGGTTTGCCATTTCCTTCTCCAGCATGATATAGCATTAGCTGTTACCTAAATCTAAAATCTAGATCTAAAAACAGTTTAGATCTAATCTGTAATTGAAAGGGAAACATATCCTAGACAATATAAAGTAAATTTTCCAAAAACGCACACACCAAACTGGCCATGTTAAACCATATTATCACTAGTTCTTAATGTTGTGGCAGTCTAGGATAGAGGGTCAGCCTTGAAGTCAGGAAAATCTGGGTTTAAGTTCCAACACATTCTGGCAGTGGGACCCTCTGCAAAGTAAGTCACTCAACCCTTCAATTCCCCAGGCAACTCTCTAAGGTTAAGTTGTGGAAGACATGCCAATCTGCACTGGTAGAAGGAATTCTTTCTGGGAGTTCTCTACCCCAATTAAATTTCAGATCCCAATTGCTCCCATAAACAAAAAAATACTATGTTAACAGTGTCAAAATTACTAGATAAAAAGCAAAAAAATTCATTTAGATTCCTCAATCCCCTTGCAAGATAGATACTCTAGCATTATATGACTTCCTGCTATTCAATTTAGCTTGCATCTTTGCACAGCTAATTTTGTACTTGACACAAGCAATGCATTTACTTCATGGACTTAACATTGGGACAATATAAACAAGCATTAATGATAACAGGATAAATAAAAACAACTTATTTAAAATTTTTAACCTAGATTTTAAATTTAAACTAACAAAAGTAATATTTTCAAAACACTGTAAAAGTCTCTATACAGTTTTACATAGAAATATCATGTGTAAAAGCACTATGCAAGTGTGTTATTAGTAAATATGTTAAAATATCATGAATAATTGTGGAACAAAAATAATTACTTCTAATTTGAAACTATTTGAAATTAATTACTTCTAATTTGAAACTATTTGAAACACTATCCTGATGTAATTTTAGGTAAAAGTTTATGAAGAGGTTACAACAGGTGATTAGGAGCCTAATTTTCCCTCTATCGATAATTTAGAATAATCAAATAGAACCATTTTCCAAACAATGGGAGTCAGTCAGTCTAGAAGATCCATTAGTGTCAAAGTAATATTTACTTTCTGTTTTCAAAATGTGGATTTGGCTATCATACAGTAATACCTCTATTAGTGGAGTAAACAGGATCCATTAACATACTTTGTTGTCAGAAACCATTAACAGCGGAAAAAGTAACAGGGGTGGCACAGTCATGCATGCCAAGATGTCAAAAAAAAAGGGAGGGTCACATTATGAAAACAGCATAAAAATATAAACTAAAATAATGTCAAATGTGTAAGAGTACTTATCAGTTGGGCTGTTTTCTCTGAGTTAGAGTATATTTATTCACATCAATTAACCTTTACTTATTTTGTCAAAGATCTACAGGAGCTAGAGATAAAAAGACAACAAGGAAATCATTCCTGCCCTCAAGGAGCTTATGAATATAAACTACTGTGGGAATAAAATGCATAGAGAGGGGGACATAAGTGGAGAGCTTGACCTGAAATAAAAAAGAGTTTTGCAGGCAGAAGTGAAAAGGAAGCATACTCCAGACCGGGGCAAATGCAGGTAGTGACTTTTATGTATACATGTTATACTATCCAACTCCAACAAAGTATAAGCCCCATGAGGACGGGAATGGTTTTACTTCTGTCTTCACAGCCCAGCACTTAGCAAAACAGTGGGCACAGAATAGGCTCTAAATAAGCTTGCTGTAAATGGAAAGCAGCAGGTGGATTAGTTTGTGCATCAAATAGCCCAGTATGGCTAGGAAGTAGAGTCCATAAAAAGCAATAATATGAAATAAAGATGCAAAGATGGAGTCCTTTAAATCCCAGGTGGTAAAGTTTGCATTTGATCTGGCTCCGGATCAAAGAAGGAAGGGGGAAAAGTGAACTGAAGAGAAGATTTAATTTTGGAAGAAGAAAACTAGAGATGAAATTCGGAAGAGCTAGAGAAATTTAAAGAGAAGGGTTCTAGCCAAAGGAAAGGGAATGTGAGGACCTAACAGGAAGACAAAGAAAGACCTGAGGAGTAGAAAGAAGGAAGAAGACTCTGGGAAGAAGAGGGAAAAACTGGAAAGACCAGGTCATTGGATAAAGAAGACAAGGCAACAGAAAGGCTGGTAAATATAAAAGGCATGAGGAAGTGAAGGAGGTACTAAGAAAGGGACAGATTCCTGCTGAGACAAAACTGGATATGTGCCCCTTAGCTGCCTTGAGAACTTGTCAGCAAAAGTGACAAATGGCCAAGGAACAAGTGCAACATGAATGGAGAGCAGGGAGACCTTTGCCATGGCTTGTACAGAAGGTGTAATGCCTGTGTTTCTGACACAGCCAGGTTACCGTTATCTCTGCTGACTAAAACACACAAGAATCTGAGGAAGGGAAAGGTCATGAAGAGGCAGAAGGGAATCCTGCACCCTCTTCTTGCCAAGAAGAAAAAGCAGAAGAACAGTCATGCTGATCTCTATGAAGCCCTGCCTGAAGAGAAGGCTGGCAGAACACAGCTGAGCTACAGGGTGAAGAAAACCCAAGAATGATCATGAGAAGAGAGGATTGGTGGCTCATGACTACAGGTTGAGAGAAACTGAGGCAGTTAACTGTCATCTGATACTGAGAGGATGTTCTTCTGTCTTCCTGGTGCATGTATGCAGCATGAGACACCCCTCCCAAGAACTGTCAATCCAGGTGACTTCTACTCATTTACCTCTAATAATTCTCATGGACATACATGACACCAAAAAGAATCTAAAATGCACTTCTAAACAGAAGATAGTCATCAAATAATAAAAAAGTCATCATCAATAAGACAGTCATCAAATAATAAAAAAGATAGTCATCAAAAAAAAAAGATAGCACAAAAACTAGGGATATGGGTGATATTTTCACAGCTGCCATTGGTCAAAAGTGAAGGCTTTAGTGGAGAAAGATTTTATTTGTGGAGAAGAGTTATTTAAGGAGATGGACTCTCCCGGTGACTGGGGAACAGCCAAATTGTGGCACATAAATGTAATGGAATATTACTAAGCTATAAGAAAAAACTGAATGAAGAATTCAGAGCAGCATGAGAAGATATAAATGATAACAGAATGAAGTAAGAGCAAGCAAAATAATATACACAATGACTAAAACAATGCAAAGAACAAATAAAGTGAATAGTATAGAATTATAATGACCAAGTTTGTTCTCAGAGAAGAACTGAGTATACCTCCTTCCCATTTGCCAGACTGGGGGATTATGGATGTGTATTATTGCATGTGCTAACAAAACAACTTTTTTTGGTGGTGGTGGTGAGGCTTAACTGCTTTTTGTTCTTTTTTTAAATCATTTGTAATGGATGGCTCACTTTGTAATGGATGGCTCACTGGGTAGGGATATGAATATATCTGAAAATTAGGGTGATGCAAAAACAAACAAAAAGATAAAATAAGATAAACAATAAAAGACTATAAACTGCCAAATTTAAAAAAAGGAAATACAACTTGAGTACAGGATCTGGATTTCTAGACCCCAGTTTGAAATATAAAAATAATATCTTGAAATATAAAAAAGATTTAAAATGGAAAAGGAAATGGAAAAAAGAACCAGTCTTGGATGCACAATGCATTCAACAAGCAAGCAAGACATCTAGCATTCCTATTGAAAAAAAGAAGGTATTGTTAAAATCTAGTAAAATGAGAACTATTAAAATATGGCTCATGTAAGGTTATAACTTATTCACAAATAACAAGACATATAACACAGAGGGTTGGTGTGGCAGAGTTGCATACTCTTCACATACTCATGTGAAGAAATTCAAGAACTATAAAGAGCAACCACAGAGGAAAATATCAAGTGAAGCTCAATAGGGACAGGAACAGAAGCAAGACAGTCATCAGTATATTATACAGGTCACCTGCACAGAAAGAGGAACTAGGTAAGATTGGGGAACAGATCAGAGCTTAACATAGAGGCAGGATAATAGTAAGTGACGGGAGATTTCCAATTATTCAAACATCTGATCTTTAGGCTGAAACTGGAACAACTAATATCTTCCTGACTTGCTTTAATGTGGATTTCCAGCAAATTATTAATTAATTAATAATTAATTCAAGAAATTAGCTTGACTAGCTGCTAATTAGCTGGAAATTAGCTCAATTAGCTGTTAATTAGCCAAAAATAAGCTTGATCAGCAGTTAATTAGCTGGAAATTAGCTCGATTAGCTGTTAATTAGTTGGAAATTAGCTCGATTGGCTGGAAATTAGATGGAAATTAGCTTGATTAGCTGTTAGTTAGCTGGAAGTTAGCTCGATTAGCTGGAAATCAGCTGGAAATTAGCTTTAATTTAAGTAAATTTAAAAGTAAACCAACTTAGAGCACTAGCCCTGGAGTCAGGAGGACCTGAGTTCAAATCCAGCCTCAGACACTTAACACTTACTAGTTGTAAACAAAGGCTTGAAGAAATGCATTAATAGATGAACCAAAGTTAGGTGGATGGCTAACACACTAGATGATAGGACCCAAAAAAATCTTGACAGACCAAAAAACTGCTAGTTTGAAACATAATAAATAGTTTGTATGTTGAAAGGAAAAAAATTACCTTTTCCTGAAACTACTTCTTTTTCTATTCGCCATCGAAATCCAAACTAACAAGAAAAAAATAGCATTAAAAGAAACACATTTTAACATTTTAAAATCAAATTAAACTTGGTATGGACTTAGAATAATAAGAAATTGTAATCTAATTAAAAAGATAACTAATCAAAAAAGCTACAATATTTCTTTTTCTGCAAAATCAGGAGGATAAATTATTAATTTATTGTTCATCACTTATTCTACTTACTTCAACCCAATACTGAAGCTATTAAGAGTTTACAGATGTTAATAAGTATCAGTTTATGCCATCTATGGAGTCAGCTCAGTGAATAATACATATTTCTGAATGTTACTAATACAGAAATGCTGGTACTGTGATGACATCAGGTTGACCAAAGCACAAATAAGCAAATGACTTTCACTACCAAGACAAATTTTTTTTTGGCTTTTTGGAGGACAGTTAGAGTGAAGTGACTTGCCCAAGGTCACACGGCTAGTTTTTGTGTTAAGTGTATGAGGCCAGATTTGAACTCAGGTCCTTCTGACTTCAGGGCTAGTGCTTTATTCACTGTACCACCTAGCCGCCCCAAGACAAATTTTGAAATTAAAAAGTTTAAGTTAAACACCTGGTAAGCAACCTCAGCTGGGAAAGCATTTTATTGACTTCAACCTTGCTTTTATTCAGTAGACTCCTCTTTCTCCCCATAAGGTTGGTCCAAATATAGTCAGGAATAAGAAGTGAAGCATACTTGGACTCCTGGTTAAAAAGTGATACTCCCCCCCTTATCCCAAAGGGCTACTCAGGTTTTCCTCTCCAAATCAAGAACTCCAACATTCAGATATTATTTTGATTACAATTTTAGCAAATGGTCTGTTTTTCTACTCAGGACTCTTACTTTGTGTTACTTTGCCAAGACCTCCACAACAATTACCAACTTTCTACTACACCTCACCCCTCCCTATTCCAGCTCCCCTTTGTATATTGTCTTCTCCCTTTAGAATGTTAGCTCCTTGGGACCTGGGACTATCTTGCTTCCTCCTGGAAGCTCATACCATACCTAGACTACTTCTCACATTAGAAGCACCTTGCTACCCTTGAAGTCTCTCCTTTTGACTGGCTGATTCTGGCTGATTCCTCCAGGATCACCCATTTTAGGGAGGAGGCCCAGGCCAATCATATCATCATTCTTCTTCAGGATCCATTCCTAATTCTCCACAGAACTTTCTGTACTATGTCCCCACTATGGATGCCTTCATTTGCACCCTTTCTCCTTTTTAGCTGTTTTATGTGTTGTCTTCCCCGACTTGGATATAAGCTCTTTGGGTGCAGGAACTGTCTTTCTGCTTGTATATGTATCCCTATAGCTTAGCACTGTGCCTGGTACATAGCAGGCACTCTATCTACCTTCTGTATTAAATGTTAATGAAGAAAACAAAGTAAAAAAATTTTAATGTATAAATTAAAGCCCAACAAAAATAAAATCAACAAAATCTATGCTATATACTAGAATAAAATGTAAACTCTTCAGACTGTTTAAAGCCTTTCCCAATCTAGTTCCCACCCACCTTTCCAAAATTATTTGTCACTTTCCTTCAAGTACTCTATGTTCCAGTCAAATTGGCCTCCCAGCTCTTTCCCAAACTTAACATTCCCTCTCCTCTCTGTCTTTGTAAAGGCTACCCCCCATGACTCTCCTTACCTCCAACTCTTAGAAACCCTGGCTTCTGTCAAAAGTTCAGCTCAATGGGCAGCTAGGTGGCACAGTGAGTAAGAGCACCAGCCCTGGAGTCGGGAGGACCGGCCTCAGTACTTAGCACCCACACATAAATAACTAGCCTGTAATCTTGAGTAAGTTCTTAACCCTAATTGTTTAAAAAAAAAATTCAGCTCAAGAATCATGTGATCTATAAGGCCTTTCCTGATTCCTCCTAGTTATAGTGCCTCTTCCTACCTCCACCAAAATTACCTTGTATTTGCTCCATATTTACTTATGTGTATATACATATTTACTTTACATTTACTTACATACAATTTCCCTTCAGAAAAAGTAGGCCCCTAGAGGGGAGAAAGTTTTGTTTGCCTTTGCATCCCCAAAGCCTAGTACAGTACCTTGCACATAACAGACATTTAATAAATATTTGTTGAACTGAATAGAATATCCAGAACAGTCTATGCCAAAAAAAAAACCTGAGGAAGCTCAATTTAAAACTATAATTAGGTTTATAAATATATTTAGGAGCTACCCACCACCTAAGAAATTCAAAGTTCATCTCTAGTGTCACTTCTTACAGGAAATTCATCCTGATCCATAAATTGTTAGTGCCATTTCCCACTGTAAATCATTATCTACTCTGTTCATTTTTGGTACTTACATACTTTATTGTTTACATGTTATTTTTCCACCAGAAGAGTGTAAGCTCCTTGATGACAAAGACTGTTGAGTTTCTATGTCTCCCCAGCACTTGGTATGGCTCATGGTAAATACTTGATAAGTCCATGAATGGTCATCTAGATTTTGCTTAAAGACTTTTAGTGGGGGAAACTTTCCAAGGTAGCCCGTATCTTTTTTGTATGACTAATAATTAACTAAACTTTTCCTGTAATTGAACCTGTCTCTAAGAAACTTCCATAGATTACTCTTAGTTTTCTTCTCTAGATTAGAATAAATCTAATCCCTCTTCCAAATAACATCACTTCAAACACTTGAAGACAACCAAAAGATCCAACCTAAAGCTCTTTTCTTATGCCAAGCCCCAGAATTTCATGTCATAACAGTCATGAGCAAGGATATTCACCACCATGGTTTGCCCTCTATTAGACACTGCTCAGTTGATCAATGCCCTTCCTAAAACGTAGTGCCTAGAAATGAACACAACATTCCAGCTGTAGTATGACCAGGAGAGAGAACAGTGGAACTCTTGCCATCCTAGCCTTGACATTCCACCTCTCTTAATAAAGCATATCATGTGGTTTTTTTGGCAGTCATATATAATACTCCTGTCACACACTGAGGTGCTCGAGCATCTCTCCTACTCTCCCCAATAGTCTAAAGATCAGTGGCAGTGAATTAGCAATGACACTGGACAATTTTTTTGTGGATGTACTATATTTGGGACTGGTGACTTGAACTTGGAAAAGCTAGGTGTTCTCAAACCATTCCTCTAATTATTGGGGGTTTTTTATCTCTTCCAAGACAAAGATCATTCTCCTTGACAGAGGGGAAAAAGTCCAATTATGCACTATAAATATTTATTATTAAACCACAGTTCTATTTAAGCATAATTCCAGTGAAAATCTAATTATCATTTGAACAAAGACTCTCATCAAATCCCAGGCAGTTAAGAGATAGCCTTTTCTAATATAACTGAAAATTATGTACATGTAGATTTTCCATAACAAATTTTTAAGCCTAAAATAATTCTCTAATGTGTACTAAATCCACACTCCTGGGCTACTTCCATCAGCCACAACCAGTAAAGTTAACAATTTTTTTTTAAGACTAGATCTCCCTATCTTTTTTTTCTTTCTTTTTTTTAAATTTTAAACAAATGCTTTATTAACTTCTGTTTTACATCATTCATTTCCGCCAGATTTTGAGTTACAATTATTTTTCCCCCTGTTTTTCCCCTACCCACCCTTCCAGAATAGCAGTCCTACAAGATATCGCTTCCTCCAATCTGCTCTCTCCCATATCTTCTCCCATACTCCCTTTAACTTTTCCATTAGAGGAAGGTGAATCTCTGTGTCCCAATGCCTGCACATCTTATCTCCCAATTACAAGCAAAAGAGTATTAATAATAGTATTTATATACATTTGAAACATTTAATTTTAAGACCTCGAATTTCAGATCCATTCCCTTCCTCCCTTGTCACCCATTCCCTCTGGGAAGATAAGTAATTCAGTATATGTTGTACATGTCTAGCTATGCATAGAAGAGGGACAGGATCAAGTAGGGAATAGACCAGGTGGGAGTGGGATAAGTGGGAGGGAATTATAAGCAGCCTTGTACAATATATCTACTATAGATCTCCTATCTTGCCCAGGTTGGAAGTGAATGGGCTATTTAAGGTTCTGATCCACACAGCTGTGACTTGTTTCCAATATAGTATATTTCAGGCCTCCTTAGGCAAACTTGTAGGACCCAGCACCAGGGCCGCCAGCACAGCCACCACCAAGCTCATTTTATTAGTATCCAACTAAGGAAAGATACCCATTTGGTTTAAGCCACTGTAGCACAGAACTCCTAGCTCAAGAGCTCCACTAGCCTAAACTTCCTTGGTAGCAGGGAACAGAGAGGCTGGCAACCATACCCAGTCTCAAGAAGGAAAGAAGGAAAGAAGGAAGGAAAGGAAGGAAGGAAGGAAGGAAGGAAGGAAGGAAAGAAGGAAGGAAGGAAGGAAGGAAGGAAGAAAATTCCTTGCCCTAAAGGAGTTTCCATTCAAATAGAGGACTCAACATGTAAATAACCAAATTAAAAAAAAAAATAGAGAGATCATAGATGGAAGGTAATCTCAGAGGGGAAGGCACCAACAGCTAGTGGGACCAGGAAAAACTTTCTGCAGAAGGTGAAACTTGTCCTAAATCCTGAAGAAATCTAAGGAACCTAAGACCCTGAAGGGAAGAGAGAATGAATTCTAGGCATGGAGAACAGGCATAAAAAGGCAGAGACAGGAGATGGAGGGTCAGTAGGCCAGTGTAACTGGATCACAGAGAGTGTAAAGGGGAGTAAAGCGTAAGGAAACTGGAAAGTTATAAGGAGTTTTAAATGTCAAAAAGGAAATTTCATATTTGTCCCTAGAACAGGGAACCCCTAGAGTTTATGGAGGGGGGATGGAAGAATGGTGACACAGTCAGACCTATGCTTTAGAAAAATTGCTTGAGAAGATGACAGAGTAGCAAGAAAGACCAGCCAAGTTCTCCTCCACAACTCCTCCACAAATATCTAGAAAATGCACCAAACTGAATCTTCATCAAGAAATCCAAGGGGAAAAAAAAAGATTCCAAAATTAGTAGAGGCAAAGAAAGCCGTGGTTATTGTTTCCCTAGATATTAGGAAGGCTTTTGATAGAATATCTCATTCTATTCTTCTGGAGAAATGGAGAGAAATGGATTAGACAATGATAAAATAAGATAATTTTCTAAATTACTTCAGCAGTCAAATGTTAATTTAAAGAATGCAAACTAATTTTTAAAGTAGTATATATAAAATGTAACATAAGAAAATCTACCATTGCTATTTAGCACAAACAATCAAGAGCTAATTCTACTTGAATAAGCTCAAGTGCAACAGAAGAAATCGCCTGACCTTAATTTGGAGAATAACTTCTACTTCCCAGTGTTATGCGTGAAAGAACAAAAGAAATCACTTCACTGGAACAAACCATTGCCTGCAGCCATGCAGCTGTAAGCTTCTCCTACAACAACTCCACTACAAAGTGCTCCATCTCCAGCATATATTATATACTCCACTGATATATGGACATGTGGACACTCAGAAATGTAGAATTTGAATGTTTAAAAGGTTAACATTAAAATGTGTTATAGAAGTTAATCTTTTACTCAAATAAGAATCAAATTTAGAATAATAATGGCAAATTTTGGAGCTATACCTGGTTTTCTTTGTATCTACTGAGATCTGCTATGCAGTATTCTTTGAATAATTTATCATAGTATTTTTTTGCAAGCCTCTTCTCCCTGGAGCCAGAAATATATAAATATCACAATTTAAGAAATCCAACAAGAGTTATTACTTGGAAGCAAGGTCAAATAAAACAACATAAACAGAAAACACAATTATTGATTTTAAAAGATTTGTATGGAAATGCACTACAAGTACAATTTTATTGAGAAATCTAATAAATTATTTTTTAAAGATGCAAGTCAAATAAATGAAAGCTTAAATAAAACTGCCAGGAATTAACAAAAGACCCAAGAAACACTCTTTTATCCTAGAAATGTTCTAATCTTTGCCTAGGAAAAATCCCAAGAAGTAGTTGGGCCTATTGGCTAGTTACTAGAGCAGCTCAACAGTTAGTTACAAGAGCAGCTCAGTAGCAATTACACCATAACTAAAAGAACTTCATTTTAAAGATATTTATCACCATGTAAGTAGACAATATTAAATAACCCCATTCAATAAGTCAATTTATTCAGTTTTGGGGGGGCGTATTTCTCTGTTAACTCATCCTGGCATTGCTGTGAGCATGCAATTTTTGAAATTATGTTCCACAGCAGTGGAATAATAATGTTATTTTGTGGATGAAATGGTCAACTGCTAATACTTGCACTAAAAATTTTTTAGGCTAAGGCTACCCTTTCCATACTATCTGACACAGAACTTTTGAGATCCCGATCAAGCATATGAAAAGATCAAAAGTCCATTTTCTGAGGAAAATAATGGCTCTACCTGAAGTATTCTTGCTTGTCCACACTTCTACTTAAGTGAATTCACATCCTGTCCAGGTTAGAATTTAAAACCAGCTCTTAAATTTTCACAACAAAATGGCACCTTGGGTCTCCTTATATCAAAAGGAAATGACATTCTTTTGAATCAAAAACACAGACTACATGTGCTCTGGTTACTATAAAAGAAGATAATCATCAACTGACTATGACAAAAGATCTGCTATATGTTCAATCAAGACATCTTCTATTAAGTTAGGTTATCAGAAAACAGAGGACCTGGACCACAGTAATAATAAATGACATTTATATAGCACTTCAAAAGTTTGAAAAGTGCTTTACATATATGGAATGGAGGGCTGATGAACAGGTCCAGTGTCCCCCTACTGAGAGAGATTGGAGTCTGCTTCCAGAAGAGCAGCAGATGGCATATAAGGGAAGGATCCTACTCCCTGATTTAGAGCAAGTACAGGCACTCTGTAACTAGTTTTGGTCCACTAACTGCATGGTGAAGAAAGAACTTTTTTGATTGTCTACAGAGCCAGACCTAGGGTGGGAGTGAGAGTGGGGGTGGGGTGTCAAGAAGCACTAACAAGTCCAAGCAAGGCTCTTGTTGGAGGTCTTTTATGCCTCATACTGTCTGACCAAAAAAGACAACGCTGTAAACCCTGGACAGTAAGGGTCTTCGGCTTTCCCCATCAGAAGCAAACATGATTAGGAATTAAGACCCTCAGAGCTTACAAAGGCACCTCCTCTGACCATATTATTTCAAACATTTTCTTGTTCAAAGTAATGCCCTCAGTGAGTTTTTGATACTATGATTTCAATATTTAGGAGGTTCAATAAAGTACTGGTCTGCTTATGCAGAAATCTGTTGTTTTTAATTCACTATGTATGTCCCTCATGACCAGGCCCTTTATTCCACCAGGGAGGAAAATGAAGTTAAGAGAAGTGAGGAAAATTGCCCAAAGTCATATAACTAATTAGTAATAGAATTAGGACTAGAATTTTGTTCTCCTCACTCCTGGCCTAGAATTTTGCTCTCCTCACTCCACTGTTAATCTTCTTGATATTCCAAATTAGTAAAGTTTTTATAAACCAAATTGTTGAAGAATTTGGATTATTTCTTTGCATTTTCCTCTCTACTTTTCAAAAATAAGGTAAAAATATGAATCTGAAAATTAAGCATTAAGGAACATCAATGTGACATGTCCCATATAATAAAAATTACCAAGTCATGTCCATTTCATCTTCTTCATTCCATAGGAATCTATGATTTTCTCTTATAACATCCAAATCTGTCTTGTCATTTTCCCTAGAAAAGATAATGTTTTTAGGAATTATTCAATTTAAATGTAATTAGTTTAGAACAAAAGTACATGCCCAGATTCACTAGTATTTGGGGTGAATTTTTCCCAAAGAGGCTATTTGACAGACATTACAATCACAGATATGCATGGTCAAGCGTAAAAATTTCCTATTGCAAATGCTACTTGGTCAGAGATAGAACAAAAGGGGTCCAAGTGTTGTTCTTGGAACAGAAGTTGTGGTGTTATACAGATTCTTATGTTATATATATATAGAACAATTTGTAAATGTAGCCTCCACTATACTAAACTTTACATCCATGATAACTAACAGATCAAGAAAAATATTAGCACTTTCTATGTTCTAAGCACAGTGGGGAAACAGCTAGCTGAATGTGGTCTGGAGGCTTGGATCTTGGCAAGACAAGGCAAAAAGTTCATTTATCAGAGCAGGAATCCAGGGGTAAAGTCCAAATTTCTGGTATGATGAAGATGGAAGAACAGCACCATGATAAAGGGACAAACAGGGAAATGGCAACCTGGACTCCAGCAAGACAAGGCAAAGTTCACCTATCAGTGCTGGAGGACCAAGGTAGACACCAGTACAACACATCCTCAAGACAATGAAACTAAGAGATGTTATACCTCTAATTCACATAACCTTCAGCAAGGATATATAAACTTCTAGACTTCTAATTTATATAAATTTGTCATTACAATACTTACCCTGAACGTTTGAAATCTTCTTTTTTACCACCATAATATAAAATATAATCATTCACCAACTTCTTATGTCTTTCATACTGAAATGTGAAAAATTAAGGAATTTTTATCCTTAAGAGCTATTGTTACTTCATTAACGAATGATATACTGCTTCATAATGCCATTTGTTCTAATAACCGAATAACGAAATATGGAATTTCTCATTTCTAAAAACATAAGGAGAATTCACTTTTTCTGCCTAGAAAAATAAGATTTGGCTCCTGGCATAATTCGAGATTGAAGAAGATAAACTATAGCTTTTAAAACTGAATTGTACACTTAAGAATGATGATCAACAAAATGGAATCGATTCCAGAGGACTTATGATGAAACATGCTATCTGCCTCTAGATACATAAGGTGACAGATATAGAATACAGACTAACACATTTTTTTATACATGGCTAATGTGGCAGTTTGATTATACATATTTGTAGCAGGTTTTGTCTTTCTTATTTTCTCAGTGGGTGGGGGAGGGGAAGAGGAGGGTAGGGAGAGAATTAAGTAAAAACAATCTCACTATTAGGTTTGCAAAATAAAAATCTACTTACAAATGACAGACAAAAGGAAAACTTTTCAGAATCAGAGTGTGATTTAAATTGTTCTAAAAATACATTACATATAAAGTTTATAAATCAATAAGATGGAATCTTATTTTAAAATTAATTAAAATTTAAAAATTTGTGGTTCTAAGTTAACCATATTTTAAAATTTTAAAATATGGTTAACTTAGAACCACAAATTTTTACACCTGGAAGGAAACTCAGAAGGCATCTAGTTTGATTTGCCTGAAATATGAATCCTTCTATACACCTCCCTAACAGTGGTCATCCACTCAGTTTCACGAATGGAAATATCTTTTGCATGAGACCTTTTAAATAAAATTCATAAATAATAGTTACATTTAAGTAGTACTTTAAGGCAGTGGGAAAATCAATAAAAATTTTTAATAGATGAGTCACTACTCAAAGCATTTATAGTACTTCATTCATTCATTAGTTTATGTATCACTCCCCATTCCCCCTTCCCCTGCACTCCTTCCCTCACCTCCAGTAAAGTGAAACTGACTCAAGGGTAGTAGTAAAAGGGAGGAGAGGGAAAACAAAACAGCTAAATAACACTGGCTCTTCCCACCCCTGGCTACTGCAATAATTACCCTGACCCATGTAAGTTTCAATCAGGTTCTTTTCATCTCTCAGTATTTTCAACAGCAATATGGACCTACCAGTAGTCAGGAAAAACTGAAAAGGTGGCCCGGTCCCATATAGAAGCTGAACTAGAGCCAAGTTGTTTCAGGTATAAAGTTTGTAGGGAGAAGAAAACTTTAAAAGGCTATTTTTGGGGCCAAATATCAGAGCAGACCTAATTAAAGCCTTCAGGTACAGATTCTGCAAAGGTTTTAAATGTGAAAGGTCATGAGTTGGAAGGTCATTACAGACCAGATAAAATGAGGTAGGAAAGGCAAGAAAAACTTATTCAAGCTGGTAAATTTCTTAAATCTCTCCCTAAGTCTTCAGAAAGGTTTTATTCTTTTTTTTTTTTTTTGGTGGGCAATTGGGGTTAAGTAACTTGCCCAAGGCCACACGGCTAGGTTTTTATTTGTGTATGCGTTAAGTGTCTGAGGTCGGATCCGAACTCAGGTCCTTCTGACTCCAGGGCCGACGCTCTACTCACTGCACCACCTAGCCGCCCCCAGAAAGGTTTTATTCTTTTTGTCACTGTCTTAACTTTAGGCGTTAACAAAATAGTACCCATTAGGACAAATGGAAAAATTTTAGTTCAGTAATGGTGTGTGTGTGTATGTGTGTGTGTTCAATAATGAAAAATATATCTTTGAGTTTCTGGAGAAAATTTCACTGAAATAAAAAAAAAAAGATTAAGAGTTTTCAATGTTTCCGCTATTCATTAAAGGAGTGAGAACCATTAAAAGGATACAGCATTCATAGCTATTAGATGAAACCTCCTATTTCTTGCTTCTTCCCTATTAAAAGGAATTTTAAGAACATTAAAAGTTCTAAAATTTTTATACATTCAAATCCCCTAGATTTATACAAATGTTATATAAACCATGAAAGAAACTTACAAACTCAAAAATTCACAATAAAATATCTTACCGATCTAGCTCGTCTGCTGCAACATGTTTATGAGCCACTTTTGTATATTTTTCTTTCTGAAATGGCTTTTTGAGCAATGAATCTTCATTAATTGTCCTAGTGCATTAGGTAGGAATAAAAAAGAATAAATATTTCTAGTTAAAATAGTTTTTCTGATATTTTATATTTTCCAGTTGGGTAACATTTTAGGACACTCAGCAATAAATTCTAAATAAATGTGATAAAAGCTCAATGCCTATCCTAAAAATAAAACTACTGGCCTTGAAGTAATAATTTCCTATCTCTGTAACTTGAATTTTCATACTTCTAATATAGAAAAAAAAAACATTTACCACATCCTTATTTCATAGGGGTTCATGTGTATAAGTAAAGATCTTTAGAGGGCTCTTCCAGCTCTCAAATTCTATCACGCTAAGATGATGAGCAAAGATTTCTTTGGGCATTTTCAATTCCTTCATAGAGAGGCAAGATTATTTAATTGGCCATCAAAAACAAATTAGACATGATCTATAAGCCTCAGTCTAGGATTCAATTCTCTCAATAATATATTAGAAAGACAATGTGCTACTATACTTTCTCTTCCAGCTCTTCTTCTGACTCTCCAGACTTTTCCACCATGCCTGAGCTGCCTTCTCACCCTGGAAGTTGTCAGCACCTGCAGTCTTCTTATCCTGGAGCATCCCTCTGCCCAGGCAGTCCCCTTCTCCCACTGGTGTGTTCCTCCCAAAGAACATTCATTTTGAAGAAGGGTGCCAGCCATTCCTCTCCTGGCTCTGTTTTCTGCTTTCCAAATTCTGTCACCCCTCCCCCCTCTTCTCCTCCACCCCTCTTTAAGCTCCCTTTTATGTGTGTCTTCCCACATTAGAATGTGAGCACCTTGAGGATAAGAACTTTCTTTTTACTTCTATTTGTATCCTCAGTGCTAAGCACAGTGCCTAGCACATGGGAAGTGCTTAATAAATGAGTATTGACTTTACTTGGGTCTAGGACTCAGTTCTTTCAATCATATATTAGAAATGCAACATGCTACAGGAAAAGAATACTGGACTTCAAGCCAGCCACAAGACCTTAGACTGAATCCTAGTTCTCACAGTTCTGTGACCTTGAGCAAATCATTTAACCTTTCTATGACTCAGTTTTCTTACTTGTAAAATGGGAATAGTAATAATGAAACTATCTAATTCACAAGCAAAGTACTCCATAAACTTCAAAGCACTCTATAAATGTCAATTTATAGTTTATCTATTTGATATGAATAGTACAATGGGATAGGAGATAGAGACTGGACTTGTGATTGGTGCAGAGAACTCCTAGATGAGGAAACTCCCTCTACAAGTGTAGGTCAGCACCTTCTCTGAAAATCTCTTAGAGAGCAGCCCAGAGCACCTGAATGATTTTTGAAAGTCATACAACCAATATGGGTCAAAAGTATGACTTGAACTCAGGTCTTCCTGGCTCTGAGGCTGGCTCTCTAGCCACTAGATACTCCACTTCATTAATAATACTAGTAATAATAATTAGAATTTTAAGAAAAGACTTTTTTTCTCCCTTTGAAAGCTACCCATACTCAAACAGATCTGTGTTACCTCCAATTCCTCCAGATATACAGACTATAAACCATCTATGCCCACTTATCCAGAGTGACTCTTATTCATGTCCTCCATAAATTCTCCATGAAGACTACCATCCGAGCACTGGAAGCTTTCTTCACTTTCTCCTGACACTGCAAGGGTACCTGTGTACACTCTGGCTGTCCATCTATCATCCCTAATTCCTGCTAAGGTGACCAACCCATCTTCTTTTCCTTTTCATCTTTAAATATAAGATGATTTTACTGGAGTCAATAAAGCTTTCCATGAAAGCAAAAGCCTGTCTTTTGAATAGTTATAAACATATTGCACACATTTTAAAAGATTTTTTATTGATAATGATTGCTGTGGGCTACATATGAAGTTTTGTCAGTAACTTTTATATTGCACACATGAAGATTATTCTTGTATTTGCAGTTATAGCCACTATTTAACGAGCTTGTTACAGATTACTATTCTTGCCTCAGACTCACAATTTAATCACTGATATTTACTAAAACTAAGAACTGCCCCATATCCAAATGCCATTTACCAAGAAAGTCTGTATGCTGTTTATAAATGGTACAGTTATACTACACATTTTTAATCTTAGCCTTAATACATTCTTTGAAGCATTTTAACCTCCTTGGCTGTGGCTTCCCTATTTTACTTGCCATACAATTGCTCTTGGCTATTATACCACACATTTTCTGTACACATTCAATGGAGAGGAGATGTGCTGTGCTACACTTCAATGTCAATAAATTGGCTATACTCTAGGAACTTAGGATGCTAATGAAACTGAATGAGTGATACAAAGCAGGAGTAGGCCTAACAGGTACAAAGAATCTTCAGTCTGGAAACTCAGTGTTAATAATGCCACACTATATCAATCACCAAAAAGATATGCTGATTTCTAGATTCAGTTTTATAATTTCTTATATCACTGCATCAATAAAGAGTATGATATTGAAATAAAAGAAATGATTAGCTATTTTCAGCTTTATAGTATTGATGGAAACCTTTAACATTATTAAGTAAAAATTCTTAACATCATGCAGTTATTTCTTAACACAACCTAATAATATATGAACTTCAAGCAAAGACTAAAGGACTATTCTGTCAGGTATGTTTTACAGAAGATTTTTGTTTGGGTAGAGGCTGGACTAGATGGCTTCTAATATCCCTTCCAACTCTCAGAGTCCATGATTCATTAGACCAGAAGACCATGCTAGCTTGTGGTCCAAAACCATTAGCATGTCTAAACATTCAGTTTAAGAGATCAGTAGGCTGTAAGGTGTTGCTAGTAAATATTTTTTAACGCAAACACACCATAATGTACATAAGTAAATGCATGTTATTCCCTTCAAAGTAATTAACTTCATAGACTCTACACATTCCAATGAAGCTACTATTGCTCAAAACACTTTTGGAACATTCTTCATGGCTTGCAACATAATCTTTTGAATAGTCTCAAAGGTAATTCAGACCTACATGTTGAATAAGGTGAATGATCAAACTAGGACATACTATTTCTTCATTAAAAAAAGCCTACTGTGCAAAACTCTATCATGGCAAAGAAGGTAATCACTAATGTATAATTCATTGCATTTCTGTCATGAAAAGTTGCTCAAAAAAAACTTCAGAATTTCTACTTAATTAGTTTATGTGACCATTTAGCCTTGTCAGATAAATCATACCACTTGTTTCATGAAGCCTTTCGTGATATCCCCAAACCATTTGTTGCTTCTCCTTCCTCTGAAACCCATAAAATGAAAAGGACTTTGTTTTATTTCCCTGATGACTCATCACATTTTGTCTTTTATTAAAACTAAAGATTTTGAAGTCCTAGACAATAAAACTAAAGACTCTGGAAGCATATATGAGGTTTCTTTTTTAATCATTTTTGTTGATTGAAGGTAGACAATTGAGAAGAGATAGGAAGAACTGAAAAAGTGAATAACACACTAAAAAGATGGTGTCCAAGAATAGGATTTTAATTTCTAAACCACAGCTTAAAATAAGCCAGGTTTCTTTAAGTCTTATGAATCTAAAAAAGCAAGCTTCAAACTAAAAAAGGGGGAGGGAAAGCGAAAACAGCCCAGAGAGATCTGAAAAGACTAGTTCCATACAGAGTATCACTTATAACACAGGAAGAGGAACCAACAAAGGAGTTCCAGAATAGAGTTCTGGATCTGATTTTCACGAACAGGGAAGAACTGACCGTCAGATTGGAAATGCTGTGAACTGAGCACTCACTCATAGAGTTTGTGCTATGAGAGGTGAGGCCATAATCTGTTATACACTCAGAATTTTGGGAAAGTAGATTTTAAAGGGTTAAAAAGAATAGGTATACTCTGTGCACTTTCCATCTATTGCTCTGGGAACAGTTAAAAAAAAAAAGTGCTACCATTGCTACTAAAAAGAAGTGATAACTAACTATCCTTTGGCCCTACTCCCAATTCCTATGACTCCAAAAACCAAAACTCCTTTCCCTGCCTTCTCTGGTCATCTCTTCCTAATATGAGTTCTTTTACCTATTAGAATGTAAGCTCCTGGAAGTCAGGAACCGTTTTACTTTGGTATATTTGTCCTTAGCACCTAGCAAAGTGCCAGGCACATAGCAGACACTTAAAAATGTCTTTTCACTCATTCATTGAATAATTTATTCAATAATGTGATATGACAGTCCTTAAACTAATGCAGTCCTTGGCTACATAAAGGTAGGGAAAGTTTCTAGTAGTTATTGGTTCAGTTCTGGGCACCACATTTTAGGAAGGTGAGTATTTGGAGAAAGGTGACTAGAATGATGAAAGGCCTCAAAGTCCATACCATACCAGGATCCACTGAAGGAAGTGGGGATGTTTAGCATGAAGAACAAAGATTCAAAGGGCACAGGAAAGCTATTTTCAAGAACCTGAAAGAGTGTCATGTGGAAGAGAGATTAGACTTATTCCGTCTGGCCCCAGATGGCCAGTGGGTGGAAGTTACAACAAGGCAAATTTAGACTTGGTATGAGGAAAAACTTCCTAACATTCTGAGCTATCCAAAAGTGAAATGGACTGCCTCTAGAGGACCTGGGTTCTCCCCCTAGCTAGAGGTCTTCAAGCAAAGGCTAGGTAATCACATGTTAGGTGTGTGTAGTCGTGTTTCTTTTTCAGATATGGGTTGAACTAGTACATTGACATTCCTAAAATTGCTGTAATCCTATAATTCTGGTAATACCAGAAGAAAAGATCAGCTATTCACAAAAGACAACATCCAAGAAAGTGGCCAGCAATAAAACTCAAGACATCAGATATCTAAATACAAATGCACAAAGTGTGGGTTAATAAACAGGGTCAACTAGACATCTTAATACAAATAGAAGGAGGAAAATCTGACCTCATAGGCACTTGATGGGATGGAATTCAGAACCTGAATATGGCTTTACAAGGAAATGAATTATTTAAAAGGAAAAGAATAAATTAAAGGAGGTAAAGTAATATTGTATATTAATGAAATAAGCTCCTGTGAAGAAATCCATTAGCCAGAGGAGAGAAATATGGTAGACACTATTTAGGTAAGGAACAGTAAGAGGAAAAAGAAAAGTGACAGTGTTGCAGGTACATACTATGTATATTTTGTAAATAGAAGGAAAAATTAGATGAAAAGCTTGGAAAACATCACCAAATTGGCATAGAAGCATGATATTATAGTGGTTTATGACTTAAACCATTCAAACATCTGCTAGACCTCTCTCACTACTAAAAGCAGAGGAGCTAAAAATTTGTGACCTGCCTCACTGATAATTTTATCCTTCAAAAGGTGGAAAGAAAAATAAGGAAGGACTACAAACCTCAACCTGATAATGACAAACTAGGAGGCACTGACTGCTGACATAGAAGGAGACACAAGAAAACATCAAATGCAAATAAAGAATAGTTCTCCTAGCAAGGAAGTCATAATCAGCTTCAGAATAGAAACAAGTTTTCCTTGTTTCTGCTACCTTAAGAGGATCAAAGAATATGCCATAAAAGAACCAGCTGAAGAAGCTACTACTTTTTTAACTAGAAAAGAGAAGACTTAAGGAGAATTAGATAGCTGTCTATGATTATCTAAAGGGCTATGACGAGGAAAAGGGACAACATTTGTTTTGTTTGGCCCCAGAATCTGAACTAGAAGTAGTGAGTACATATGTAAAAAAGGCAGACGTGTTTGATGTAAGGAAAAACTCCCTAATAATTAGAGATGTCCAAAAGTAGAATGGGCTAGAGGTTTTCAAGCAAAGGCAGGATGACTACTTGGTAGGGATGTTACTGAAGAGAATCTTGTTAAGGTTAGAGTAGATGACTGAGGTCCCTTCCAATCACCACATTCTATGCCCAGGCCTCGTTTGTTCCCTTTCTTCTTCTTCCATACTACCTAACACAGTACCTTACATAAAATAATCGTCCAATATATGAATTAAATCCAATTCAACAAATATTTGAGTGTATACTATATGAACTACACTGTATTTAGAATAAATTATGCATAAACAGTATCAAAGATGTAAAAAAAAAAACTGGTGAACAATTGTGAATCTAACATATCTATTCTTTTAAAATTTTGGTATGACTTTGGAACAATGCCCAAAGGGCTATATAAATTTGTGCATATCCTTTGGCCCAGCAATACCACTTCTAGGTCTGTATCCCAAAGAGATCATAAAAATGGGAAAAGGACTCATATGTACAATAATATTTATAGCAGCTCTTTTTGTAATGGTAAAGAATTGGAAATTGAGGGGATGCCCATCAATTTGGGAATGGCTAAACAAATTGTGGTATATGAATGTAATGGAATACTGTTGTGCTATAAGAAATAACGAGCAAGAAAACTTCAGAAAAACCTTGAAAGAATTGTATTAACTGAAACAGTGAAAAGAATAGAACTACAAGAACATTGTACATAGCAACATCAACATTATGTGATGACTGACTGTGATAGACTTAGCTCTTCTCAGCAATGCAAGGATCTAAGAAAACTCCAAAAGACCCATGATGGAAAATGCCGTCCACATCCAGAGGAAGAGCTCTGGAGTCTGAATGCAGATAAAGCAGACTATTTGCTCTCCTTTTCTTTTGTTTCTTCTTTATTGTGGTTCTTCCCATTAGTTTTAATTCCTCTTTACATCATGATAAATGTGAAAATATATTTAATATGAATGTATAAGTAGAGCCTATATCAGACTGCATGCCATCTTGGGAAGTAGCGGGAGAGGGAGAAAATTTAAAACTCAAAATCTTATGGAGGTGAATATTGTAAACAAAAATTAAATTAATTAATTATATTAAAGTTTTGGCATGTTTTCCACTTCTTACTTTGATGTTTCGTTGCTAGCATTAGCTGGTAATACTACATTCAATTACTGGCTACTATTTTCCACTCATAAATATTTCCACACATAAATATTATATTATTTTATAAGTACTTCCATTGAGAGGTCAGAAATGTTAAAATCTAACTTTTTTGTTCATCACTCAAGGTATAAGATAATATTCACACAAAGAATTTGGAATGACAATGAGAAACCAATAAATAAAAGGGAAGACTAGCAGTTAGAAAGATAGTAGAATAAGAGACTGTAGAATCACTGAAGCCAAGAGATTAAAAAGTCACCAGTAGAGGGAATAGTCAACTGTATCAAAAACTGCAGAGAGAAAGAGGAGGATATGGACCCAAAAAAGGCCATCAGATTTGGTAATTAGGTCATTGACAGCCTTTGGAAGATGAGAAAAGGATTGAAAATGATTAAGAAGAAAGTCAGAAGTGAAAACAAAATGTATGAACAATTTTTTCAATAATTTTACAACTGTGAAAAGTGGATTTTTTATTACCATTACACCAGAAAACTAACAAGTCACATAAACCCAAACATGAGCAACACATAAGGTAATGTGACTTGATCCCTTTCCAGCTTTAAGTCTTCATTCTTAGAATGATCCTATTATATACTAAATAGCAAGAAAATATTCCAAAAATTGTAGTATTCCAGAAATGGAACATCAGCATAGTTCTGCTGTGCTGAATAACAATCAAGAATGGAAGATGGTGGAATCCTGAAAATATTTTTCTATAGTACAAAGCTCTGTTGTAAAAAACATCTACATGTCCAGTTATACAACACAAAAATTAATGGAAGGTGACATCTTACTTCAATTGTTGAGGTTAGTAATAAAAATGCAATCCACATAACACACTAAGTATGATAACACCCTCAAATTGACTTAATAACTTGTCTAGTAAAATCCAAGTGATATAATATGTTGACAGCAGCATGCATCTGTGGACAACTCCAGGGCTAGTCTGTTCTCATATTAAAAAAAATATATATTTGCTGCCAATACATTGAAGGCTAGAGGCTTCATATAAGATACACCTCCTTAGTTTGGAAACACTCAAGTGTCAAACAGTTATTAAATGCTACTATGCACTAGGCACTGAGAATACAGTGAGAATACAGAACAGCCCCTGTCCTCAAGGAGCTGACATATGTGAGGAAAGAAACTAAACACATATAGATGTTTTTTTAAATGTAGAAAGCTAGGGGGTATCAGGGAAAACTTTATGTAAGAGGTGGCACTTTTGCTCAGCTTTAAAGGAAGCTATGGACTCTAGCAGGTAGAGGGTAGAAGGAAGGGTATTCCAGGGATGAGGGATAGTTTGTGCAAAGGGACAGAGATAGGAGAATGTCATATATGAAGAAAAGCAAAAAGGTCTGTTTAACTGGACTTTAGATTACATGAAGGGGAGTGATGTATAATAAAAGGTAGGCTGGAAGGGAAGGGAATAAACATTTGTATTTATATAACCTGTGCTAAGAACTTTACAAATATTATCTCATTTTATCCTCACAACAACTCTATGACATCAGTGCTACTAACTCCATATTAAAGTGAAAGAAAACTGAGGCAAAAGTTAAGTGATTTGCCCAGGATCATACATCTAATAAGGTACTGAGGCTGGATTTTAACTCAGAGCTTCTCGATTCCCTGGCCCAGGACTAACTGTCCAACTGTCAACAACTGGCTGGAACCAATTGTGAAGATTTTAAAAGCCAAAGGAGTTTGTATTTGATCTGAGGTAACAGGCAACCAACAGAGCTTATTGCAGAGGGTGGGGGAAATGATATTATCAGACCTATCATTTTGGCAGATGCATGGAGGATGGATTGGACAGGGGATAGACCAGAGATCAGAACATTAAGGAGCTACTGTCAAAGTCCAGATAAGAGATGATGTAAGCTTGGTAGGGGCTATAAGGGTGGAAAGAAGAGGATGGATGCAAGAGAGGCTGAGGGGCAGAAGTGACAAAACAACCAACTGAATATGTGGCCAGGGCGGGGGGAGGTGAATGACTCCAAAGTGACTGAGGTGGAACTCTCAACAGAAATAAGGATTTTAGAAGGGGGGGCTAGAATGCTTAGAGTAAAACATAATGAGTTTTGGTTTGTATATGCTGAATTTGAAATTATCTAGTTCTAAATGCCTACGTGACAAAGGACTAGAATTCAAGAGAGATCAGGGCTGAATGTATAGATCTGGAACTTACCTGCAAAGAAGGAAAAAACCCCAAGAAAGTTGATAAAATCACTGAGAAAGACCGTGTGGTAAAAGAAGGCCCAGGTCAGAGCCTTGGAGGTACTCCCAGTTAGGGGGCAGGATTTGATGATGATCCAGCAAAGACTAAGAAGGAATGAAAAGTTAGAAGAATAAATAGAGATGAGTATCACAAAACCCAAAAAGGTAAGTGGATTCAGGAGAGAAGGATCAGCAATGTCAAATGCTACAGAAAGGTTAGGAAGGTTAAATGCTGACAAAAGCAAGAGATCACTTTGGAAAGAATAGCTTCAATTAAGAGATGAGGTTGGAAGCCATATGACAAGGGGCTAAGAAGTGAATAAATGGAGAAAAGAGGAGAGGGAATGGAGGCAACAAATTTCAACAGCTTTCTCTAGGCCTTTGACTATGAAAGAGTAGAGAGGTAAAGAATGGTAGCTTGGAGAGATGGAAGGGTCTAGTGGGAATTATCTCAGGATGAGGGAGACCTGGGCACATCTGTAGGCAACTGGATAGGAATGGAAAAACAGGGAGAGTGAATATTAGAGATAGAGTGAATTGACATTACATAACATAATTTTGTAGTCGACCCAGTCAGTGTGACTTCCTTCAGCACCACTCAGCAGCATGAGAATAGGAGTGGAAGGGACAGATAGCAAGGAGGTAAATCAGGACTGGGACTGGATAAAGCATATGCAACATTAAGAAAGGGGAAAAGCAATTTGAAAGAAATGTTGAGGATCAAGACTGAGAAGAGAAGAAAGTTAAGTCAGACTGGGGTTGATAGCATGGGAGAAGACAGGTAAACTGGAAGTCATGGTGAGAATGAAGAATAGGTTTAGGAGGAGCCAGGCATAAAGAGAGATAGGAGGTTATAGCTGGTTGGAGGAATTTCAAAATTCTTGATCACAAAGTGGAATAAATTGACTGACTGTGTTTAGAACAATTTAAATAAATGGATGGATTAGTTATCTATGAAAATCTTGCCAGAAGTAAAATGTCCTAAGAAATTCTGATTAGGTAAGAAAATGTTGATGAGTGGAGGGTATATCCCTAAAATTTCACTAAGAAAACAATATTCTAAAGTGTAATGCAAAATAGTAACTCACTTCTATATAGTATTTTAAGGTTTACAGAGCACTTTACTTGACCCCATGAGGTGGATAGTAAAGAGATCAAACACTATACTATACACGTGTGTGTGTGTATGTGTGCGCGCGCACCATTATCCCCATTTTAGAGATGAGAAAACTGAGGTTTAAAGAAATTGACATACTCATTGTCACACAGCAAAGAAGTGTCAAAGCCACAACTTTACCCAGGTTCTGACTCCAAAACTAGTGCCCTTTTCACTATACAATGATGCAATATGGGAAACTCTAACTTAAGGTAAAGTCATAAATTTTCAAAAGTTGGCTAGTAAAGAATGTTTATAGTGTTTCTCTAGCACAATCCAAAGGAAGACAAACTCCAAGATTCTAGACAATAAAAACTAGTAATAGAAAATTTCTGGAATGGAGCAAGGCAATTCACCAAGCTACCACAGTGTAACAGAAATGCTCCTTGAACTTCAAACTCCTTTTGTCCTAATTCTATTCTCAATAAGTAACCTTTTTAACTATAATTTGGTATTAGTAAATATATCTACACATGTCTTGTGTACATATGACAGATTCCAGTTACTGTAAGAAGTATATATTTTTCATTATACATTAATAAACTGACAACCTAAATCAGTCTCTTCTGAATTTGGTTAATGTGAATCAGTGCCTAAAAACTTGATCACCACATGATGAATTTATAAAGTCAAATTTCCAAACCTACAAAGCTAAGGGACTTTGGAACATGGTGATCTTGCCAAGGTACAGCCACCCAAAAGCCCCGGCTGAATTAATCAGCTAGACTCTCTCTACCCATCTTAATTACAATCAAAGGCTCAGTCCATTCATCCAAGTTACCATTTGAACTTGGCCTTAGACTCTTGGCTTTCATTTTGCAGCAAAGCATTAGAAAAGAAAATAGAACAGGCAAATTCTCAGAGTTAACAAAATCTTAAGCAAAGCATGTTTCATAAATGAATAATATATGCAACAGATGGACCTAACAGCTTTAATCTTTTTTCCTTCTGTTTTCTGCAAAAACATACACTGCCAACAAATCCATCCTATAGCACCAACATCATTTTCTTAATTTTTCAAAACAGTTCTCAGCATTTGAGTCAAAGCATCACAGCTCACTGAAAAGAAATTTTATTCATTAGAGATATAATCATCTGCAGAGGCACACACATATTCTGCACAAAATTTAAGATAAGAATTAGGTACCTTTTTCTTTTTTTAGGTTCTCCACAGTTCTCATCATCACTAAAATCAGAGTCATAGCTTCCATGGCCATGTATCTGAAAAGAAATACAGAAATTGATTGCTTGTAACCTTACTATGAGGAATTGGCTACAAATTATTTGATAATGTGAACTAACATTTGAAATAGTGTTTGAAATTACATAAAATTTAGGTTGAGACAATTTTTACAAAATAAGTTTAATAACTAACAAAATGCAGCTAAATGGCACAGAGGACAGAGGCGCTGATCCTGGAGTTGGAAAGCCTGATTTCAAATCTGTCCTGAGACACTAGCTGTGTGATGCTGGGCAAGTCACTTAACCTCTGACTGCCCTAATTTCCTAATCTGTCAAATAGGAATAATAATAGCACCTACCTTCCAGGGTCGCTGTGAGGAGAAAACAAGATAATATTTATAAAACTCTTGGCAAACCGTAATGCCCTTTATCAATATTAACTATTATTATTATTAGAAGGAAATGGCAAACCACTCCAGTATCTCTGACAAGAACACCCCAAAAGGGATCACAAAGAGTTGGGTATGACTGAAAAACAACGGAACAACAAATTATCATTAATATTATATGGCATAATTACAACAAAGTTCTTGCTTTATGATCATACTATCTATACTAAAGCCTTTTTCAGAAAATAAATTCATGTTGATTATACATTGGCTACAACACAATACCAATGACAAACTGTACTGTGAAGCAATCTAATTAAAAAATGTAAGACTAGGGGCGGCTATGTGGCGCAGTGAGTAGAGCGCCGGCCCTGGAGTCAGAAGGACCTGAGTTCGGATGTGGCCTCAGACACTTAACCCACACAAACAAAAACCTAGCCGTGTGACCTTGGGCAAGTTACTTAACCCCAACTGCCCTAAAAGGGGCAGCTAGGCAGCGCAGTGAGTAAGAGCGCTGGCCTCGGAGTTGGGATGACGCGAGATCAAATCCGGCCTCAGAAAATGAGCACCCACACATAAATAATGACTAGTCGTATAACCTTGAGCAAGTTACTTAACCCCAATTGCTTTAAAAAAAAAATGTAAGACTGGAAAACTTGACTTAATAGAGTGACAGTTTTGGAGTTAAGAAGACTATTCAAATCCAGGCTCAGGTACTCACTAGTGGTGTGACTCAGCTCAAGTCCTTAATTTAACCTCAGCCTCCTTATCTCCAAAATGGGAATAATAGCACCTTCCTCCCTGAGGTTGTTGTGAGGATCAAGTAAAATCATAAACATAAAGTACTTTGTAAATGTTAAAGCACTGTATGAATGCTGGCTTTTGTTATTATTACATAGGCAGGTCAAGAGATAACAGACAGGCAACATAATCCATTGCTACTAATGAAACATTAAGAAGTCTAGAGGAAAGCCTACTGAATTTGGGGGTGGACCTCCTATGGTAAGGCAGGGACAGGTTATGGCTTGTACCACTGAGAGTATTTCTTATAAATGAGATCTACTAAAGTGCTCAAGTTAAAAGTATAAGCATTATTGTCAAAGGGTCTAGACTAGAGATTGAAGTTCTCAAGATATCATTTAGTTATAATACAATGGCTCAACCTTTTCTGTGCCTGGCCCCTTTCTGGTGAAATTTAGGAATCCCTTCTCAGAATGTTTTCAAATGCATAAAATACAAAAGATTACCCAAAAAAATTCTATCGAAATAAAGATGTATTTTTTCCTATCCAGATTTATGGACCCCATGAAATCTATTCCCAGGTGTTCTTGTGTAATCAGTGAAACAGTTATCATCCTATACAATAACTCCTATATGGTCAATAAAGTGCTTGTTAATCCTTTACCTACAATTTAAAAAAAAAACTCTTTTATGTAACTTTTTCTGCCTTATCTGAATATAATGAACATAATCTTTTCATCAAAACTCATAATCATCACATCTAACAAGCTATCCATCATGTGGATGAATGAGTACCAATCCAGGAACTGCTTATTTTCACAGGAAAGAAATCTTAGGTGTGAAATTGTTAGTCATGTGCTTCTTTTCCTCATAAAAATAAGGCTAAATAACCTCCAGGGTAGTGGCACTTAGTAGATATTTAATATATGTTTGCTGACCGTAATATTAAATTTTAAATGAATTCCTGCAAAATTAATTATTTCATCAAAGTGACAAAGCATCTTTCAAACAAGTATTTCATTGCATGGTTTTGTTTTTTAACACTTAGACATGCTCTTTCAATTCAGTTTTCAGTGATGATTGCTAAAGCTCTACTATACATACATTTCAATCCAATGAACAATTACCGGCCTAAGGCCCTCATACCCTACCTAAGCCATCTGACTTAGTGACAGACATCTTTTGATTGTTGAAAGGGGCAAAGTGAGGTTAAAGAAATATACTAAGCTTTTGTTTTAATATTTCAAGGAAAATGCGGTGTAAAAAGGAAAAGTTCCAAAGAAGGAACTGAGGAATAAAAATCAACCCTTTTTCACAGAGCTAACTCCCAAAGGTCCTCATAATAGAATCTGATCTTCGAATTTAACCAACTTTTTAGGTTATTAACAATAACAGCATATCCTTCTAGCACTTTCTTCACAACAACCCTAGGAGGTGGGTAGCCTTGTGTGAACCCACTTCGGCTCTGCCAGTCAAGCATGGAGCCACGCTGGCCCACTCGCGGATCCTCCCCCGTAGCAGGGCACTCTGCCCCTTCCCCGCCCGCCGCTGCTAACACCTCCCCCTTCTCTCCGCTGCCCTGGTATGTCCCTACATGGTTACGGGTTGTGTCCATGAGGACGAGCCCTACTGCAGGTGGCGTCTGGGTTTTTTGGTTTGGGGTCCCGGTGTCCCGGGTCAAAGAATAAGCATTTCATAAAATGGGAAACATCCATGACGTCACCGCCTCCCAAGCAAACACAAACATCGCCCCCTCCCCCACCCCGAGTCCGCAGAAGTTCCCTGAGGGCGGGGGGGGGGCGGTTCCGCGGGTCTCGGTACGGCAGTGAGTGCGGTCCTCTTCGGGGGCCAAGTGTCGGGATGGGAAGAGGGAGGAGGTGGATGAGGGAGGGGCTCCAGCTGCCCTCCGCCACCCCGACGGCCGGGGTCCAGCCTCAAGTCCCCGCTTCCAAAAGCCCTCTGGAACCATAAAAGGTCAGGGCTGGGCCTCACGGGCCCCGCCGCCGTCCGCGTGACCGCCCCCGCCTCTCCTCCCGCAGCTCGCGCCCAGGTTCCCCTACCTCACACACACCCCCGGCCCCGCCCCCAACGCTGCAGCGACCACGCACCGCCTGAGAGAGCCGCTGCTGGGCCGGCTCCATGGTCGCAGCCGCACAGCCTCACGGGAACCAACCCTCTAGCCTCGCTCTCCTCCGGACACCGGATCTGAGGGGCTTCTTCCGCCTACCGCCGCCGCCGCTGGTGCCACTGGGGAAAAGCACCGGCCTCGGCTCCCGCCAAAGACCGATGCCGCTGTGTCCTTCCGCCTAAAGTGACCGGTCGGAAACCAGGGTGCCGGAAGGGACGGCCTCGAGCTCTCGCAAACACTGAACCCTGCAAGGCGAACGTGCTCTAGCGTCCCACAGCAGCTTCCGGTGCCCCGCTCTCCACGGCCTGCTAGGGTGCTTTGGCCTGGAACACCCCGTTTTAGAACCACTACATACACACATTATAGGCTCATCCTTCCCCTCCCTTTCGCGGCTCTCTCCTCCCCTTTCTTTTGTCTCTTCCCTTCTCCCCTCCTGCCGACACCCCCTCCCCCTCCAATCCTCTGCAACTTGTCACCACATAAACCGAAACGATTGCTTGATTGCGTGGCGGGTTATTTGTAAATACTTTCATCCCAAGCGCCGAAGTAAAAGACGTTTCTAAAAGTACAGTGCTTGGCACACAGTAGGCCCTTAATAAATACTCCTCACCTGCCCACACTCCTTCCCCCAAATGTCCCATCCGGTTAGTTTCTCGTCTTTGTGAAGCCCTGCCTCCACTCGCGTCTCCAAAGAAAGCCTGTGAACTGTCCTATTTACCTGCAGCTTTCTTCTTCGGATTTAAAATAGTAATAATAATAGCTGACATTTATAGAGTGGTTACTATATGACAAGAGCTTTACAGTTGCCCCACAAGGTAGATGCTGTTATCCCCATTTTACCCATTGGGAAACTAGGGCAAGTAGGTTAAATGACTCACCTAGGGTCATCCAGCTTGTAAGTGTCTCAGACTGGATTTGAACTGAACTCTTGCTGACGCTGCCACCTAGCTTCCCCTTTATCGTAAGAAACCTGCACAGAAAGCATGTTGTCAAATTTGTAGATGACAAAGCTTGGTGAGATTAACATAATGCAAGACAGAATTAGGATCTAAAAAAATCTTGACATGTTAGAACAATGGACCAAATCTAATGCCATGAAATTCATTAGAGTCCTTGGGAAGAAAATCTTCATGGTGTGCAGGAAACCCTGGGTTCTCAAAGGCTGTGTCAGTGAAGTGTAAGCTCTGACAAGATGGAGTATATTAGCTGTTATCTGAGGACAGACACAATGTCTCCCATCTTGTTTAATTTTCATTGACTATCTCCAATGTCTGGAATTCTTTCCACACACAAAAAAATCCTAGTTGTCAAATAATTATTTAGTCATCTACTTCTTTTTCTCACAAAAATAAAGCTTAACAACCTCCAGGACAGTGGCACTTAGTAGGCACTTGGAAAAACTTTTGTTGTCTAACATGGATTAAATGTCAAATGAATCACTGAAAAATTAATTCTTTAGTCAAAAGGACAAAGCATCCTGTTAAGAGGCATTTGACTTGCCTTCTGGCTTTCTTCAAGTGTCAGCTAAAATTCCACCATCTATAAGGTCTTCCTGGTTCCTCTTCATGATAAATGCCTTCCCTCTAAGATTATCTCCAATTTATCCAACCACCACCTCCCTAAAAAGCAACAACAAATCCAATGTCATTCATTCCCTCTACCTCTCTGCAGTCTTTGATATTGTTGATCATTCTCTTCTAGATACTCCCTTCTCTCTAGGTTTTTAGGACAGCACTCTCTCCTTGTTCTCTTCCTACCTATCTGATGTCTCCTCTGTCTCTTTTGCTGGATGCTCTTCCATATCATACCTTCTAATCATGAGTATCTCTCAGGTATCACTCCCGTGCCTTTTCTTCTCCTTCTATACTACTTCACTTGGTGATCTAATCAATTCTCATGGATTTTATTACCATCTCTATACTGATAATTCTTAGATTTACTTATCCTGCTCCAAACTCTTTGCTGACTTCCAAACTTGCATCTCCAGCTGCCTTTCAGACATCTTGAATTGGCTGGCCAGTAGACATCTTAAACTCTCTATGTCCAAAACTGAACTTATAACTTTCTTCCCTAAATCCTAGCCCCCTTCCCACACACCTCTTCCCTATTACTTGTTAACAAATAACTCCCAGCTCCATAAAGGAACTGGAAATGAAATAGAGTCTGATACACCAATTAAAGGCATTTATTGTCTGAGAAAAGACTTGTAGGGGAGAGAAGATCATACAATGGAGCAGAGAAGGAGAAAGTTCTTCAGCTGCTCAAAGGGGAGTGGAAAAAGGTTATTATGGAATTATTAATTCTGTTATCATTAATAATTATAATTAGTTATTAGATTTTAATTATTATTAAAGGAATTAGGGTTTCTAGAGGCTTTTGTTCAGAAGAGCAGGAGTTAAAGGAGAAGACATCTGTAGATGTAATAAACCAGGGAGCACAGCATGTTTAGAAACTCCCAAGCAAGGTCTTTAGTCTGCAGCTTCTGTTCAAGTTGTCCTTGAGCTGATCAAGGCTGGTTCTGTGGTTTCTGGCAGCTACAGGCAATCTCCAAATTCAACTAAAGTTCACTCACAAAGGATCACAGGTATGTCAAGTGGTGCTTAGCCTCAGAAATCCTTCTAATTGAATGGTTGTTGTGTAATTCCATTGTCCTGCTCCCCTGTGAAAAAAGGAAGTTCAAATATGCAGTATATTCATTACAGAACCCATGTTAACATACTGTAGAGGGCAAGACCCTCCCTTCACTCTGGCTCACAGTGTAAGTGTCATCCTCAATTCCTCACTCTCTTACCCGCCATATCCAAGCTCTTGCCAAGGCTCATCAATTTCACCTTTGCAGCATCTCTCCAGTAAACCCCCTTCTCCTCTGACACTGTGTCCACTCTAGTACAGGCCCTCACCACCTCTCTGGACTATTGTAATAGCCTGCTGGTGGGTGGGCTTGCCTCAGGTTCTTCCCATGCCAATCCATCCTTCATTCAGACACCAAAGTGATTTTCCTAAAGCTAAGTTCTGATCATCTCTACTCAAACTCCATAGGTTCCCTATTGCTCCTAGGATCAAATTCAAAATGCTCTGTTTGGCATTGGAAGTCCTTCATAACCTACTCCTCCCCGCTTCAACCTTTCCAATCTTTTTATACTTTACTCTCAAAAATACACACTGATCCAGTGATACTGGCTTCCTGGCTGTTCCACAAGCAAAGTACTCCATCTCTCAGCTCTGGGCATTTTCTATGGCTGTTCCCCATGTCTGGAACTCTTTACCTCGCTGGCTTCCTTTAAGTCCCAACTAAAATCCCACCTTTTACAGAAAAACTGCCCCAACCCCTCTTAATTCTATTTGTTTGCATGTTGTCTCTTATTACATCGCAAGCTCTTTGAGGTCAGGGAATGTCTTTTGCTTCTTTTTGCATACCAACCATCCTTAATAAATGTGTATATATGTATACATATGTATATGTGTGTATATATGTACACATACATACATACACACATATATATGTTTGTTTATGCTTAGTTGTTTACATTTTGTCTCCCCCATTAAATTGTGAGCTCCTTGATGAAAGGGTGTTTCTTTTTTTTTTTTTGCATCCCTAATGCAAGACACATAGTAGGTACTTAAATTTTCCTTGACTTTACTCAACCAGCCTTGTTAAGTTTGGAGAAGTGACTCTTGGCCAGGTGACTGCAAAGTGATCAATTTTGGGGCTGAAACATCTCTCAAAAACATCTAAGAAGGGACGGCTAGGTGGTGCAGTAAGTAAGAGCACTGGCCTCGGAGTTGGGATGACCCGGGATCAAATCCAGCCTCAGAAAATGAGCACCCACACATAAATAATGACTAGCTGTGTAACCTTGAGCAAGTTACTTAACCCCAATTGCTTTTTAAAAAAAATTTAAAAAAAATCTAAGACGTCATTAAGGGGTTGAAATCAGTGTCAGTGGAGGGATTGCACACACCAATAAAATCACAAATCCTTCAGAAAAGTTGTGAAGAAAGCCCTTTGCAAACCTTAAAGCATGCTATACATGTGAATTATTGGAGAGATTTTAATCCAGTGTATGATACTGGTTGTGGGGCAAGTAACTTTACTTCCTGAAAATCTTAAAGCATTGTGTAAATATGTCATTATTATAAATGTAAACTCCTATCCAGTCCAAAAAATCAACTTCACAAGCTGAAGGTGATTGAGGCATGGCTCCACAACAGCTTGTCTGAAATAGATCTGAGTGTTCTAGCAGCTCAGTATGAGTCAACAATGCCACATTGTAGCCAAAAAAAATACTGATGCAGGATTAGGGTTCATTGAGAAAGTATGGATATCCAGAACACAGGAAGGGGTAGAATACTGCTGTACTCTGCCCTGGTCAGATACCACCTGGAAGGAGAATTGTGTGTACCAAATACCACCTTATAGGAAGTACATTGACAGGTGGGAGAACACCTAGAGGAAGGTCTTTCTATTATGCCCCCCCATCCTCTTTACCCCAGCTATACCCTCAGGACTTCTGACCTGAAGCTAAACTTTATTTTCTGTGGTTTTTCCCCTAGAGTATTAGCTCTTTAGGGTTAGGGACAGTCTCAATATTCCTATTTGTATCCCTAGCACTCAGCCCAGAGCTTGGCACATATTAAACATTTAAATGTATTTTCATTCATTTATTCAACTAAAATTGGAAGGGGCATCAAAACCATGTCCTTTAAATATCATTTGAAGGAACTGGGGGAAGGGGATTAGTGTAGAGATAGGATATGATTTCTATCTTCAAAGATTTGAAAGATTATAACATTATGCAAAGATTAGAGTTATTCTGCTGGACCTCAAAGGGCAGAAATGAGAACATTTGTCAGAGGTAAATTTAAGCTCAATGTAAGAAAAACTTGGGCAGAAAAAGTATGTTTCTTCCCTTTGGTGTTAAAGCTCTCATGTGAGGCAACCAAGTGTCACTGTGGATAGAGAGCTGAGCCCCCGGAGTCAGGAAGACATGAGTTCAAATCTTCCCTCAGACATTTGCTAGCTATGTGTGACCTTGGGCAAGTCCCTTAACCTCTATCTGCCTCAGGTTTCTCAACTTTAAAATGGAAATGATAATAATAATTACACATGAGGATCAAATAAGATAATACTTATAAAATGACTGGCACATAGTAGGTGCTATATAAAAGCTTCTCCCCTCTTCTTTTTGCATACCAACCATCCTTAATAAATGTGTGTATATGTATACATACACACATACATGTTTGTTTATGCTTACTTGCCCCTAATTTACTTAATATTCCTTTTTATTTGCCTAAAGTTTTAGGGAGTTTTTTTCAAAGAGCATTCACACTTCTTAATTTATCTTCAAAACAACTCTTTAAAGCAGCTACATTTTTTTATTCCATTTGATAGTTGAGGAGCCAAAGGCTTAGAGCTTAATTAAGGTCAATCATCTGATTAGGGAACAAGCTAGATCTAGAATATAGGTCTTCCAGCACCTTTTGTTCCTTCTAGGAGACATTTCCTTTCTTTTTGACTTTTGGGCTATCTTAGAAGAACACAGAGCTGAATCAATCCATATAGGATTCAAAGCTGTGGTTCGGGGGAGTGTTGTTATTCCAGAACTGTTGATAAGCTATACTTTCAGCAAACACTTTCATTTTTGCCAATGAGACAGCAATTTAAACTGGTCCTCTTCAAAAATGAAGGACAAACACAACCTGTGAGTAGACCAAGTTGCCTTAATGGGGACCCAGGTAGATGGGTAACTCAGTTCATCCTTTCCCTCTCCTTCTCCTTCTCTCCAAAGGAAGGTAAATTTTGATGGCCAGAAGCTACTCACTTAACTTGGGGTTTACTGGCTAGATTTTTCTTTCTTTCTTTCTTTCTTTCTTTTTTCTTCCTTCCTTCCTTCCTTCCTTTCTTTCCTTCTTTCTTTCTTTCTTTCTTTCTTTCTTTCTTTCTTTCTTTCTTTCTTTCTTTCTTTCTTTCTTTCTTCCTTCCTTCCTTCCTTCCTTCCTTCCTTCCTTCCTTTCTTCCTTCCTTCTTTCATAAAACCTTAAACCAAGTTCACTATTTTGGGCACTAAGGATACAAAGAAGCAATAGAAAAGATCTCTGCCTTCAAGGGACTTAAAATCTAATTTGACACACAATGTATATACTTTAAAAGATGACATATGCTACCTTGTTATACATTTGCCAAAACATATATTACAAATTATTTCCTGAATTAAGAGGAAAGAATGAATACCAAAGGTCTAGGAAGTCATTCTGAAGAAAGTAAGGTGTGTGGAAAGGAGGAAGGAAGGCCTGGGGTGGAATGGTGGCAATGGCAGGAGTTGTGAGCTAGGAACAATATTTGGGAACAATAAATGCAGCTAGGGACACCATAGTGCACCAAAATGCTGGGCCTGGAGTCAGGAAGACTCCTCTTCCTGAGTTCAAATATGGCCTCAGACACTTACTAGCTGTGTAACCCTGGGCAAGTCACTTAACCCTGTTTGCCTCAGTTTCCTCATCTGTAAAATGAGTTGGAGAAGGAAATGACAAACCACTCCAGTGTCTTTACCAAGAAAACCCCAAATGGTGTCGTGGAGAGTTGGACACTGAACAAGAACAGTAAAATCAGTAACTCGGGTTGGCTGAAGCTGAGAAGTCCTAGACTTGAGAAAATAAACACAAAGCAAGGCAGCATGTAAAATGTCTTTGCCTAGCAGTGGCAGGCATTTAAGTGCTAAAGGAAAAGGTTGAAGAGGCAGATACATTGGGTGTGAGAACCAGATGGTAAACGCTAGCTGAAGTGATTTAGACTTTATTTTGTAGATAGTAGGGCACCATTAAGGGTTTCTGAGGAAGGGGAGGACTTGCAAAGTGATCATTTAGAAAGATTATTCTCACATCAATAATGCAGGATGTTGGGAGGGGGCGGGGAGAAGTGGATCTAGGAGACTCTGGCAATGATCCAAGTATGAGGTGTTAGACATGGAGGGAAAGGGATGAATTACAAGGGTATTTCAGTGAAGAAAATTACATGATTTGGTAACTGATTCTTTAATGTTCTGGGTTAAAAAGGAAAGGAATGATCCTTTCATGAGAAGATTCTGACCTGAGATATAGGAAGAACAATAGTACCACCAAGAGAAGTGGGGTCTTTGAGAAAACAAGCTGTTTTGGAAGCAATGTAATGAGTTCATTTCTTTTTTTTCCCCCCTGGCTTTTTTGGAGGGGGAAAGGTAGGGCAATTGGGGCTAAGTGACTTGCCCAAGGTCACATGGCTATCTTTTTTTGTGTGTTAAGTGTCTGAAGCCAGATTTGAACTCAGGTCCTCCTGACTCCAAGGCCAGTGATCATGAGTTCATTTCTGATACACATTTAACTTGACATTGAGATGCCTACTCCAGGCCTTTCCTAGTGCTAGTACCTTTAGAGTTGCTAGAGATTTCCTTTCTAAAACCATTCTCTGTCTTGTATGGATTGATTTATGTATTATAGTTCTCCCTTTTAAGCTACTTGAGGACAGGGGATGTTTTTGCTTCCTCTTTATGTCCCAAGTGCTTAGCACTGGTGTCTGGCAGATAATACGTGCTTAATAAATACATTGATTGATTGATTGATTGATCTGAGTGAAGGTACCCCCTTATGCAAGTTTGTAAAATAAGAAAATAGTCTTCATGCCCTCACAGTTTTTTATCCTTTTCCTGTCATCAGAAGCAGCTCTTAGGCATTTTCACTTTATTGTGAATGAATGTAAGTCAATCGGTCTTTTTTTAAAACTCTAATTTTGGAATGAAAGCCTTTGTCTCCTGTTAAAAGAATTTCATACTGAGAGAACAGGTTGGAAAGGTTTTTGAGGGCATAGGAAAGTATTCTTGGAGATTCTAAAATTATGCCACTCAAATGACTTCTTATTTTGTCTACCTGTAAGCAAAATTTCTTCTACTTGTTTGTTTCAAGTAGACAACCATGTTATGGGCAGGTAGGTGGTACTTTTGATAGAGTGCTGAGCCTGGAATCAGAAATACTCATCTTCATGAGTTCAAATCTGGCCTAATCACTTAGTAGCTATGTGACCATGGGCAAGTCACTTACCCCTGTTTGCCTTAGTTCCTCATCTTTAAAATAAACTGGAGAAGGAAATGGCAAAACACTCCAGTACTTCTGCCAAGAAAACCACAAATAGGGCCACATCAAAGAGAACTGACCAACAACAACGTATAAGCAAGATGCATCTACTTCTAGAATCATTTTTGGATTGAAGAGAGTAGCAAAATCGTTTAAGTAGAAACACTAGCCCCGACTCCAGGAACTTTAAATAACTCAGATGAATTCCCAGTTTGAGGCCCAGTTTTGAAAGTTGAGGAATCCAGGCTCAGGAACATTTTGTGTAGGAGATCCCTGGGGGCTGGGAGGAGGCTAGGGAGAGGAGGAAACTTGGTCTCCTCCCGATGCCCCATCTGCCATGTCATCAGATATACTGGACAAGTGAGAAAGAACCATCTCCAGCCAGGAGCCTGAGGCACATACCCAAGGATGGTCACCTGAAGAAGTAAACACTTTCAAGGAGTGTGACCTTCCCCTCAGCTTCTTACAGCAGAAAAAGTGCCATATGTGAACTCAAGACAGAAGCAGAAGCTGGGAACCTAGTTGAATGGTCCACTCAGCAAAGAGTAAAATGCCTGAAGGAATATAGAGGATGCCACTAAAGGGGAAAGGAAAACAGAAAGGGGATTGTGGGAGTAAATAGTAACAGTAATGATGATATCTAGCATTTATACACCACCTACTATGTGTCAAGCACTTTACAAGTCTTCTCTCTCTTACCTCACAATAGCCCTAGGTGGTAGGTACTATTATCTCCATTTTATAGATGGGGAAACTGAGACAAACAGGTTAAGTGACTTATCCAAGATCATAAAGGTAGCAAGTATCTGAAGCTAGATTTTGATCTCAGATCTTCCTGACTCCCAGTGTAGAGTGCCATCCACAAACCACCTACCTGCTTCTGTTTGTGCCTGAGATAACATTCACCTACCCCAGATCCTTTTATAGTGAACATAGAATTTTAGAGATGAATAGAACCTTAAAAATCATGTAACCCAATCTCTTCAATTTATAAGTGAGGAAACTGAAGTTGAGAGATGTGATTTTACTAAGCAAATACAGATAGAAGGGAAAAAAAGAGTCAAAACCTCAGAGGCCTCCCCACTCTGAGGACAGTGCCCTTTCCCCTTTGCCCCACTAAAAGGGGACTTTTAATTCCTAACTGGAGAGTTTAGACTGAATATGATAAGCAATAGGGACCCATTTTAGATCCTTAAGTATGAAAATGACATGATGAGATAATGTTGTTTGAAGGGAATAATTCCTGGCAGCCAAAGCAAATTGAGAAAGACAGGAGAGGACCTCATTTGGTGACTATTTGCATCAATTCAGGCACAAGGTGGTGAAAGCCTTGTATGGTTTCTTTGTTGAACCCCCTACTTCTGAACTTCCCTCTGCTATTTAAATGATTTTTTCAGAGTTTTCACTTAAGTCTTATCTCTCTCTCTCTCTCTCTCTCTCTCTCTCTCTCTCTCTCTCTCTCTCTCTCTTTTTCTTTTTGGAGGGGGAAGGCAGGGCAATTGGGGTTAAGTGACTCGCCCAAGGTCACATGGCTAGTAAGTGTGGTCAAGTGTCTGAGGCCAGATTTGAACTCAGGTCCTCCTAACTCCAGGGCCAATGCTCTATTCACTATGCCACCTAACCACCCCTTAAGTCTTATCTCAACGTAATAAAGTTATCACTTAAAAAAATACAGATAGATGGCAGCTGTGGGAATGAGGCAAGAGGAAGGAAAAGAGAGGCATTGTTCTTCCCACTGTTGAGCCTGGGCCTACATTCCACACACCCTCCACTGTCACTTCTGTTAGTACTATGAGAACAAACTCCACATATCTTGGATAGTTTATTTTCACTTACAATTAAATACGGTATAAACCAACCCATAAATTTTTCCTTCCTAGCTCTCACTTTGGACTTCTAAGTTCCCTTTACACATAACATAAATAAAACCCACTCATAGCAGCTTTATATATGTTGCTATCTCTCTACAAGAAGAGGAAGGGAATTAATGATATTTTTCCTAAAGACGATTTTTACCATTCTTTTTTTTTTAATTTTGAGTTCCAAATTTTCTCCCTCCCTCATTTCCACCCTCCCAGAGACAGTAAGCAATTTGATAAAGATTAAACACATTTCTATATTAGTTATATTGTGAAAGAAGAAAAACCAAAAGAAAAAATGCAAAAAAGATGAAAACTAATATGCTTTGATCTACATTCAGACTCATCACTTACTTCTCTGAATGTGGATAGCAATTTTCACTATGAGTCCTTTGGAATTGTCTTAGATCTTTGTATTGCTGAGAATAGCTACATCATTCACAGCTGATCATTGTATAATATTGCTGTTACTGTGTGCAATGCTCTCCTGGTTCTTCTCACTTCACTTTGTATCAGTTTGTATAAGTCTTTACAGGTTTTTCTGAGAGTATCCTGCTCATCATTTCTTATAGCATAATAGTATTCCATCACAATCATATACCACAACTTGTTCAGCCATTTCTCAATTGATGGCCATCTTAATTTTCAGGAACAAGCATTTATCTTGTGCCTACTATGTTCCAGGCACTGTATGAAGACCTTTTTATATATATTCTCTCATTTGATCCTTATAACACACCTGTAAAGTAAGTGCATTTTATAGTGGAAGAAACTATGACAGAGGTTAAATGACTTGCCTGAGATCACATAGCTAGTGAGTATCTGAGACCAGATTTATGCTCATCTCCCAGACTCCAGGCCCAGTACTCTCTCTACTGTACCACTTAGCTGCCTACAAGGTAATTTGGTATTTAAGAGGGGTGCCATCTCCACATCACCTCCCTACCCTGCTACATATGCACTATCTTTTCTCAGCTATGGATTCTAATCGTTGCCTGTGTGAAAACACTCATCATTCTCTCACAACAAAAGATGTGAGACATGAAATGGAAAACTCAAGCAAAACCCCAGAATTTTTCAACCTGTAATACAATACTGCATTAAGTGAGCATATATAACATATACTATTTAGAATCAAAGTAGAGGAAAACATAGTAACATTACCCAAAATTTGAGAATATTTCTGAGAATTTGGGTAATTTGAGTACTTTCATGAGTGGAGGGCATTCCCTGTGAGGAATATTCTTTACCAGTTCCAATCGCTACCATCTTTGCCATTTATACTCTTAGAAAGGTGCCTGGGACCCTAGGGGGCTAGGTGATTTGACTCACAAAGTCAGTATGTATTATTTCTCTGGAAAACACTTTCCAGGTATAGCTACTGTACTGTAAAGGCAGGAGTTCTCAAATGGTGGGGCTGTGAGTTTCCCTGAACATGCCTAGAAATCCCCAGCCACCATCCCCACATGCAGTTTGCAGCCAGTTTTTCTCAACTTCGCTTCAGGTAAGTCATGATAAAAGTTCTGTCTGTGGAGGTGCAAAAGTGATTCCTCTGCTGGGGTCCTGGGAAAGGAAGGAAAGAAGATGAGGAGGGGAAAGGAAAGGCAAGGCAGAGGAATCATAGGGTTCAGACAATGGGTCAGGAGGCCCAGATCCTCAAAAATCCTTCTTTGTCACTAACTTAAACACTGTATGCGTTAATTCCTCAAATAAAAGAAGACTGTTCCCTGAGCAAAAAAAAAAAAAAAGTTTAAGGACCATCCCTATGAAAGAAAAAATTTTATTTATGAAAAAACTATCTATAGGATATAAATAACTAAATACAAAAAGCCTCGATACAATACAATTCAGTGTTGATGGAATTGAGGAAACTAGAATCTCAGTACTTTTGTTGGGAATCCAGTTGAATTCTATAAATATTAAGCACCTGCTATATGTCATTCAACATCAAAAAGAAAAACAAAACAGTCCCTATCCACAAGGAACTTATATCCCACTGGGGAAAAATAGCATTTACATAGACAAGCAAATAAAATAAATGTGAACTAAATGCAAAATAATAGTGGAAGAAGAGATGGAACAATAACACCTTAGGAAACCAGGAACTGATGCTTGAGCTGAGCCCTAAAGGGAGATAGGAGATGGAAGTATAAAGAGGGACTGGCCAATGAGGGCCCACTCCTTAGTACTGGGCACACTGTGCACACTGCCCGATGGATTCCTCACATGTATATTTGATGAACCTTCTAGTCACATAAATACATATGTATCAGAGGGTTTTCTATCTATCTATCTCTCTCTCTACCTACCTACCTACCTATCTATAAATCAGAGGGTCCTGATCTCTACTTTGGAGAATATTTGATACTCTGTGGTTGTTTCCTGTTTACTTGCTATGTATCACTGTGAAGCCTTTTGATTGACTATTGAGTAGTAACTGATCCAAATCTCTCTCTCTCGCTCTCACTCTCTCTCTCTCTCTCTCTCTCTCTCTCTCTCTCTCTCTCGTCTCCATCTCTATCTGTCTTTGTCTCTGTCCCTCTCCATCTCTCTGTCTCTCTCTTTCTGCTGTCTCTGTCACTCTCTCCCTTTTTCCTCTTCTCTCTCTCTGTGTTTCTGTCTCTGCCTCTGTCTGTCTCTCTGTGTCTGTGTGTTTCTGTCTCTATCTCACTCACTCTATCTCTCTGTCTCTCTCCTCTCCCTTATCCCCCTCCCCTCCACTAGTCATTCTAGTGAGGAGGACAAATGCTATAAGCTCTGGGTGGAGAAAGAGACCTCAGCCTTTGTCTTCCCACCTGGTCTAATCCCATGTGGTTTGTCAGTGCTTCTGTCCTTATGTCTATTCTTTCCTGCTCTTGGGTGAAGACAAGCATTAAAGACAACTACGACTTTATGAGCTTTGAAAGATCAGAGGATTGAGCTACTTGCAGATCTGATAACTGCAGTCCATGCCAGAGTTTGTCAATGGAGGGGGCCCATTGTGCTTGAGAAGTTTGCTTGATGGAGGTGAGCAGTAGATCAATACTGAGGGGTCCTTTCCTTCAGCAAAGGAGCTTCTCATCCAGAATCCTAGGCTGAATTGAGGAGTAATTTGGTGAGGTGAATGCTTTGTAGTAATCACTTTAAGTTTGAACTCGCTCTCCCCAGGGACTGAGGCCACAGAGAGAGAAGTGTATTTCTGATGATGAGGGAAATCTGGGGGAAATCTTTTATACTTCTGTTTTCCCTATATTACTCCAGTAAATATCCCTTTGGAAAAACTAATTGAGTTAACTGGTTAAATGAATGTTTTTGTTGTTCAGTCGTTTTGATGAGGTGAAGGCTCTGGGAATGCCCTTGAGCTCTCCTTGAATCTTTGAGGTAGAGGCTCTGGGAACCCCCCTTGAAGTCTGATTAAATCATCCCATTTGATGAGGCATTTGCATGAAGCCATAAGCCTTACATTGTGGTTGGGCCCAGACCTCAGTTACTAGCCTAGCCCTCCATTGTCCATCTACTTCTCACCATTGAGTATATCAAAATATCAATCCACCCTTGAACTGGCCTAGCCCACCATTATCTGTAGTCTCCAGGTAGCCTCCAACAACTTCCCACCCTTAGTCACTCATTGACCTCATCTGACTTCTCCTGAAGACCCTTCCCAAACTCCTCCTCTAGACCACCCCTAGATTCCTCCCACAACTTTCTGTATATAAGACCCCATCTTTCCTCTATGTGTGTGACAGCACCATAGAATGACCTAGCACAGACTTACTCTGTGTCTAAAACAAGCAAACTTTTAATAAACTTTACTTTTCTTTGGCTAAGAGAAGACTTGAATCAAATTCATTTGGCAGGACCCGGCGTGTTGGTATTTTGGGGTCTCCAGAGCAAGCCTAACCCTCTTTACGGGTAACCTTCAGTTTCAGTTGTATCTGACTCTTTGTGAACCCATTTGGGGTTTTATTAGTAAAAATACTGGAGTGATTTGCCATTTCCTCTCCAAGTTAAATTAATAGTGGTTAAAGTTAGGTTAAAATGATAATAGGTTAAATTAATAGTGGGGTACTAATCACTAAGTTAGCCCATGACATAAAGGAGATACTAACTGTAACTGGTGATAGATATTGGAGAGAGCAATAGGGACCCAAACATTCCCAATGCCTCAGAAGTACCCAGGGAGATGTACCTAGCCTAAAGGGAATTGGAATAAGAACCACAGAATGTAGATTTGCTATAGTCAGTCAATTGTTTGGCATTAAGAAGAACCTACTATATGCCAGTCACTATGGGAGGCTCTGCTCTAGAGATACAAAGACAGAAGCAAAATAGTCTTTGCCTTCAAGGAGCTCACATTCTATTGGGAAAAATAACATTACAAAATAATGTGTGTGTGTGTGTAACATATGTGTGTATGTGTGCATATTATAGTCTCAAATATATAATATCTACAAATCAAATACGAGATAATATCAGGGCCAGATGGGAAGGGAAGGAAGGTACTTAATAGCGTAGGAAAAGCTTCATGTAGCATGCACTGAGCTTTGAAGGAAACTAGGGATTCAGAGGTAGCTAGGTGGTTCAGTGAATAGAATTATCAGCCTGGAGTCAGGAAGATCTGAGTTCAAAATCCAGCCTCAGACACTAACTAGTGAACAAGTCACTTAACCTGTTTGACTTAGTTTCCTCCTCTGTGAAATGGAGACAACAATAGCACTTACCTCTCAGGACTGTTGGAGGATAAAATGAGTTAATGTTTATAAATAAAGCATGTTACATTGTCTGAACCCTATGATTCCTCTGCCTTGCCTTGCTTTTCCTTTATAATGGCATAAAGTGCCATTTATAGGGTACCTTAAAGAGCCATGTAAATGAAAGCTATGATTTGGTGAAGATAAAGTGATATGATACGCTAAAGAAAGAATATTCTAGACATGAAGGATATCTTCTATAAAGGTATAGAGATGGTCAGCAAGAAGGCCAGTTTGTCAAATTGTAGAGTGTATAAAGGGCAATAATGTATGAGGCTAGAAGGTCACGTTCATTCTGGTTGTGAAGCTCTTTAAATGACAGAGGAGTCTATATTTGATCCTGGTTGTAACAGGAAACAATTGACATTTAGTGGACAGGAGAGTAACATGTCAGACCTAGACTTTAGTGGGGAAGGAGTCACTTTTTCAGCTATGTGAAAAGTAGATAGGAAAGGGGCAAAACCCAAGACAGGGTAACCAAATAGGAAGCTATTACCATAGTCCAGGTATGGGGGGATGAGGGCCTAAGCCAGAGTGGGGCCCATATGGGTATATAGAAGGTGACAGTTGTGGAATAAGAGTTAGAAACCATATAATTTGATACCTGCTTAGTTATGTGACATAAGGGATAGTACAGAGTCAAGAATGAATTCAAAGTTGTCAATTTTTATAACTAGAAGGATGGTGATGCCCTCCACAAAAATGGGAAAGTCAAAAGGATGGGTTCAGTGAAAAGAATAATGAGTTCTGTTTTAGATGTGTTAAATTTGAGATTACCTATGGAACATACAATTCAAAATGTCTGGTAGGCAGTTGGTGATGCATTCTAGGCATGGAGGAGTCTGGACAAAAGCATAGAGGGAGGAGATGGAATATCTTATATAGGGAGTACCAAATAAAGCCAGTTTGGCTAGACCATAAGGGAAAGAACATGATGGGGTGGATTGTGAAATAAATCTAGAAATAAAGTTTGGAGCCAGATTATAAAGGATGGTAAATGTAAATGTACATTGGTATTGGCTTTTTTGAGAACAAATGTAGAACTATGGACAAAAATCACAAAACTGTCCATACTCTTTAACCCAATGCTCAGATTATATAAAAGGGACATTATTACAATAAAGAAGTAGACATAACGATACAAAAAATAACTGATATATTGAAAAAAAACTAGAAACAACATATATTAACCAACAAATTGGTTTTCATGTATCAGTATAATAAGACATTATTCTGCAAAAAGATGACAAATATGAAGACTACAAGTAAATATAGAAAGATATATGATGTGATACATGTGAACAAAGATAGAATTTCTTTTTTTTCATTATCTTAAAACTTTTAATTTCTTTCTTTCTTTTTTTTTTTTAAAAACAATTGGGGTTAAGTAACTTGCTCAAGGTTACACAGCTCGTCATTTTTTATATGTGGGTGCTAAGTAACTGAGGCTGGAACTGATCCTGGGTCTTCCCAATTCTGGGGCCAACACCCTTACTCACTGCAAATTTCTTTCTTTTTAAAAATGTCTATTTTACTTTATTTAATTTTTAGATGTGTTATGATTCTTTTTTCTCTTTTTTTTCTTTATTTACTTTTAGTTTACAACATTCAGTTCCACAAGCTTTTGAGTTCCAAATTTTCTCCCCTTCTCTCTCCTCCCCCCTCACCCCTTATGGTGGTGTGTAATCTAATACAGGTTCTACAAATACTGTCACATTAAACATTAGACAAGTTGTAAAGAATTATAACTATTGGAATGAACAATGAGAAGAAACAAAACAAAGCAAAAAGGGAGAACAAGTAGTTTGCTTCCATCTGCATTCAGACTCCGTAATTCTTTCTCTGGATGTGGATAGCCCTTTGCACGAGTCTTTTGAAGCTGTCTTATAGACTTGCATTGCTGAGAGGAGCCCAGTCTATCAAAGTTAGTCATCACAAATAAGATGTGTTTGTAATTGTGTGCAATGTTCTCTTGGTTCTGCTCCTCTCACTCGGCATCAGTTTATATAAGTCTCTCCACGCTATTATGAAGTCCTTCTGCTCCTCATTTCTTATAGCACAATAGCATTCCATTACATTCACATAACACAACTTGTTTAGCCATTCCCCAATTGATGGACATCCAATAGAATTTCTTTAAACAACATTTACATGGACTAAGGCTATATTTAAAAACCAGTAATAGCAAACAAACCTCTTAAGTGCACATACATAAAAGAGATCAGTAGGGATTCACAAAGCAAGTTTATTATTATTTAAAGTTGAAATTTTGATACTTAAAGTATCAGTATTTTGTCAGAGTGGGTATACCAACGTAGATCCCAAACTGTCTCTACCTTAGTAGGTGGCCTTCAAGAATTGATATGATTGGAAAATTTATTACCCTGCAGCCAATCTGGTGTTGAGCCCCTTCAAATTTAGCTAGGTTGTCCTGTAGTCACTGCATAGTTTGTTGCTGGGCCTGAACTCAAAACCATTTTACCTTGGAAGAAAGCCAGAACTTGTTTCCCAAAGGCAATCCCTCCCTGCTCATGTTCTCCTGTTCAATTCTGGGCTCAGTTCATAATCCATTTCCAGTGTTTGTCCAAGATATATGTAGTGATGGATCAGTTCTTATGAGCTGTCCATCTAACTGCACGTTGTAGTCAGGGCATTAATATTCTGTACATACATTGAGGGCATTCATGATGAAGGAACTAGAAGAGAGAAGTTGGGCTTTCAAAAACAATAGCCTGCAGCAGCCATTTTTTTGTAGTCATGCAGTAGACTGAAAGGTTTAGGAAGTACATGATTCCACTGTACTTTTCTATAATTTTTTTTTTTTTGGTAAAGCATAATACCATCTTATAGGCTGTCCTCCAAAAAGACGTCTACCCTGCATGTCAAAAATCTTATGAGATTCCTCAAGAGATGTCACAAAAGAGATGCCTTTGTTCAACAACTATCTGATCAACGAATATCAAGCAAAACACAAGACAGGAAGATGCAAGCTTGCCAAAGGTTTTTGTTTACCACCATGGAGGATGTCCAAGAGTGAGCAAATGGAAGAGGGATTCCCTATAGGCAGTGAGTTTCTCCCTATTCTCCTATTTATGGATCAAATTGTTCTGGGGCTTATATAATCAACATTTCAGAGCCTTCTAAGTAAGACCTATCATACATAAATACATGTTTATTTTTTTAATCAAAATGTAAAGCTCAGATTCTATGGTTTTATTTGGGGTCAAATCTTATATTCTGTTTATTTGTATTTTTAGGAATAATAAGTTTATAATATAAATATATTAAATTAGATTTTATTTTATTTAAAAATTAAATGATTTTTAAAAGATTATATTCCAGTTCTTAAAAAGTACAATAAACTAATAAGGTTATCTATTTATTTATTTTTACTATTTTTCTGTATTTATTATTCAACATATCTATTTAGGGACCTATAATATTTTTAAGGATTTGGAAAGTTATGGTCTGAAATATGTAATTCTCAAATCAAATCATTCATCACTTTGTTCATCCAGTTATATAGAACCAGACAAGTTTGACCAAGTTGTCTTTTGAAACAGATTCTGAAATTTGGCCCATGGTAATTTGGGCAGAATTCAATTAAATGTCTAGATGCATCTAGGTCAGTTTCCTTTTTTTCAAGGAGCCTTTTTGTTGAAGGGAGAAAAGGCCTATAATTTAACTTGTCATTTTCAAAAAATATACTATAACAAAGTACTGCCTCCTTATTTTCCCATAAAAGGATGAGCGAGGAGTGAGGAATTGTTTTGGACTCTCCTAAAATGAGTCAACTAAAAAGTTAATGAATACCAGAGCCAATAATTGGAAGTGAAGTGAAGAATGAAGACAAACGCTCAGTACCAGCTGCAGCAATTAAATAAGCACCTGCTTCACCCTTCATCCACCATCACCCCCACCAACAAACCCAACACTGCTTCATTTAGATTTGTTGCTGTGCTTTTTTTGAGGAAAAAGAACCTTCAGGCACCATCTTATTGATTTTTAATTTGGGCTTTCGGAGGAAAATACAGTTGGAAAAAGGTAGTGTTTACCTGAATGTAGTAACACTTTCTGTTTCCACCATGCAGAGTTTGAAAAAAATATAAGATCCTATGTAACCATGGCAATCAGCTTCACTAACCTGAGGACCCCTGGTAAGCTTAGCTAGTACAAAGTAACTGATTACTCCATCTCAGGGAGAAGTATATCAGATTTCTAGAAGGAAGAATTCTGTGCTTTTAGAAAACCAGAGAGATTAATTAAAGGCAAGTTAACTCACATAGAAATAAACTAACAAACAAATGCCTTTGAGTTTTTCTAGAACATTGTGAATGTTTCATTGTCACGAGGAGGAATGAGATAACATGTGAAAGTACTTAGAAAAGTTAAAAGCACTATGCAAATATAAGGTATTCATTATCTTTATGGATAGGCTTTGGTCTTTCACAAACCTAATCACAGAAAAGCCTCCAGATAATGAGGTGTTAAACTAACTATAAAAATAGTTATGCCAGGCAAACCCTTTATGGAATTCAAATGAATTCCTTGATTGAATCAGAAGGGAAGTAAAGCCAAACCATGAAGAATGAGAAACCACACATTTGGGTGACCTTTAAAAGTCAGTTCATTAAGTGGACAGATTAGAAGAGGAACCTAGTTCCTGATGGGATGAGAAGGTGGAAAAAGGTGATCTCTATCAGAAAGCTGTGCAGAGCTGGGACAATTGAGGGATATAAAGAAGGAAGCCAAGATTCTATGAGCAAAGCTGCTTAGGCCAAGCAGGGAGCCAGAAGTAAAGCAAGAACCCAACCTTGAAAGAGAATTGCTGGGGGAGGGGAGGAAGAAAGGGTTTTTCTTTTCCCCACCCAACCACACACCCACCTCCCATTGTCCTTGTGGCTTTGAAACTGAGCTTCTCAATCACTGTAGGACACATTGCATCCAGCAGAGCAGAGATGCATGCTCCAGACAGATGTGAATATAGAGAGTCAGTAATTAAAGGAAGAAATTGTTGTTATTAATTTTCCATTCTTGAAGAGGACTAATGACATCACAAGGGTAATGTCTTGACTTGCTCATGAATTAGATTTAAGTGTGACTGCAGTCATCAGCCTCATTTTCTCTTCCAAGTCATGGAAGTCCAGTAGCAAGGCAAAAGTCAAGATGACTGGTGATGGCAGTGGGAGACCATGGTCTTTCTAGATTAAAGGTCTTTCTCAGTTTGTCTGAGGCAACACCCATTCAATGATTAAGGGTTAGATAACAATTGAGATAAAAGATGGCCTAATTTACTATCACCAAAATATCAATCTGGTAGAGGAAGGAAGACCCTCAAAGTTTCTGGCCAGAACAGAATACAGTTGCTATTTACACTCATTTTAAGATATCAAAAGCTGCTTTGAGGAATGGATTCCTGGTAGCAGAAAAGAGAGCCAGCTATGGCCTTAAGAGATAGCCAGGGCTTACAAGTCAGAGTCCAACTCTTTTGTGACCTAATTTGGGGTTTTCTTTGGCAAAGCAGTTTGCTATTTTCTTCTCCAGCTCATTTTACAGATGAGGAAACTGAGGCAAACAGGATTAAGTGACTTACACAGGTCACACAGGGTCTGAGGCTAGATTTGAACTGAGAAAGATGAGTCTTCCTGACTCCAGGCCCAGCACTCTATCCACTGCACCACCTACTTGCCCCAATTATATCTATTGGCTGCCTGTTAATTGGAAGCAGACTACTGAAGGCTTATGAATTATAGTTGGCTCTACACAGGGGAATCCTAGAACCTGTGAGAGCAGTAGCCCCAGAGTGTGGGGAGGGATTCCAAAAGGGAAATATACACACACACACATATATATGTGTATAAATATTTCTATACACACATGTGTGTGCGTATACATGGGTGATTGAATTTTTGAAGACAAAGATACTTGTACTACAGTGTATAACCAGAGCCCTCTACCAGGGGAGAGGATTCCAAGTAAGAATTTCCCATTTCTTGTTTTGAGGTGATGAGGAGGGGTGAGAAGACTTTACTCTCCATCCCCACCTAACAAGCAAGCATTTCTCAGTCTCTGAGAATAGAAATTCCCAGGAGGCTGTAACAGACATAGAATATATTAGGTAAATCTAGCTTGTACCCTCACATTCTGGAGACCTAACATGTTCCTTTAGGGAGCAGATAATGAATGACTACTCTGGCACTGAAAGGGACTTTTTTTTTCTTCTCCCAATTAACAGATTTAGAACTGCAAGGGAGTTCAATGATTGTCATCTCCAAACAACTCATTCTATAGAGGAGGAAACTGAAGCCCAAAGGAATAATGTATTTAAGGTAACCAAGGTAATAAATAGTAAGGCTGGGATTTGTACTTAAGGCTCTCTGATTCCAATCCAGCATGCTTTCTAACTGAACCATTCTGCCTCAGCACCTCATCAGAAAATATTTTTTCTATATATTCAGGGAGGATTCTTTGTCTCCATTCTGTAAGATGAAAGCTTTCAAGTACCTCAGCTTTTTCAGAACCACATTAGGGACTTCTATGGCTGGCCAGGATATACCTTAGTTACATAAAGTTTAATAATGCACAGTGAAACCATATGAAGTCACTTCGTTCATGGCTGGATGATGGGATGAGAGAATGTATCCTGTTAAGTTACCAAGTAAACCCTTATCCCCACCACAAGAGGTACTGTTTACAAAACGAATGCAAAAAAATCTTCCATATGCTACCTTTAAGAACTGCCTTTGTTTTATATGAATATATATTATATATATACTGTTATTTATAATATATAACTATAATTCAAAAAATTCACCTGAACTTTTTCCCTCCCATTTTAATTTAAACAATGATTTTTCCCATTTGACATAATATCAACTCACTTTTGAGTTTCTTGCCTTTATTTTGATGTCAGATACTAAAATTAATTTCACATTTTTCTTTTAACTCTGCCTTTTGAAAAGCATGCCAAGTATTGGTGTGGGGGATGGGGGAGCATTTATATTAACATGATAATGGTTCTGAAATGAGTCCGATGTGTGAAGCATTCCAATTGGCAGCCTTCTGAGCAGCTTCATTTTAGCTTTCTTTCTCTCCCAGTCTGAATGGTGGAGGTTGAATTATTTAGTGAGCTGCCATGAGTGAGCCACATAACCTGTTATACTGAAGAAAATATTGAAAAAAAGTTCTTACTGCATTTTCATATTCCAGAATTTTAACTAAAATATTAAGGAAAGGAAAATGTGGGAAAATGAGCCTAAGGCTATGTGTACCTGGACTCAACCAATAACCTATAGTTACGAGTAACCAGCCCGTGAACAGGGGCCTTCCTGCATCCTGGCTTTAGGAATTATGGGAAAGTTCCCTTTGCCCTGAGATACTACCCACAATGATTTTTCTCCTATTAGGGGAATTCTGTCATCACTTTCATTCTTTTGGATTAAAGCATTGTTCTTGGTGAAAAGACATGCTCCAAACAAGCCATGCTCAGTTCAGAGGGACTCCAGGAGATCTGCAATATCACAGATAACTCCAAGTTATCTATTACTTCTCCAAAATTCTACTGTAATGCCTCACTGGGGCATGAAGAGGATCCTAAGGAATCAAAGTCTATGCCAACAGAACATAAACTCTGCAGGTATTGTCTACCCCTAGGAGAAGGAAATGGCAAACTTCAGTATCTTTGCCAAGAAAACCCCAAAAAGGATCATGAAGAATCAGACACAACTAGAATGAATGAACAACAAACAGTAGCAAAAAGAAATGTAAACTCCCTGAGAGTAGGAACCATTACATTTATGTCTTTGTATTCCTATCACATAGCACAGTATATGTCACATAGTAAGTACTTATCAATGGATTGGTATTCTATCAAGATGAAAAGGCCTGGAGTGTGAGCTTATGGATGAATTACACCTAAACCATCAGCCTAGCTAAGTTCAAAGCTGCTCGTCACTAGAGGGCTGGCCACCAGGTAATGATTTTTTGTGTTTTTTGTGTTGCCTACTCCTAAGTAAGCCATGTGGAAGGGCTGAGACAGAATCAGTAAGTACTTACATAGATTAAATCATAAATCCTTAAGACACTAAAGCAAGTACTTAAACTAATGGAACAGGGTAAAGTGACAGATTTTCCAAAATACAAAATAATTCCAAATTATTTCTGTTTAGCTTTGGAATAATATATCCATCTCATTATTATCTTTGCAACAAAGTAACTTGCCTAGGTTTTTCTTAGTCTAATATTTAATATAGCTCATATTCTCTGACCATACACTTTCAGACAAGCCTGGGAATATATTGAACAAATTTTCACATTAAAAATTAGCTACCTCTCATTTACAAAATCAGTAAGGCTCACATAAATAAATGAAAGTTGTCTGTTTTTCTTTAGGGAGAAACAGACCAGCACTAGTAATGACAGAAAGCTAGTAGTACATTCTAAGGGAAATAAATCTGCTACCTGAACTATTATTAGAGGAAGAGTTTTGAAAAACTATAGTTGCTTGCATTAAAGACAGTAAAACATCATTTATCTGTATCCCTTCAGGAATGGATCTTAATGGAAAGTTGAGCTTTTCAAAATTATACTAGACAAGTTACTAATTTGAAGATGTACTTATGCCCAGTGGTCCCACCTCTAGATATCTATTCCAAGGAAACTAAAGAGAGAACAAAGATCCCATAAATATAAACAACATTCGTGACAGTACTTTGCACTATTTGTCTCCCTTGGCAGAATGCTCTTCTTTCTCACATCTGCCTCTAGATTTCTGTAGCTTTCTTCACATCTCAGCTCAATTCTCATTTTCTTTAGGAGTCTTTTCCCAGGCCCCTCTCCCTGCAACAGTCTGAGATGATTTCTACCTATACCTTGTATATACCTAGTTATTCATTTGTTTACTCCATTAGACTGTGTGCACCTTGAAAGAGGGCACTGTTTTCACATTTCTTTGAATCCCCAACATTTATTTACCACAGTGCCTGGTACATAGTAGGAGCTTAATAAATGCTTGCTGTTATTTGAGTAGGAAAAAAAAGGTAAGCCCCTACAAATAAAGTGATTGTCTCCCGAACGGGAAATGTCTGAATGAATTGTGGTCATTTAATATGCCAGACTATTATTGTATGTAAGTAATGATGGCTATGAAGAATTCAGAGAAACTTGGGAAGATGAACAAAGGAAAACAGTTTACAAGATGACTACAACAATATAAAGGAAAGTAACAGGGAAAGAATCCAGAACTCTACCAAAGACAGAGTAAAATAAGTAGAACTCTAGATTCCAGAGAATTGATAATTAAACACACTTCCTTTCTCCTAGTTGGAAGGTAGAAGTTTGGAAGGGCAAAGTAAGGGTGCAAAATGTTGCCTGTACCATCAGACATAAGCAATGCCTGGTTTGTTCAGCTATTTTTTTTTTTTTTGAAGGTATGGGAGGTTATCAGAAAGTTAAAAGAAAAGTAACAGTAATGAAAAAAAAGAGAAATTTGAGCATTTGGGAAGCAATTTCTCTTCTTCTAGATTATGACAATATTAGCAATTAAAACAGAGAATGAAATTCATTTTGAGTAAAAAACAAAAGCTATATACTTATATATAATTCCTTCAAGCAGAGGACTAGAAGAGAAATATATAATTATGAAAGACATAGTACAGTTGATAGAGTGCTGGGCCTTGAGTCAGGAAGACCTGCATTCAAATCCAGGCTCAGATACATACTAACTGTGTGACCCTGAGTGAGTCACTTTAACCTCTGTTTGCCTCAGTTTCCCCATCTGTAAAATGAGAATAATGATAACACCTACCTCCCAGGCTGTTGTGAGGATCAAATGAGATGATATTTGTAAAGCATTTAGCACAGTACCTTAAATGCTAGCTAATATTATTACCAGTGTTCCCATTTGTTTCACAGTATTATCCTATAGAAAGACAAAGTGGGAAGAGGAGTAGACTTAAGAGTCCAGGGAGCAAGGCTAGAGCCTCAACCCTGCCATTTTAAAGCTCTATAATCTTCAGGGACTCACTTCATCTCCTGAAGCCTCAGTTTCCTCATCTGTAAAATGGTAATCATTGTGCCTGCCCTGTATACCTGGCAGAGTTATTGTGCAGCTGAAATGACACAATGGAAGTGAAAGTATACGGTAAACCACATGGTGGTGGGTAAATATAAAGCTGTAACTATTTATTTTGGTTTTGTCTCTATGAAATTAGACTGAGAGCTGTTTGTTTCTAAGCCACTAGGGATGAGGTGAACCAGGTAGGAAGGGGGTGAGGTGCAAGAGAGAACAACAGGGATGCAGGTAGACTGGAGACATCTGCACCTGACCTAGAAACCTCCAGAGTCACTGTAATCAGAGCAGCCCCAGTCATGTCTGGAGCCAAATGGTTCTTCTGTTCCCTGCAAGCCTATTAGCTGTTCCTCTCCAAGGGCACTCCATCTCCCGACTCCAGTCTCTGCACTGGCTGCTCTCCATGCCTGGGATGCCCTCCTTCCCTTCCCTTTCCTGGTTTCCCTGGCTTCCTTCAAGACTCAGCTGAAACCTCACTTTTTGCTAAAAGTTCCTCCTGATGCCTCCCACTGCTAGTGCCCTCCCTCTGAGATTACTTTCCATTTAGACCAAATATAACTTGTATGGACATCGTTATTTGTATGTTCTCTCCCCCTTTTGAATGTGGGCTTCTTGTGGGCAAGGACCGTATATTTGCTTGTATTTCCAGTGTTTAGCATCGTGACTGGCTCGTAAATAGTAAGTACTTAATAAATGCCTATCAACTGACTGACTGAAATTTATCCCTTAGCTATAGAAAGGGCAGCTAGGTGGCATGGTGGAAAGAAAGCCAGGCCTGGAGTCAGGAAAACTCATCTTCCCAATCCCTTAACCCTTTTGCCTCAGTTTCCTCATCTGTAAAATGAGCTGAAGAAGAAAATGGCAAACATCTCTAGTATCTCTGCCAAGAAAACTTCAGATGGGCCACAATGAGTTGGACATGATTGAAAACTACTGAACACAACAAAAGCTATAGGACAGCCAGGGACAGGGCCAGTGCTTTGATCACATCTCTCTTTATGCTGAATAGTTGAAATGATGTTTTATGGAGAAGATCTGGGGATCGCAGTTTCCCATTTTTCCATTATAACTTAGGAACATTTCTACAGGAAACAGCACACTTACCTCATGCACATTACAGTGCAGTGGGAAGTATATCAGATTTGCAGTGAAAGATCCTGGATTCAATCTGGTTCTGACCTTACTATCTCTGTGATCCTTGGGCAAGTCCCTTCAATCATCTGTAAAATGATGTGAACTTAGGAAAGTCACAGTCTCCCTTGGCTGCAGTGTCTTATCCTAAAAAATCCTCATCTGTAAAATAAGGGAACTTTTCAGCTCTAAAACTATAATTTTATTTACATTTTTAAAAAGGAACTCAAAAAAGCTGCTGGTGACTTCTATATGAGATTTTCCCTTTCCTGGAGGTAAAAATCATCATGATTCTTGCCAGAGAAAAATCATCTGGTTTATCCTAGACTCATCATGGACAGCTTTCAGCTGACTTTTGCTAATGGATTATTGATTAATGCACATGAATTTCCCAAGGATGTTCCTAATGTGCCCTTGTAGGGTCTTCCCAATAAGAAGTAACCCTCTGCCCCTTCATTTGCTCTCTTCCTTCCTAGCTTAGAATCAACAGCACTGTGTAATTGGCAGTCGATAGCGGCAGATGAGCCTTAGAATAAGGAAACTCTGGGTTGAGATCCTGCCAGGGACACACTTTGGCAGTGTGACTCCACGGGGAAGTTATCTCTCATTGCCCCCAGACAATTGTCAAAGGCTATAAATTACAGGTAAGTTGAAGATCTGTGTTGGTGGAAGGGGTTTCTACAACTGGGAGTTTCCTCCACTGATGGAATCAAAGGTCTAGGTAAAAAACAAATTGAGCACCACCCACCACAAGAACAAAGATCTTTAGAAAGAAACCTGGAAATGGCTGAGAGGAAGGATCCCTGGTTTCTTCTCCTGATTCTCCTAATTATGTATCATGGGATAAGTCACTTCCTCCTCTGGGCTTCAGTTTCTTTTTTTGGCCAAAGAAGAGCCTAGGGTTTCCTTGATACCTTCTAGCAACTTGTCTACCTTTCTTTTTCTCCTTTCTCCTTGTTCTACAACAAGACACAAATTCCTCTTTTGACCAGCAGCCCCCTTTGCAGTTATGTGGCCAGGATGAGGGAGAAGGGTAGACCCTACCAGTTAGACCCTCTAACTCTTTTTCCTGCTCTGACCCACATCTTTTTTAGGGGCTGATTTGGCACAGTTAGGTGATGATTTGACACATTCCCTTTGCCCTCAAACATAAATACTCCCTTTGGCCTCAAATATTCCCCATACTAGCTAATGCCTGAAATTCTACAATTTGAGTTTCTTTCTTTTGGATTCATTGCTCCTCTGTTGAGAGAAAAAAAGTTAAATGCTAAAATACTCTGGTGTTTCCTGTCATTAATTAACACCTTTGTGTGAATTACCTCATTAGCAATTTTAGCAAGAAGTTCCCTAGCAGTCGTCTAATTTTGCCCCATCATTTTTAGGATAAGATGCTGCAGCCAAGGGAGACTGTGACTTTCCTAGGTTCACATATTGAATTACCAGAGTCGGGATCTCCAGATGTCCAGATTCTGTGAGGTTGGGACTTGCGAAAGGTCATCCAAGTGGTAAGTTCCAGAACCAAAATTAGAACCCAGGTCCTCTGATACCAAAACAAGAAGTATCATATTGTTCTCCTGGGGCACCAGAGATTTGGGGAAGGGGAGGGGAGGAAAGAAAACCCCAAAGGGTTTCATACTTAATATCATTTTGCCAGGGGCTGGCTTAGGGTATCTGGAATAACAAAAGCACATAAAGGTCCAATGCCATTGCAAGTCATTCTATATTCCTGAAAAAAGGAGGGTCAGTCTTTGTCTTTTTTAAATGAAAAATTTTAAATGAATTTGGGCCTTCCTTTACTTGCCTCCTAGGAATCCTACCTAAGGGAGTAGAACTGTTTCTATCTCTTCCATTTTCCTGTAAACCTTTGGGTAAATTGTCTTTGAAGATTTGCCCAAACTGAGTGCCAATACTCAGATGCCATAAGCGGAATGATTATGTTTCTGTTCAGCCTTGAAGATATATATTAACATTTTAACTTTCCATATTCTCTTAACTAGCTCCCTCTGCCTTCTCTGAAAGGCTGTACTAGCTGCATCATGGCATCTCAGCCATGAAACAGCCATTTTCTCTGTTGGGCTTTGGAACACATCCCATTACTCTCTTTGCAATACATTTACTTCCTTAAATTTTGCTCATTTCCTAAGATAGGCTAATATTTAAATCAATTAGTATCCTCTGCCTACACAGCTGCTCATCTCCTGGAGCCCCTCTGAGCTGAGCGTGACTTGTTTGGAGCATGTCTGAATCTCTGAACCAGTCCTTCCTAATATTTTACAATCCTTTCCTACATCCCATCTCTATCCTGCTCCCTTCTGCCACAGTACTAATGGCATCCTGACAGATGCTCCTCTGCCCCCACCACTAGTAAGTAGACATATACTAGGATCCAATAGGATACGGTCAGGTGCTTTCTGACCTGAAAAAATTGTATGTGGGAGAGGAATGAGAAAAAGAAGTAAAGTAGAGGACAGAAGAAGAGGAGGGAAGATAAAGTAGGCAAAAGGCAGCGGAGGATAAAAGGAGAAAGGAAGGAAGAGAAGAAAGGAGAAAAGTACTATAATAGAGCTGAGCATAGGAAAATTTTAAAAAACAAAGGGCCAGCTGCTGCTGGCACAAGATGGCATCTTCAAACCATTCTAATGCAGTTCATGAATGGTGGCTATTTGTAGACATTTATCTTTGAAAATGAAACCTCCTTAAGAGCCTTTAGAGTTGAGAGGCTTAGTCCATGCAGAGCTCTAACCACACTGGGGTGACATTTAGAGACCCTGCCCCATTTCATATGTAGACTACAAAGTATGGGTATTGTCCTAATTCCAAGATTCAGAATTGCCCCTTTATGATCACAATTTCTTGTCTGCCCACTACTTCCATTGTACCACTCTTCCAGAATCTGCTATAGGTCTTGATCCCATATGACACTGGAGTTTCTTAGAGCCCCTTTTCTGTATTTCTCCTTTGTACTTTTCACGTTCTGCATTTTGTCATGCTCATTCTAGCATATCTTATCCCTCGAATTAAATTATAAACTCTCTAAGGCAGAGGCTCTTTCATTTTGACCTTTATGTTCTCAATGCCTATGATATTAGTAACTGAGATTTATGTAGTGCTTGAAATTTTTTATTCCTCTTTACAAACTCTTATGTCATTTGAATTTCCCAACAATCCTATAAAGTAGGCACTACAGGTTTGTTTTTCTTTTTTAATGTTCCTTTTGCAGATAGAGAAACTAAAAGATGAAGAGATTCCATGACTTGCTCACAATCATAAAGCTATCGAGGTTCAGAGGTCAGATTTAAACCCAGATCTTTCTGATTTCTACCCCAGAACTCTACCCATTATTCTCAGCTAATTCAATACTTGCCCACTCTGTGCTTAGAATAGAATACACAAGTAATATTTATTGAATAGAATTAAATGAATACAAAAATGAGACACATATAAAATATAAAACAGTATATGCATGAGTTTCATAAAGGTCCACAGATCTGTAAAAGAGCTATAAATAAAGTATTCTGAAGAATTTTAGAAAGAAAATACTTACAATTAGGAAATTCAGACAAGCTTCATGGAAAAGGTAGTATTTTAGGTAGGCCTTCAATTATGGACAGGATTTTACTAGTTGTAAATTATAATGAGGACATCTCAAACACAGGTAAGTGTATATGCATATGTTCAGAAGTACGAACGTATAGGATGTGTTGAAAGAACAGTGAGTGATTTGATTATAATGTAATGAAGGGCATGCTTTAAGATAAAGTTGGCAAGGTTTCTTGAAGCCATTTTGTGAAGGGTCTTGAATACCAAGCTAAGGAGTTTGGATTTTGCCATATAACTGTCTTTACATAAAAAGAAAAAGTAAGTAGCATGTTATTACTGATAACACCACTCTGAGAGTTAGGAATCTGGATTCTAGTCCATTGTCAGGCTCTGGGAAGAACTTGTTCTGGATTTACCCAGGGTTTCACCTTTTCATCTTCTATCTATTTTAAAATACACAACTCCATCTTTAAAATACATAACTCCACTAAATTCCTTTTATACCAGAATTCTCACCCAGCAGATAAGGACCAGAGGTAGATTTCAAACTGATAGTTATCAAACTAGCTGATTCCCTGACATACCCCTTCATACCCTCTCTCTGCCATGACCCCAAGCTCATCTCAGTCTTCTTTATGGCACTATTCCCTTATCCATTTCCCAGAATACTCATATAAGAACTTGGAAGGAGAGAGGGACACAATTAATGGTACTTCCCACTCTCCCACTCTTATTCAAAGACAATTGTGAGACTCTTCTTCCCCATTCCTCCCCACCCTACCACATTATAGCTATTTCATAGAGAAGTTAAAGTGTTATAAAATATTGACCAGAAACAGAAAACCTGAAAATACCAGAACCCACCTCAGACAGCAAAGATTAATATCTTCTTGCCAGGGGGGGAAAAATAACATTCAAAGGCAACACTGGTTTAGAAACTTACTTGCAAAACATTTTAGAACTAGATTATGGAAGATTATTAATAGAATTGCCTCACAAAACAAGGAAAAACAAAGGAAGAAGAAATGACCCATATAAAAAGTTTGGCCTGATCGATAACTGAACCAGTTAATGCCAAAAGGGTTTAAAGATGAAATTGGAAGGAAAGTAACAACTAGCTGTAAAATGGAACAGATCTACCAGCATTTCCATAGCAATTTATTCTCATCATAGATGCCAGTGGAACTGCTACATTTAGACTGGAAGTCCTTAGAACCTAATGTACTACTTGAAGGAGTGGAAACAGCCCTCAACAAAATAAAATTAGGGAGCAAACATGACCTAACAGAAAATCTGTACTGAAGGTGGCATGGGGCATGCAGGGCTCAACCTTCAAGATACCTCAATGAGGGAAAGATTTGAAAGTTATGGAGAAGATGACAGTATCACTAATCTTTAAGAGGCAGCAGAGTATAGTGGATAGAGAATTGGTCTCAGAGCCAGGAAGGCTTGAGTTACCACCCTAACCCTGACACATGCTGGCTATGTGACACCAGACAAGTCATGTAACCCTCTCATTATCCTAGATAATTCCCTAAGACTAAAAGTTGCTGGTTGGTACAGGAAGTTCCTCACTCAGAGTTCTTTTCAACAAAGAAGTCAAAGCCATTTAATGTCCTAATACCGTCATTATTAGAATGGTCTGGGTACGAGGGTATCCTTATTGAAAACATACAAACAATAGGCAAGGTTTGGCAAATAATTCTCTGAAATATACCTTCATGGTTTCTTAATACCATGGTGTACAGAGAAGGGAGAGGAAAGGGAATAAATATTTATAGATGCATATAGAGAATATAATTTATATATTCTTGTAAAGAATGTACATACAACTATGTTTATTATTTTTTGGATACACAAAAGCATTTGACTCAATAGAGGAAGTACAGTTTCAAAAGGTGGTTTTCCCATGAGGTGTCTCCTATACATACATTAAGATTGTTCAAGATTCCTCCAGAGATGCCACCAAGAGATAACTATCCAGCAATCTCTTGGTTACCAGTATCGAGTTGGTTACCAGTATCAAGTAGGGTATAAAATTTGGAGATAGAAGCTCACTGAAGGTGTCCGACATGATCATGGAATCAAAATATAAGTGAAAGAGGGATTCCCTATCAGAAAGGATGTTTTTTTGCTTGTAGATGGCCAGCTGATTTCATTAAGCCCCTGAACACTAAAGTACCTCCTCAATGAGATCTACAGCCACCTGGTGCATTAATCTACCCATAGCCAAAGTGAAACCCAAGTGGAGGAGGAATACCTATTGCCTAGATGATGGGCAGACCACCAAGTTAATTCATATAACTTGGACAGACCTTGTAGACTGATTATGAATGGGTCCCAGTAGAGTAGAAAGAAAACAGCAGGCTGGATTGCATTTGGAAAATTGTACCACCTTATTTCTCAAGCTACTTCTTGCAACCAAAGTTCCTCTTTTGAACACATATTTTCATGGTCATGCTGTATGGTTGAAAGACACAGAACAATCTCATCTTGGGAGAATCAATTGCAGGTGTCCCAAAGAGCAATGGAAAGACAAATGATGAATGTAAATAGGGTGAGATTTTAGCAATATATTACCAATGATGGCTTGTATACAAGTGGTAGGAAAAACATCATTAAGAAAGCATATGACTGGAAAAAGAGAATTTGTGTAGTGAGATTGAGGGTTTGATCAACCTACTATTGCACAGCTAATACTGATTTTTTTTTTTCAAACAGGGCATTAGCTAGATCCTCTCTAGAGGACTTTTGGAAAGACTTGGACAGGATGGGAAGTTTCATAAGGATTGTGAAGTATACCACTGGAGGGAGCATCTATACTGATGAGATCATAAATACATAGATATTTCTCTGTAAATATCAGATCTATACTTTCTAGTCAATTCTAGATTACATAGAATTATAGAATCATAGAATGTTTGAGATGGAAGAGATCTCAAGAGACCGTTTTTAAACCTCTTCATTCTAGATGTGAAGAAATTAAGACTCAGAGAAAGAAAGGGACTTGCTCTTAGTTATTGGCAGAGCTGGATTAGAACCTAGATCTCCAGACTCTCAGTATAGTGAATATTCCGCTTTCAAAATAAATAATATTAACTCACATTTGTGAGAAGCAGTTTGGGTTAGTAGATGGAGACCTGGACTCAGGAAGACCTAAATTTAAATCCCAGCTGTGTGACCGCTGACAAGTCATTTAATTCCTATGAGCCTCAGTTTCCTCATTTGTAAAATGGGGATAATAAGAGAGGCAGTATAGGTTTTGAACATGAAATGGGTTTTGAAGTCAAAGGACCTAGATTCAAATCCTGCCTTTGCCACTTGCTACTTGTGTAACCTTGGGTAGGATATTTGACCTTCCTGGGCCTCAGTTTCCTCATTTCTAAAATGGAAGAGTTGAACTAACTGCCTCCTGAGGTCCCTTCTGCATCTAGATTTGTGTCTAGAACTATGTCTAGTTGTCCTATAGTACCTACCACCTAAGATGATTAAATGAAACAATGTGGGTAGAATTTTGCAGACATTAAAGTGCCCTTTAAATGTCAATTTTTATGGTGATAATTATGGGTGCTTTATAATTTACAAAGCACTTTCCTCATACTCAGGATAGGGGAAGGGCAGGGAATAGGAAAAGAGGAAACCGACAGTACAGGGGTCTTACCTAGTGGTGGAGGAGACTGACTGGGTGGAGCCCTAGTGTGTTCAAAATACTCACAACAACCCAGCAAGATAGGTAAAAGTAGTATCATTATCCCAGTTTTACAGAGGAGGAAATAAAGGTTCTGACTCATGGTCACATAGCATTGTAGCCATAATTCGAACTCAAATCTCCTGGCTCAAAAACTGGACTCCTTTCCACTGTACCCCACCGCTAAAAAATACTTTATTCATATAAAAAAAAGGATTCTTCACTTCTACAACCTGATTCCTTTATATAGCAGCCATTTAAAACAGGATTTAATTTACAAAAATCTGATTTACAGGAAACTTTTCAGGAAACCCTTTGCTTGGGTAAAATGAGGCATATCTTGTAATCTAGCCAGACTCACGCCACCACCCCCCTGCCTCGGTAATAATGCATACTCATCCCTTGGTATTGATCAACAAACATTTATGATACTTTATGATCATTCTTTTCCTTGGGCTCATTTTCCTTTGTAGGAGTTACTTGAATAAGGTAGCATGAAGGAAACATGAAAAGGCTTTCCAATAATGGGGAGAGTTTCTGCTAACTTCATTTTCCAGAGGGTGTCAGCTTTAAATATAGCTTCACTTCTGAGTTTACTTGCCACGGGGAAAGAAAATTCCCCAAGGTTTCTTCTGAGATTGCAGCGAGATCCAGTGCAAGATGACTGCTCCCACCCACCCACCCACCCACTAATAAGCCATAATGCTGCCCTATTTTTGGTAACAATTAAAGGGCCTCCCTGTGAAAGCAGAAAGCTGTTTATTTTCTCTTACATCACTTTGCCCTCCAATGCTGTGTGGGGCTTGGTGTTGTCGCTGTGATGCAAGTCTGTTTTCTCTTCCAGCCAGTTGGATTCTCCCCATCTTAGAGCACCTCACAGGTCTCTCCCTCGGAGCTGTGCACTGCCTGAGTGAGGAGCAGCTCACGAATCAGCTGCAGGTCCCTGTTTTCAAAAACAGGCACAGAGGCAAAGAGAAAAGGGTGGACGGATTCTGGACTTGGCCTGAGAGCAAGACAATCACCCTCTGAATCCAGAAGCATTCTGTTCATGTTTGGAGATATTTTTTCTACTGGATGGAATCAGAAAAGATCAAAAGAATGGAAAGTGCCAGCAATGCCAGCATCCCCTTGAAAAGAATTGCTTATTTCCTATGCTTTTTATCTGTGCTTTTGCTGACTGAAGGGAAGAAACCAACGAAGCCAAAATGTCCTGCCTTGTGTACTTGCACCAAAGATAATGCTTTATGTGAAAATGCCAGATCTATTCCACGCAGCGTTCCTCCTGATGTTATCTCACTGTAAGGCCCGTAAGCATTTTGTTCTTTCATTTATGTGATTTTTTTTTAAAAACATAAACCAGTGCATTTGGTATTTTGTACATGCCGACAGAAGGATGGATCTGGGGAGGAAAATTCCTCCTGCATGCCAAGCCTTCTGACAGTATTATAGTCCGGCTGCATTTTAAAATCCTGATTCTCCTCCTCTCCTGGCTGATCTTAAACCCGATTTAGATTATTCTGTTCATTGTTATGAGAAACCTGTAGCGAATTCTTGCCTGTGACTTCATCTGGAAAAGAACAGTATTGTGTCACATAAAATAGTCTTTAATATAGTGACTGTTATGCTAAACTAGATTAACATAAGCTTCTTTTTCTTTTTCTTTCAGATCCTTTGTGAGATCTGGTTTTACTGAAATCTTAGAAGGGAGTTTTATACTCACACCATCTCTGCAGCTCCTGTGAGAAATATTTATATCATGATTATCTATTATATCTTATTGATTACATGTCCCTAGAAAGCTGAGTATTAGTTTTAGGAGACGCATGGATGTGTTTTATAACATGTATATGTGCACTCAGACAAAACAAGAAAGATATGGGTTTTGTCATCTCCCACTGGAAACAGAATGCACAGCCTGGTTGGGGCGATGGCAGATTTGTTAACCTGTTCCACGGGGGACTTGAAAGGCAATTGCTGAAGTTGGTTGACCATTACAACATTTCTCCCAGTTTCATTCCACTATTTCACTTTCATTTTGGCTTTGAGTCTTTGGTAATTCTGTCCTTTCGTCTTGAATTAGTCAATACAGACCCAATTATGACAACATATGTACTCAAGATGTTGACTCTCAGGGAGATTAAGCACGCAGTTGCTATGAGGGCTTTACCATGGGAAAAAGACAATTTTTACCTTTCCCTATATGGGTAATTAAAGATATTGTTAAGAATTCTCAATTGACAGGTTTGGTTTTTTTTAATTTTTATATTTGCTTTTTTGCTCATTAGCTAATCTTCAGCAATTTAAAGGAGTAGCTTCCTTGGCTGCATGTTTTGAGTTGGCCACCAGGGACCAACATATTCAAGTCTATGCCTGAGAATATTTCAAAAAAATAACATTTGACCAAGGAATCAGCTCTCTGTGGTAGTGATTTAGCTGGTTATTTATTCTGAATTGTAACATTTGGGAGGGGACTTACATTACTGAGCTCACCCTTTCTATAACTCACATTTAAAACAATGCTCAGGGTTTGTCTATACAGAATAAAGTGGAAATATTATAATCATATGACTCTTTTGATAATTTAGATAGCCTAACTGGATAATGAAGGGTCCAAAAGGGATGCTTTTGGTCTGAAGACATTGATTGTTTGGATGCCTAAGGTTTTTAGATGCCTATCTGCACAGGGCCATGCAACCAGTATAAAAGGTAAAAAATTTAACCAACCCATCACTTTGTCTATATGATATCAAAAAGCTGGCTTGACTGATATTTTCACCTAAGTCTTCAAATTGGCCAGTTGTTTTGATGTTGTATAGATATCTTAGCTAATGACCATCAACTGGCTAATGTCCTTCACTTAGTGACAAATTTACTTGATGTAGAATCTTAGAGTTAGAAGGTCATCTAGTATCACTTCTCATCCAATGAAAGAATGGCTTCTATAGAGACAATGATAGATTTTTCTTTAAATGTATCTGACAATTGTGCTTTTGGTTACTCTTTTTCCCCAGAAACTGTTGGTGGGGGAGTGGAAATGCTTTCAAAGATACTATTTCATGGTTCTAAAAACCCTTAATGAAGATTTTAAATCAAGTGGTAAAGTTCAAAATAGAAGTGTTAACACAAGTCCAATCTTCTATTTTCCTGATGGATATTACCTGTGACATAGAGAGCTGAAATTGATCAAATAAACAAATTACTAAATCTCTACTCCACTTCTTCCCATGTAGACCTAGCCTCAGAAAGCACAGATGTGGTAGAACATTATGGAAATAGTTACCGTGGCTGCTCAGATAATGCAATTACACTTATTTAGAATCACAGGGGGAAGCCAAGTGACTTGTTTTTAAATAGCCTACTTGGAGAATGTGCCATGCTTCAGTGTTCCATGCTCTGAGTTCCTATGGAACATTCCAGCCCTTATTTCTAAAAGCAGTTCAGATTTCAGAAACAACAAAAGGACAAGTAACTCTTGTTCTATGCCCTCAGCTAACTCATGCTGACATGCATCAAAATGGTAGATTGGTACCAGAGCTGATTCTCTATGATACTGCAAAGTAGGTAAAATTTATTCTTGATCTAGTGTCCTTTTTCTCCCCCCCCTAAAACTTTGTCTCCCTCTGCCACGTCCCCTATTAAGTATCAATTCCTTCCTATTATCTCTCTTATCAAACTCTGATTTCAGGCAAGTATCTGATCAACTCATTCACACTAAGGTGTTAATAAATGATAAGATTCAGTGTTATTCTTCACAGAGGCATTTATATCTTAATAGAGAACAAAACCTTAAGGCAAACAAAAAAAACCAAACCAAACTAAGGATGCAATTTCAGCCGCCAGAAAATTAATTGGAGAAGCATTAAGTGGGGGAGGATGGTGCAGGAAGACCCTCTGGAACCTTGAAAGCACACTAGTAAGACAGTTAATAGTTCCTCCATATATAAAACTGGAACTGATTGGTACACACATGAAGCCAAGGTTCTATCGATGTTTGGCTACATGATCAGCAAGGTGAGAGGTGGGGGATACACCAGCTATTACCTATAATTCGAAATTAATTTGAGGAGGAGCTGTTGAATTGTTAGAGGTTACAGAACAAATTAGGTGGCATGTCATCCTGTGAATAGATGCATGTCAGCATCAAATCACTTTATTGAGAGGCAGAGGCAATTAATTGCTCTCTATTGTGCTATGAGGGAAAGAAGGAAAGAAACAACCTATTTCTATCACCTCTTACAGCTATCTGATATTTTTTTTTAATGTGGAACCAAATGCTTTTGCAGACTTTTGCAGATTTGTGAGTATAGAAGTCAAGATGGAAGGTACTTTTAAAAATGTCAGGGTGGAGTGCCAAAGGAAATAGGCACAGTTCCTCCTTAAGTTCTAGGCAATGTGTGGAGAAAGAATCATGTGAGCCTGAGGCTGCCAGTTTGTTTTGAAGAAGGAAAAAAAAAAGAATCCACACTTTTGGAAAAGGAGAAAGGAAAAATCTGCCAATGGGAATAATAGAACGATCAAAGAGAAAGTTAAACAGATTGGCTATGCAAGAATTATTCAAAGTAATGTCTCCATGTAAGACTGTAGTTAACAAGATTTGCCAAAGCAAATTCATCTATCTATAGTCATGTTTTTGTGTTTTGTTTTTTTTAATGAAAGTCAATGACAAAACATAATCGTTGAGAGAATGTTCTTTCTCTAAGCTTAGTGGATAAGAAGATTTCATGAGTGAACACAACTTAGAACACTGTGTTTTGTTGTGGGTTTTTTTTTTCCACAATAATATGACCCCATTCCCTCTTGGATACAGGTTGGGTTTTTTTCTTCTTCTTCTTCTTCTCTGAAATCCCCTAAAGGGAGGGACTACTAGCTGGAACTTAACTCTAATTTGTAGAAGGTAATGTGTGACCAAATCACCATTAGTTTGTGAGATATTTTAATGCACTTAAAGGTTTCCAGCTCCTAGGAGAATTCTCTAAGTACAGTGTGCATCTCAGGTTGGGAGGCTTCAGTTTTGTTTTGTTTTTTATAACACCAACTCATGTAGACCATCTATTTCCAAGTTGGAATGAGATTTTTAATTTATCTCAAGTGGGTTGGGAGGCTTCAAAAACTAGATATAAAAGGAGGTGATGTGAATAGGCAAAATTCCTATTTATTCCTCTGAGATTCTGGATGCATAAGGGCTGCAAAATTAATTCCTATGGAAAATCTAGAAATATTTATCTCTTAGATCTTTTCTTGAATCTACGAATCAACAAAAAATTGGCTGAGATAAATAAACAATCCCAAACTAAATGACAAACAAAAATATGAACTTCAGAAATAATTATCAGCTTCCTAAATTGTTTTTAAAAATGAATGGGGTTCCCACTTATCCCTGCCTCCACTTACTACTCACACATCTCTCCCCTTTCTAGACCATTTCCATGTATTCTTTTTTCATCCAGTATCATTACTCTAAAAATACCCCACTCCTCCCAAGGAACTAAACTACACTTATTAAATAGATAGGATCACACAGATTTGAGGATTAGAAGATATTTCAGTAGCCATCTAGTCCAATCCATACAACCAAAAAGATCCCCACTATAACATACGTGACAAGTGGTTCTCCAACCTATATCTACAGACCTTGAAGGAAGGGAACCCACCATTCCCAGAGATGACCCATTCTGCTTTTAGAGAGCTCCAATAATTTAGGATGTTTTTCCTGGTATCAAGATTAAATATGTCTTTTCCTCATCTACATTATAGACTTTTAAATACTTGAAGACAGACAGCTTTCGTATCTTTCCCCTAAGTCTTCTCTTCTCCAGGCTAAACATGCCCAGGTCCTTCAAGTGATACTCATATGTGATGGTCTCAAAACCCTTCACCGTACTGGTTTCCCTCCTCTGGGCACTCTCCAGTTTATCAATGCCCTTCTTAAACTGTAGTGCTCAGCATTGAACATAATACTCTAGATGAGAGCTGAGCAGAGAAGAGTATAGCAAGAGCTCTCTATTCCTGGAAATTAGACCGCCATTAATGAAACCCAAGATTTAGTTTCTTTAAACATCTCATCACCTTGCTGGTTCATTTTGAGCCTGCAGTCTCTAAAACCTCCAAACCCCTTTTCCTGCTAAACCTCAAGTTATACTGGTAAAATTGATTTTTTGTATCCAAGTGCATGACTTTACATTTATCTCAAGTGAATTTAATCTTTTTAAATTCAATCAAAAGTTCCAGCTTGTCAATGTCCTTTTATATTATGACGGTCATCCAGTATATTAGCTATTTCCCCCTGATTTAGGGGGAAAACATGGCCAGTGCCTGCAACAGTAGACATACATTTTTTTCTTTTTCTGTATGATCCAATCTTCCACAAAAGGTCTGTTCCATTGCCTTGTTATTGCATGGAGATGATTCTAGCTTAGTTATTATAGGCTATGTCAACAGAGTTTCCTTTAAAAGTGGAAAAACTTCAAGTATGCACCAGCAGTTGTCTAGGTATGTGTTGTCTAAGGACCAACCTAAGTTTGGAAAGATTTAATATCAGAAGTTGGCTACTAGGTGAAGTTTTGGGTTTGTTTGTTTTTTCATAACACCAACTCATATAGACCATCTATTTCCAAGGTGGAATGAGATTTTTAAGCTTTAATGGTAGACATAATCCTTAGTACTAAAATGAAGTACTCTTCAATGAGATCCATGGTCTCATTAAGGTGGGTATTTCCTTCAATGACACAGCTCACAACTTATCCATTCCAGGTAACTGGCATCCAGTTCTCCAGAAGAGGTCTATACAAAGTGGTGTGACTATTTCATGTGTTCTCTTGACATTATGTTATCATTTACTTTCACCGTTGGTTATCATTTACTCTCACCACGTGTATGACCCATCACACATTTATTTGATGGCATTCCTTACACCATGTCTTCTGCCTAATTCCTAGTTTGAAATGTATTGCAGTCTATTTTTTCCACTTTAGATTCAATTCCCAATTCTTTGGGGTCTGAAGTATTCCGTGATTTGCTGCCATAATGGTGTTTTTAAAATAGTTCTGTATTTCTAGAAGAAGCTTGTAGTGATTAAAAGCGCTTTGCAGTTTCCTAAGGCAACTTCCCACCCTCCTCTTCCTGTTCAATTCTTGATCCAGCTCATGTCCTTGTGCAAATTCTTTTTGAGATAGAGACAGAGAGTAATAGAAAGAGACAGAGACAGAGACAAAGATACAGGTGGATATGCTCCATAGGTCTTCCATTGAACTGAATAGTATAGTCTGGACAATGAGCATTCTTCATCCACTTGGTTTTTTCTGTGTGGATAGTTAAGCCAAACTTTTTTGAGTGATGATTGAACTCATTTAGGAGACTGCACAATGTTTTGGGCCTTGATACAACTTATACAATGTTACTGGCAAATAAGAGTACTGTGAGAACCTCACCATCTACATGATATTACTCTTCAACATGTTATTACTCTTCAACTTGTACTATGCCCTGGATCTCCTCCACAACAGTGGCAAACACCTTTGACAAGTAGCTGTTTCCTTATTTTTATGCTTCATTTGATACTAATAGTCATAGGGTCATTGAATAAGCTTATCTGATATAAAAAGAAATCTTGCATACTTTTGACATGCATAGAGATACCTTATTGGAGGAGAGTGTTTAAGGGAGCATTTTGTTATCCTGAACCAAATGTTTTCTTATAGTTCAGAAATAATCACAGTAGAATTTTTTATTCTTTACACCTTTCAGTCAATTGTGTGAAATTGGTATAAATATGTGGTGTTTCTTGTGAAAATCTACCAATTTCCTTCTGATATCTTCTTCAAGCATATCCTCAATATGTGGGTAGATTATTCTCATTAAAATTTAGTTTAGAATGGAAAGTAGATGCAGGGTTGGTTGCTATTAATGCTAGCTATAATGAGGTTTAAGACTTTTTCCAAGTCCCTAATATTTTGTCTCCCTTCAGATAGCTTAAGAATCAGTTCCTTAATTCTCTCAAAATTGTGTCAGTTCTAAACTCAGTATAGTCCAGTTGGTTTATCCGTCTCTGTTTTCTTCAGGATTATTTTAATTTCATGAGGATACACATCTGGAATAGGTATGTTAGAGTCCAAATATGGTGCCTCCACTATCCTTGATGGTGCTATGAAAGTCTTTACAGATCTTCTCTAATTTTTGTTTATTGTTTTCTTCTAAGTTTTACCCTTAAGTGTCCTCAGGAAGACTTTGTTTAGCTAGGTATTCTTCTAAACTTTCTTTAAATTAATTTTATTCTATCATTGCTTTTTACTTTATCAGGCAGGACCTCTCGTAATTGATTGTGTTGGTTCCTAGGCTCTTATGATCTTCATGTCATGACAGTTGAGACTTATATCAGTTAAACTTCCATTTGAAATTCTTATAATTTGTGTCAATGTTTTTTTCATTATCCATATTCTATTTGTCATCATTAATAATGTCTCTAAATAATTCAGGGTGGAATTATTTTTAATTGCATGTGATAGATTTTTCTCATTTTTATTTTATTATTAATATTTTATTTCGTAGAGTTTTTTTAAAATTAACTTTGTTTTCTTTTTCTCTGACAAATCAGTGGTCTGACTGTGCAAGACAGACCAATCAGTAATGACTCCTTCATCAATAATGAGTCAATTCTTGCCTGGTAAAATATAAGCAATTTAATTTTTTGTGATGTTATTTGATGGTTTCCATAGTGCCTCCCAATTTTTATCTCATTCACAATGTAGAGGTATGAGGCTTCTCTGTGATCTATAAGCTGTTGTCCTATGTTCTTCATTGCTTCTGAACTATATTTTCCAACATTCTTTTTGTCATTCTCATCTTTACATGGAAGATATTGAGTACCCAGGCATATGTTAATTTACTATTTGGGGTTTTATCAAGTCCTTCATACTCAGCAACAGATCCTGGTGCACACATTGAAATTATTTTCCAGATACTATTTTTGCAAAAACTTATTCTGAGCACTAGATTACAAGATGACCAAATGGGCCCATGAAATAGTATTTCTCATTGCTTTTGAAGATCTAATAAAAATCAACCTCTTTATTTGGCTCTCCAAGAAGAACCTATTAACCACCCTTCCAATTACCTGCATCTTTCTTTTGTCTTCTGGATTTGTTTTTAGTGAGGGTGTCAAGATGACTTTGCATGTTGGGCATTGGACAAGGATTTCTCATTTAGGATACCAACAACTGAGTTAATATTTTGAGATGTTCTAAAACTGTGTGAGATACTCAGCATTTCCCATTTTCTTCTATTTTCCCAACAGAAGTGGTCCATAGAGGATTGTGAACAGTTTTGCATTTTTCATTATTCTAGGGGTTCCTATGACCAAAGCATCCATCATCTAGTGGGAAGCCTTCTTCTCAATACTTAGCTAAGCAGGCAAGTAAACTCCCAATTATATTCAAGGCTGTGTTCAAAACCTTTCCATCATGGAAGAACATTCACAGCTTTTGTTTTGCTGGCATAATTTTCAATAATTCCATGATGTGATGAGGGCTAAGTGTAAGACTTTGCAGAGGAAGAGGTAATGCCCACACTAATAAAGTAAGTAGGGATGGGAAGCTCTCAAGAATAAAATTCTTATGTTAAGACAGAAAGAAAAACAGTTCTAATGAGAAAGAAAAATGGAAGTTTTCTAAAAAGATGTGGATGCAGAGGGAACTCACCAGCCAACTTAGATTTGGAGAAAGACAAATAACAGATAATAGAACCAAGGGCAGATAACAGAGGATAAACAGAAGAGTAGCACAGTCCCACAAGAATATAATTAGTGGTGTTAAAGCTCACAATGAGCTAGGTCTGGAGAGGTAAACTAAGGATAACACTATTATTGCCTTTGAATCCTGGAAAAATTCTACAACTTATTATTAAAGGAATGATTAGAGAATAATTTTTTTTAAAGCAATTGGGGTTAAGTAACTTGCTCAAGGTTATATGGCTAGTCATTATTTATGGGTACTCATTTTCTGAGGCTGGATTCAATCTCGGGTCATCCCAACTCCGAGGCCAGTGCTCTTACTCACTGCACCATCTAGCCGCCCCAAGAATGATTAGAGAACATTTAGAAAAGGAAGTAGTAACTACAAAAGGCAAACTGACTTCCTTTAGAGGAAGTCATGCCAGAGTAACCTCATTTCCTTTTTTGATAGTATTACTAGACTGGAGAAGGAAATGGCAAACTACTCCAGTATCTTTGCCAAGAAAACCTCAAATGGGGTCATAGAGAGTTGAACACGGCTGAAAAAATGACTCAACAATAACAACTGGACTGGTGGATCAGGGGATGTCTTATCAATGTATTTGACAAGGACTTTCATGCTATTCTTGTAGAAAAATGGAAAGATGTAGAGTAGATGGCTAATGGTCTCCTAAACTGCATTAGGAGGAGTATAGTATCCAAGACCAGTATATAATAAATCAGTTATACTCTCCTCTGGTCAGACCACATCTGGAGTATTATGTTCAGTTTGGGGGATTACATTTTAGGAAGAAGTCTGATAAGCTAAACAATATTTCAAGGAGGGAGCCCAGGATGGAGAAGAGGCTCTACCTTATATCATATGAGAAAAGGTTGAAAGAATTGTGAACCTAAAGAGGACTTTGGGGAACACTATAGCTATCCTCAATTACTAGAAGGACTATAATAGAGTAAGTACATAGATTTGTTCTGTTTAGCCTTAGAAGTCAGATCCAGATAGAAGTTTCAAAAAGGCAAATTTAGACGTGATGTCAGGAAAAATTTCCTAACAGTGGAGTGAGTGCCTCATAAGGCAGTGGGTTCCCCTTTAAGAGTTCTTTACACAAAGGCTGGATGACTGCTGGTCAGCTATGCTATAGAGGGGATTCCTATTCGGTTATGAATTAGCATGCATGGCCTCCTTCAGTCTATTCTACTTCCTATGAACAAACAATTGTATAGAGGTATTTGCTATATGTCGATAGGACTTCAGAGTTCCTCCACAGAGGATTGACACTAAAATCAAACAACAAAGGCAGGATATGTTAAAGTTTCTGCAGTCCCACTGTTAGAGTCTTCCTGAGAATTTGAGAAATTCACTACAACAAAAGGGTCACAACCATTTCATTTTTAGATTGTTGCCAGTTATTAGGAAGTTTTTCCTTCGATATAGTTGAAGTCTCCTTCTTGACATTTTCCTTTCACTGCTCTTAGTTCTGCTTTCTGGGGCCAAGTAGAACACTCTAATCCATCTTTCATAGCAGCCCTTCAAATACTTAAAGACAGCAATCATGTCTCCCTTTAGTCTTCTTCTCTTCAGTCTAAACATTCCTAGTTTCTTCAACCAATTCATAAAAAGCAAGGCTTGAAATGTCTTCACCACCCTGATAATATTCCAGTTTGTCAATATCTATCCTAAAATGTGACATTGAGAACTGAACACAATATTCCAGATGTGTCTGACCAGGGCAGTGTTGACAGGGCAATTTGTGGGTACCATTAAGATGCAGGACAAACTACTGCAGTTTAGAAGAGGAGAAAGAATGGAAAATTCTTGAGGATGCAGAAGTGGTGGAATGGAGAAGGAGAAAAGGCACAAAATCTGCTTTGATGTTGAATTAGCTGGAGAACAAATCAGTTTGGGTTGTTCAGTCAAGGGGCATCTGTGATTTACCATAGGGACAAGTAGAATTTTGTTTGTTTGTTTTGTAAATCTTCAAATACTGAGGGGCCATAACTTCCTGAGCATTCAGGATGAATACTGAAAAAAATGTTCATAAGCAATTCTTCCCTTAAGATTTCCCCAATTTGGGGTGGCTGGATGGCACAGTGAATAGAGCACCAGCCCTGGAGTCAGGAGGACCTGAGTTCAAATTCGGCCTCAGACACGTAACACTTATAGCCTGTGACCTTGGGCAAGTCACTTAACCCCAATTGCCCTGCCTTCCCCCCTCCAAAAAATAACAACAACAAAAAAAATTTCCCCAAGTCTATTTGTTAATTCTGATGACTATTTTAACACATGCAAAAAGGTAAGGAGGTTTTAGTTTTTTTGGTTTGGTTTTTTTTTTTTTTTTAATATAATGTGACTTCTCTACTATGGCTTCAAGTGTCCACAATGACAAGGCAAGGGAGCTTCTTCATAGGAGGAAATTACAAAATATTGCCATCTTATGGCCCCTTGTGCCTGGAAATGGGAATTATATAAGGCAGCACACACTTAGAAAAAGAAAATAGGAGAGGGGAAGCCATCTGGAGAAGAAACAAAAGTTAAGAAAAAAAGTAGATCTATTCTAGGGATATGCAGGGGAGGGAGAAGAGGTAAAGAGGAAAATTGTAATCTATGATCAGAGCTGGAAGACATAACAGGGAGTGTATAGAACTCTGCATCTATGCTACTTAATTTAAATGTCCTGAAAGAATTCTAACAATCCTAGAGCTTAGGGAAGAGGCTTCAGAGTTTTCTAGCCTTCCCCAAGCAACTTCTGTGGAACTCCATTAGGTAGACAGCACTCAACAAGCTTTTACCACCAGATCATGAATGACTATGTCCCCCTCCCAATATACTGGAGCAGGAGATTCCATAGGGATTAGGGGACAGATTAGATTACAATTCCCCTTGATTCTGCAGAGGGTTGTACCCATTTGCATATGGATGCAGAAAATAATTCTTCTATTTCATTCCTTCTTATTACTTCTTACGTTGTTGCTTTCTCTATTGAATTTGTGACATGCATGGTTTATTAATAGAGTTTTACACTGCTGGGGACTCAAGTCATGACTTGTGTTGTATGAGTGTGGCCCATGGGCTGGAAACCCAATCACTGACTTTCCTTTCTTCTTTCTTTGGGGATGGTTTGCTTGCTCAGTTTATGCTGACTTTGAAAGATAGGGGAAGTTTCAATTCATTCTTAGGATTCTAGAGGTAATCCCTGGTGTAGGGAAACTAAATATCTACTACTTAACAACTGTAGCTCCTGAGTCCCAACTAATGGTCTTCCCATTCAAACAAATCAACGTTCATTATACATTAGCTCTTAATCATTAAATATTTCTGAAACAATGTAAAGCAAAAATAAATAAAATAACCATAATATCACAGGAAGTTCATAAACCGGGTTCACACTTTCCCACCAATGCTCTCAATATCTGTAGGGAAGAGTGGTCACAAACTACACAGAAATTTAGCACAGAGACATAGAAGCAGGGAAACCTTTATGCCCGAGGCATTTCATGACTCTGAAATTCTGGGTTTAATGTCCTTGAATTCCTTAGGGAACAAGGTAAGGCTTCTGCTGGGTATACCACTTCTGACTGCTCTATTTGGACCACTCCTTGACTGGTATCTAAGAAAGTTTTATGTTCTTTTAGCAAAAGCAGCTACCTTATTCTTGAACTTGCAAAGCTTTTCATGTCTTCTCTCTTGGTTGGGCTCTGAAAAATTTCCCCCTCTTAAGTCATCGATGACAGTGAGGGGCAAGGATGACAAGCCTCTGCCTTTCAGCAGCCTTTCCTTTCCTCTCTGTTGGCAGCAACAATTTCTCCTTCCTCCAGTCTACTCCAGAAGTAAAACTGTTGTTCTCATCAGCAGCTCTTTGTAGCAGCCTGTCTTCCTCCAGGCACCTCTATAGGACACAGTGAAGGTTCTAAGCTCTTCTCTTGGCCTTCTTCAGCTTAGCTCCATTTTTTTATGAGCCATATACCCAGTTGGACTTTGTTGGGCTTTGGCTCTCTTCATGCATGAATATTTCTGTATTCTTCCTCTATTTCTTTGGCTTCTATCTCCTCTGCTTCTCTTGTCCACACTCTGCTTTTTTCTGATTCTTGCCTCAAAGCAGGGTCTCCTTGGGTGAAGTAACTAACCTCTACCTTAAGGTGAGAAAACAAAATTCCCTATCTATCATGCACATTATAAATAAGCAATGAACAATTCTCTCGTAGTCACTAAAAATTAAAGTTATCAGGGTGACCCAGCTATCAGCCTCAAAGTCCTCATAATAGTCATATATAAATTACTTGCTAAAAAACAAAATAATTTGGTCATCTCTGCCATCAGGAAGTTTGGTTTTTTTTCTTCTGAAGGCTGCTTTCTCTCAGGTCTTCCCTGACTTATTTTTCCTCAAATATTTTTCTCTAAGGACCCTTTTGCAGGTTGCCCCTCTAAAATGTTTGTGTTTCTACCCTTTTAAAAAACAACAACAAAAATTGTCCAAACTGAAAAGGTAAAACACTTTACATTTGGTTTTTTTCTTTAATTATTTATTTTTAGCATTCTTTTAAAACAATTTTAAAGTTCCAAATTCTTTCCCTCCTTCCCACCCTTCCCCCACTCATTGGAAGTCAAGCAATATGACATCAATTATATTTGTGAAATCATGCAAACCATATTTTTTAAAAAGGAAGAAAAATAAAGTGAAGAAAATTATACTTCAATTTGCACCTAGAACTCATCATTTCTCTCTCTGGAAGTGGACAACATTTTTTCATCATGAATCCTTTGGAATTTTCTTGGATCACTGTATTGATCAGAGTAGCTAAGACTTTCACAGTTGATCATCATTACAATATTGCTGTTATTGTGTATAATGTTCTCTTGGTTCTGCTCACTTCACTGTGCATCAGTTCATATAGGTCTTCCCATGATTTTTCTGATACCATCCTCCCTGTCATTTCTCATAGCACAATTGTACTCCATCACAATCGTGTACCATAGCTTGTTCAGCCATTCTCCAACTGATGAGTATCCCCTCAGTTTCCAAATCTTTGGCACCACAAAAAGAGCTGCTAATTTTTTTTTTTACAAATACATCCTTTTCTTTTGATATCTTTGATGTGCAGACATAGCAGTGATATTGCTGTGTCAAGGAGTATATACAGTTTTATAGCCTTTTGGGAATAGTTCCAAATTGGTCTCCACAATGGTTGGACCAGTTCACAACTCCACCAGCATTTCATTAATGTCCCTGTTTTCCCTAATTCCCTAAAGTATTTATAATTTCTGATTGGTGTTAGGTGATACTTCAGAGTTGTTTGTATCCCTCTAATCAATAGTGATTTAGAGCATTTTTCCCATAACTATAGACAGCTCTGACTTCTGTATACTACCCGTTCATATTCTTTGAATATTAATCAATTGGGGGATGACTCTTATTTTTATAAATTTGACAGTTTCATATATATTTGAGGAATGAACCCTTTATCAGAGAAACTCACTATAAAATTTCTAGAAATTTCTTCATTGTCTGTGGTGCATTTTAGCAAAATATAGTTTTCCTGATTATCTCCACACCTTACATTTGTAAAATTGATTAACCACATTGAACTTGGAAAACAGTGAAAAGGAGTTCCAGGGCCAAGGTTCCCAGAGTTTTGATGACCCAGTTGTAACATTATTTTAAAAGTATGCCAATGCTTACTTTTTAAATCTAAAATTAATATTCTAGTTTTAAATGCTTAATTTGCACCTCCCCCTCCCCTAGTAAAAAGAAAATCTCTCCTTCCCCAAGGACTTCCAGACTTCTTTTCTTTTTTGTGTGGGAGATAATCATAGTTAAGTGACTTGCCCAGGGTGACACAGATAGTATGTGTCTGAGGCTGAATTTGAACTCTAGTCCTCCTGACTGCAGGGCCAGTGTTCTATCCACTACACCACCTAACTGCCCCCCCTTCAAGAAGCTTCTACCTTGTTTATAGGCATTAATGTATCTGGGACTTCCATCTCTTGATCTCTCCCTTCTCCCATTTCCCTCCAAGACCTTAAGAATCCTCTGGCTACATCTACTTTCTTCTTTTGCTGCTTCTTAATAGCTAATGAAGTTAGATCTCATCTAGTCCTGGTTAATCTTTCTTCTTAACCTTTCTACTACTTACTTTCTCCCTCATCTTCCTATTACCTCTCCAAATAACAGGATTCACTGTTTCACTAAAGTCTGCACCCTCATTATTTGCCCTTGGGTTGACAACTCTTCAAGGGTTTCCACTTGATGCTATTCTCCCTTGCCTCTCCTTTTTGAGACCCATTCTATCAGACTCTTCCAAATTATTAAACAGACCATTCCTTGCCTTCCTCCCCATCTTTTCTCCTAAAATGACAAGGTTCTCTTTTTCTTAGGCTGAACCTGGAGATCTTCAAATATTCACTTTGAAGTGTTCCTCTCAGTTTACTTTTTTTTTTTAGCCATTTATTACTCTCAAGTACAAAACTATTACCCCATTTATAAATTTGATTATTTACTTAATTTTACCTCTTTGGTTCATTATTTTAGCTCTAACTGAAATTCATTTGGATATGGTTCCTATTTATGTGTCATGAATTTCTTTTTTTTTTGCTTTTTGGAGGGAGGAGGCAGGGCAAGTGGTGTTAAGTGACTTGCCCAAGGTCACATGGTTAATAAGTGTTAAGTGTCTGAGATCAGATTTGAACTGAGGTCCTCCTGACTCCAGGGCTGGTACTCTATTCACTGCGCCACCTAGCGACCCCATTATTGTTACACTATTTCAAATCCCATTAATTCTCCTCATTTACTTACTCTTCCATAACATGCCAAATACTTAGAAGCTATAAATTACTATGTAAATAGGAGATATTTTTTCTGTTTCTCTTGTTACTTAATGCTTTGACACCTGTCTTTAATCACAACAATTCAGCTAAGCTGATCATCCTTCTCCTTAGCTGGAACCTAGCTCTGATGTTCTTCTCTCTTACAAAGACTTAAGAATCCTTCATTTTATTTTTCTTAGAGGAAGGTTCCAAGTCATTTATTTGCCAGCTTTCACAGAAGTGCAACTCTGGGGGATATTGAGCATTTTGTAAGATGTGGAATAGCAAAAAAGCACTTCATAATATCTCACAGTTCAGATTCTAAATCTAAATTTAGCAAAGTCTAAAAGTTATGTTCTGACCCCATTACCTCCTCCCTATATCATCACTCCCTTTCCTCTTACCTCACTTCTCTCCATATCTATCTATCTATCTATCTATCTATCTATCTATCTATCTATCTAATGTATCTCAGTTTACATCGTTTCCTCTATTCATTCTCCTTCCTTTCAACAATCAGTATTTGCTAAACCCTATGATGTATTCTGCCTTATTCTGGGCACTATTAAACATACAGAAACATATAACTTGGTCCCTGGTATTAAGGGCTTTATACTCTAATTGGAGGAACAAAAATGTTTAATTGTGCACATCTGTTTACAAATGTTTATCTCTTCAGCCATTATCCTATATATGAACAGAATCTCATTTCCACCTCTCTGAAAGGAAATCAAAACTTTTTTAAAATATCCAAACTTTATTAAAATGAATGATTTTTTCTTTCATCACAATCTAAAATGTTCACAGCAGCAAAATAGTAGCCATTGGATAGAACGTGGAAAGACATTTTTCAAAGAGAATTATATATTTCAGTTTACAGAAAATAGATCAGCTATGAAAACTGACTCAGTGGGACCTCACAGAACCTCTCCCATATCATCTTGCACAGAAACCCTGACCAATGGAAGAAGGGCTAATTCCCCTGATTAATTTGCACACAAGATGTCATACAAAATGTTTTAGCTATGACTAAAGTGATAAAACCTTTTTCCTTAAAAATATTTCTTTTTGGAAATTGCCTTTGAAAATAGTTCAGGATATAAAGAACCTCAGTATCTATACTTCATTTCACACACACACACACACACACACTCCACAAGTATTTCCCAACCCAATGAGTCAACTTAGAATGAATTTGGCTACTTCTGAAAATGATTTCCTTCCTCAAAATACAGAGATTTGCCAGCATTGAGGGGATGAGAAAGAATGTGCCATAGGCCCTGAATGAAATTCCCAATAGGAGTTCCAAAAATGATTTGAGCAAAGGCAAAATCTTTGGAATAGTATCATGGTTTCCTAAGGCTGAAGAGGACAATGCTTATTTAAATGCTTAAGTTCTGGTCTATTCACTAGAAACTCAGTCTCATTATTTTACAGTTATACTTTATAAATATAGGCTGACTCTTAATGGGTACCATTATAAACCTTATTACATAGCATAGATATGCCCCTGTCCCAGCAAACGTTTAAAATGTTTTGCTGTTGTTGCTGTTGTTTCATGGGAGCTCGGTTATCATATTCCTCTCTAAACTTTTAGATAATCATAGAGCAGGATTAAGGTTGGTCCCAATTGGTCTAGATCCAGATCAGGTTTTCTTTACCTCTTTTGTGTCATGAACCCCTTTGGAAGTCTAGTGAAGCCAATAAACTTATTCTTAGAATTGTCATTGTTGAGTCTTTTCAGTCGTATCCAACTCTTTGTGACCCCATTTGGGGTTTTCTTGGCAAAGATACTGAAGTGGTTTGCCATTTCCTTCTCCAGTTCCTGAAACTGAGGTAAACAGGGTTAAGTGACTTGCCCAGGGTCACACAGCTAGTAAATTTCTGGGGCTGGATTCGAACTCAGGTGCTCTTGACTCCAGAGTTGGCCCTCTATCCACCATGCCACCTAGCTGCCCCTTCTTAGGAAAGTGGCTATAAATGATTAAATGAAATACTAAATTTTAGTTAGAAAATAAAAATGAAGATATAATCTTTTTCCCATTCAAGTTCATGGTCCCTCTAAAATCTATCCATGGATCCCTTGCCAATTTGTGGACCCCAATTTAAGAATTTGTGATTAAAGTTACACTATACTTTTTTCCTGGCCAAATTAAATGGAAGACTATATGTTTCAATGACAGATTTTTTTTTAAAGTGTGAAATAATTTGGCTATGTGTTGTTTTGTGTTTTAATATTTACATGCATTAAATTAATATTTTTAAAATTTTAGGTGATTTATATAGCACATTTATTTAAAATGTGTTTGTTTTAACATTAACACATAAGTGGATTACCAGACCATTGTTAATTATTAGTTTAATTCTGTTCTCTAAAATGCAAAAGTGAGAATAGGGCTAAATAATATTAACAATCATAGTTCATTCAACAGTTAGATAATGATGCATGTTACATTGTTTATAAGCCTTAAAGAACCTCCTCGATATCCCTCCAAAAAGGCATTCCATCTCCCAACCCTCTGCAGTTTTACTGGATTTTCCAGGGTCTGGAATTCTCTCCTTCCTTCTCTCTTCCTCCTAGTTTCCTTGACTTTCTTCAAGTCAGCCAAGATCCCACCTTCTACAAGAAGCCTTTTCTGGTCCTCCCGAATGCTAGTGCCTTCCCTATCAGATTACCTCCAATTCAGCCTATATCTATTATGTTTGTACATAATTATTTGTATGTTGTCCCTCTTCTTAGAGTGTGACCTCCTTGAGGACAGAAATTGTTTTTGCCTTTCTTTGCTTCTCTAGCACTTAGCACAGTGCCTGACATATAAGTACTTAACAAATGCTTGTTGATGAGTTGGAGAAAAGAAAACAATTGTGGAGATGAAGGAATGAGGTATTTGAAGGAATATGAGCAATAGCAAAATGGATACATAAGTCATTCCTTTCCTCTCTAGGAAGCACCTTCCAGAGATGTCTAGGAACTAGTTCAGGTGATTCATTGACCAATGGATATGCGTAAGGCCAATTCACTCTCTCCTTCTCTCTCTCTCTCTCTCTCTCTCTCTCTCTCTCTCTCTCTCTCTCTCTGTCTCCCTGTCTCTTCTCCCTCTCTTTCAATATATAATATATATGTGTGTATACACATATACAAATATATGCATACATATATGCACATATATGTAAATAGATAAGCAGATATACTGGTCCTGTATAGACAAGGTTTCAGTGGCTTCCTGAATGTGAACGGGAGCTTATGACTAATTATTTAAGATCCAATCTAGCAAAGTGAAGTGGCAAATGACACAAAAACTTCTCTTGCCTAAAATAAATGAGATAATTGAGGGGAAAGGAGTTATTTTGGAGAATTATATGTGCAGCAGTGCCAATTCTTCAAATTGGTTCATTAGGCAAGACATGAATCAAGTAGAGAATATTAAAAAATATGGCTCATGGTTTCCAAAAACTTATATCTAAGTAAATTATAAAAATGTGGAAGGGAGGAAATGACTTACCAGCTCATCTTTTTACCTGTGTTCCCTTAATAAAACATCATTTTCTGGATGACAGAACTCAGGGTTTTGACATTCTAGTGTAGTCCTTGGCACAGTGTGAACATTTATGAGCTTTTAAAGGATGAAGGCAGTGGAAAATGAGAGACTCAAGGGAGGCTGGTGGCAATTTAATCTTCCCTTTGACTCTAGAGAGGGTCAGGTAGAAGAGTTGTGGAATATCAAAACCCACCACTCTTGTTTCTAGGGCTTACATGTTTTTAAAAGAAGCCACACACTTAGTGAAAAGCCTGGCTTTCTGAAACAGCTCAGAATTCCCCTACTAAGTTTCTCTTTCCTTTTACCTCGGCCCAGAAATGTATGGAAAAATCATCTCCATCTCTAATTACTTCTCCATCATATATTCTCTGAGACTCTGGACTCTGCACCAGTCTGGTCTCTGACCTCTCTTGTTTTCTGATCCTTCCCTTCTCCATTAACTTTCCCACTCCTCACCCAGTCACCTCACACCTGAACTATTCTTATACCCCTGACTTTCCCTCAAACAAAATGGGATAAGGTTTTGAAAGCAGGAACTTCAAAGTATATGCAATACAGGGTAGCTGTGAGATTCAAATGAAATAAAGGATGTAAAGTGCTCTTCAAATTTTAAAGCACTATAAAAATGCATATACCTGTCGTCATCATCACAACTATATTATGCATTATCAGACCTCTAGTTCCTTCAGGAAAAGAGCAACAAAAAAAAAGAAATATATTTTTTGGAACATTAAAAAAATTTATTACTACCTTTTGTTTTTCTGTCATTTATTTCCACTTATACCTGTAACCCTGTCCTACCCAGAAGACAAACTAATACACTTTGAAACATATGTTGAAGTTTATTACAAATATTTAAAACTATATTCAAATTCAGTGCTGTACACAAATTCAGTGCTGACACATTAAATGTGTCACAAGGCCTCCTTATGGTCCATCCAGATTATGGAAATTCTTGAAATGTAGGTAGGAGTTGATTACTTGAAGGCCAACCGTTCCGTGATAAAGGCCTAGGCCTGAGTGGTGGCAGAAGTAATGGCTGAATCTGAGAGACAGTGTAATGATTGATAGAGAGGGAGGAAGGAAAAAAGACTATTAATGCCCGAGAGACTAAAATAAAAGCCATGCCTATAATGGGCAAGTAGGGAAGGGTTTGGACAAGACAATTATAAACCAGATTCTTGTTCAGGTACAGATTAGATTAGGTGGCTTCTGAGGTTACTTTTAATCCTGCCATTCTGTGAATTCCTTACCAGGAACTACTACTGCTGTTCTACCCCTCCTATCCTCACCACAGCCGGGTGGCCCAGCACTCCTCTTTCCCAACTCCTCTAAGAGTTGGCCTGCAGAGGAAATAAGAAACCCTAGAAGTAGGGGCAGCAATGCTTTAATGTTTTGATTTTTTTGCTTTTCCTACTTTCTGCTTGTCTATTCTTTAGCACTGCTATAGACTCCTAACCCCTGGCTTAGGCCAAATATTTTCCCCTTACCGTCATCCCCCTGTAGAATCTTCTTTTGTTTCCAAAAGCCACTAAATCCTGATAACTGTGCCCACTTTTCAGTTCCCTTGATGGCCCTTGGCATGAGTTATGCTCTCTGCCTTTCTTCCTTTCCTGGCTCCTTAACTTGACCACTGCCTGTTAGATACCCATACCCCACTGCTGATATGTATTTGAGGTATTGTTACTTCCAAGTGGAGATGATCTCTGAGCAGCTAGAGCCATATGGGACTGGAGCATGGGTCAGGGATTATGGCTGGAGATATAAAGTTTGGAATTAGAATCACAGACTGTAGAGTTGGTTCAGAGTTGGTGGGAAGATTAGAGATTATCTCAGGGAATCAAGGTCAGAGAAGATAAACAAGCATACCCATAGATGAACTCTTGAGATTTGGAAGCGACCTTAGAAGTTGTCCAGTTCTACCTTCTATTTGATCCCAGAATCCTTCTATGGTTTCCCTCATGATCATTCAGCCTTTGTTCGAGCATTCCAGTGATGAGGAATTCACTACTGAAGCAGAATGTTCCATTTGAAGAGGGCTCTAATTATTATAAAGTTCTTATCTATGTAGACCCCAAATCTGCTTCCTTGTAACTTCCATCCATTAGTCCTGATTCTTCTCTCTGAAGAAACAAAGAAGAAATTTATTCCCTCTACTATTTGATTTTTTTTCAAATATTTCAAGATGACTTATATCTCACATTATTCTTCTCCCCTCCTGGCTAAGTGACCATACTTCCTTCAACTCTTTTTCATGTAGCATTGTTTTTTGAGTCCTTACTATCCCCATGGCCTTTTGGCCACACTGTAATTTGTCAAAATCTCTCTTCAAATACAGTACCCAGAACTGAACACGGTGTTAGAGATGTGATCTGATCCCCACATGTGAGTATCCACCCTTACTTTTACCAGCTTCCCCCAATCTGCTAAAGTCAGTGGGACAATTTGAAGTAAACATAGGTCAAAACTTGGAATTTCTGTACAGAAAATCCTAGTCAATCTATATCTAAGTTGACTTAATGCCTTACATGCATGGCAAATTGGCTATTAAATAAACAGGGATTTATGAAGGCATCTATTACAACATTTTTTTCATTAAATTAGAAGTATTAATTTCCATACTAACAAAGTTAGTATGTTTGTTCTCTGTTAGCTAACAGCCCAAGCCACAACTTCATCTCACAGACATGGACATTTTAATGAGGATTGTTTCAGTGGGCTGCTACCTATAATTCATGGATGACAAATACAAAAATCTGCCCAATTCCCCCCATTGTGCTGAGGAACATGTAATTCCTGAGTATAGAAGGAAGTTTTACTTCCCATCTACTCTCATACTGAGCTCATTTGGCTGCCGGCTAAGACATTTTTGTAAACACTCCCTAAGAAGTGGGCACAGGAGCATTAAAATGAGACATGTCATAGAATTGCCCCGGGGAAGATTCCAGGCTTATGCAAGCTATGTGGTAAGTCCTCCTCACTCTTGTAAAGAAGAGCAATGGATAGGGTAGCAAAGATATCCTTTGCTCCTACAGAATATAGAACAAAAACCAAATTTTATCTCAACTCTTAGCCAACAAAACATTTAAGTGTTTGCTACGTGCCAGGCACTATACTAAGTACATAGATAAAGACAGGGGATAACCCCTGTTCTCAGGGACCTCACAGTCCATACAAAGTTGAGGAAGCCTGCCTTTGCAGGTTTGCATAAGAGTAGTTTTCTGCTCTGTGAGTTAGAAAAGGGAGTTCATTTGTGTATTATTAGTATGTAGTAGAAGGATGGTACCAAAACATTTTACAGGTCAACAATGTTAGATCAAATTTTTTTGATGTCATTATATCTGAAAGTCATGATCTAACCTATTTCTAAATTCATGTATTGCGGTAATTTGTATTATAACAGGCCCTTGTTATATCAGTCAACAAGTATATATTAAGTACCCTCTATTTGGCATTAGAGAAGCTAGGTGGTGCATGGATATGGTGCTGGGCCTGAAGTCAGTTCTGAGTTCAAATTTGACCTCAGATACTAACTGTGTGACCCTGGGCAAGTCATGTAACCCTGTTTGCCTCAGTTTCTTCATATGTCAAATGAGTTGGAGAAGGAAATGGCAAGCCACTCCAGTATCTTTGCCAAGAAAACTCTAAATGTGGTCACAAAGAGTTGGACACAACTGAAAATAACTAAACAGACAAAAAAAAAGTGCCATAAATGCACACTATGTGTCAGGCACATTTCTAGGTGCTAAGGATACAAAGATAAAAATGAAACGGTCCCTGCCCCCAAGGAACTTACATTCTATGAGGGAAAATGGAATGCACATGTATGAGTATATACCAAATATATAAAAATTAAATATAAGGTAATTTCAAGGGGGAAGCCTTAGCAGCTAAGGGAATCAGAAAAAGGTTTCCTGGAGAGGGTGGTGCTTGTGCTAAACTTTGAAGGAAAGTATGGATTCTAAGAGGCAGAAGAAAGGCCTGGAGATGAAAGATGGAATATTATGTATGAGATACAGCAAGAAGTCCAATTTTATTGAAACAAAGAGCACATGGAGAGAGTAACACATAAAAGCCTGGAAAGGTGGTTTGGAGTCAAGTTTTGAAGAGCTTTAGATTATCTTGAAAGAAAATAACTAAAAATGGGCTAGAACTTTATTCAATTTATGTAAACTGATATGCTACACTATTTATGTCCACAGAAGATAGTAAATAGAACTATATATGGAAAATGTAACAACCTCAATTGTCTCCAAAAGAAAGGTGAGATGAAACATCTGATCCTAAAAGTCTATATTAAAAAATAATATTTTTTAAAAATCAATCAACAAGTATATATTACGTATTCTCTGTGTGGCATAGGGACATATTGACCAGACATGGTTGGTGCATGCCTGTAGTCTCAGACTGTAACTGAAGAAGCTAAAGCTGATGGTTCCCTCACACTCAGGACTTCTAAGCTGCAGTAGGACTAAAGCTGATTGGATATCTGTAACTAAGTCCGACACCAATTTGGGAGCCTCTAGGGACCACGTTCCCTAAAGAGGGGCAATCTGGCCAAGGTCAGAAAAATAAAACAGGTTAAAGATTCTGTGGCAACTTGTATTAGAATTGGACCTATAAGTAGCTGCTATGCTTCTAGTTGAGGCAAGATAGGGAGACCTAATATTTTGTTTTTCATCATGTTCAGTATTGCCTGCTACAGATCTAGAACTTGAAAGCATTTGTTAACTCCACATACAGAGTTTAAAGACTGTAGTGCTTGATACTGCCTTATCCAGTGGACATCATTCATATAGTCCCCCAAGACTTGAATGTAATGTTTGTTTTTTATCATGTAAATATTTAGGCCAAATTCTGCCCCCAAATGTCCAATTTGTCAGTCTTCTTGTGAACTGATTGGGCAAAAGTAAAACATGTAATGGGAGTTGTTTACTCTGGCAACTTGGAATGTCTGATTTGAAATTACTGGCATACTCTTGGGCAATTTTGCACAACAGCAGGGCTGGGAACAATTTCCATGCATGTCTTTATCTTTTCCTCCTCCATCTTGACCACTGGAGAATGTGTCAACATCAGACAGATCAAAGGTCCCCAGCTGCAGAAAGCTGCTAGAGATGGTTACAAAAGCACGCTTTAATGACTTAGTCACTGGTGACCAGTCTTACTATTTTCTGAAACCATGAGTTGAGGTCTTAACTACATTGGTCCTTAGAGAACAGAAACTGAGCTTATAAATCGTTCTAGTTTGGTGGAACCTAACAGAGCCATCCCCAGAGGTTTGGCCATGGATGAAGAACACTATCAGTGACACTATCTTACAAAGAACTGTCTGCAAAGGTATAGAGGGGTTGTGATCTGTACCAGGAGAAGCAGGCTCACACTGATGAAATCTTGGTCACCTGAAACATTGAAATGTTAGAATATGGGTGAGAAGCCATTATATAGAGAATTCATCCCCCCAAAAAATCCTTTAAACTTTTCCCCCACAACTTTGGAGCCAAAACAGGGTCTGCTATTTATGTTGCTACAGTTTATGTTTTAAGGGATTTCCTTTACCCTGTAAACTATCTTTCCCCTCCTATCCACCCTCAAACATCAGCAAGACAGGTCTTGGCTTGTTAATGCTCTCTGCAGTTTTCAAACTTGTGTAATCACTTTGTCTTGCTCCCCTAAACCTCAAACCAACCCCCATCAGAGAACAGAGCACAGTTTCATTCACCCTATTCTCTCCCCTGCTTTCTGATAATATATATCAACTTTTTAGACATGTGAAGGGAAAATGCTCTGAAACACTTTAAGGAATCATGCAAAGTAGGAGAAGAATACAATGATAGACAGAAACAGCTGACAATTCACAAAGGTTTCATAGTTTAATCTTGGTCCTCTATCAACTAATGACATTTGCAACTCTCCCTAGAGCCCTCCTGCCTAAAATCTTCCTTAGGTCATAGAATTTTAAAGCTCTAGTCCACCTCATGAATTACTGATGAGCAAACTGAGAACCAGAGAGATTAAGTCACTTTAATAAGGTCACACAGAAAGTAGCAGAGCTGAGATTCAAATCTAGCCCTTTGCACCCCAAATTCCAGGCTCTTTCCACAAGACTGGGGAGGAAGGGAACTCAAGTTGAAGAAGGAAAAGTAAGGATAATATTAGAATGATACTATAAAGCTAAAAGAGACTAAATCAGTACAGTGCTAAGAATTCCTTGAGAAGAGCAAACCCCAAATGGCAAGAAAGCTCTACTTTAAGGCTATAAGTGAGCTGCTAGTTATATGACCCATCTCAACTTATCCTCCTCCCTTCCAGTGAGTAAGGAATGGCCCTCTCTAGTTGTAAAATAGAAACAGATGGAAACAAAGCCCCTTTTCAGACACTGAAAGGGATAGGATATTTGTGTTAGAGAATCCAAATGATCTCTGCTTTGTGATAGGGGAGATGAAAACACTAAAAGAGAAAACAGATTTTCATTGTTTCTTTGTTTCTGGGGAGTGATTATATTGCCACTGCTCCTCTGTAGTATTTTTAGTAGGAATGAATATGTTATGAACCACATTAGATTTCTAGAACCTCCAGTGTTGGAATGACTTTTATAGGTGATGACCATCTACCCTGACCTGATATATTAATGCTCTCTACAACAAACTGGATGAAGAGTCAGTCATTCAGCTTCTCTTTAGACATCTCCAATGATGGGAAACTCACTACCTCATTAGGCAACCAATTCCATTTTTGTATAGCTGTAATGATTTGGAAACTCTTCTTTAGGCTGAGACAAATTTTTTGTTCTCTTTACTCCCCATTGCTCCTAATTCTCCCCTCTCGGATCATACCTTGTTAAGTTTCCTCCCTCTTCCATGATAGCCCTTCAAGTATTTGAGAACAATAATTAGCTCTAATCCTCCCCCACTTAGGTTTGGCTAAGGTCATGTCTAAGTCCTTTCTTTGGTAGTAAAATAGCCCCATGACTCTCTTATAACATGGTTTTAGCCATCCTAATTGCCCTTCTCTGTACATTCTCCTATTTGTCAATGTCATTCTTTAAATGACTCTTGGACTCTATGGTAACTTAAGTCTAATTCCATGGTGATGAAATTTGGCTGCCCTTCAAAGTCTTCTGTAATTTTACTGCCCCAGGTTTCAATATGGCACACAGGAGTCTGCTCTTAGGCAAATACTTTTTTTCTCAGCTGTCTGGCTCTGTCATCTTGCATTACTTCACCCTTAGCCCACTGGCTAGGGATACTGAAAGCCTATCATGTTTTTGCCCATTCCCACCAAAGCTCCAGGAAGAAATGAGCATTCCTTATCTGTTCTCAGCATTCTCTCTTCCCTGAGTTTACTGTCTCCTTTCCCCTACTCTGGAGCTCTACATGGTCTGGCTCCAGCTGAAGCAGCTCACCTTTTCTTGCCAATCTCCCAGCTCTGCCCAGCCTCTGGAAGCAGGTCACATCTTTTAGTTGACTGAGCCCTTGACAAAGTATTAACATGCAGGTCTTTAGGCATGGCCAATATAGACTCCCCTAAATCTGACCCTTGTACTACAAAGGCTTCTTCTCCCAGATGCTCTTGTTCCCTTGTCCTAAACCTATATTCCTGAAGTGGATCTACATTTAGGTCCCCACTATTGGCTAAGCTAAGATGACAGACAAACCGAGGAACTAGTCGAGGCTGGATACTTTCCCTAGTCCTCAGCTGGGGATCCAGTCACGTTCTCTTTTTAGGGTCTAGTATCACTCTCCTCATTTAGGCAACTCTCCACTCCCACACTCCCATGGATCTCTAAAGCCATTAGTAAAAACTTAGGGTTTATTGAAATATCAACATAGTCTTACCTCATGACCCACTAGAAACTCTTCATTGCCCTGTTGTTACTCTTCTATGTTTATTTCTTTTTCAGATAATAATGGAGTCTTTGGGCTTAAAACCATGGGAAAAAAGTAGATGGAGGCTAGATTGGGAGGGAGGAAACTGGGGGATTAATCAAAACACTTTAAGGAAAGGACATAAGAATCACAGAATCTTAAAGTCAGAGGAACATTAAGAGATCATCTGGCACAACTTTCTCAGTTTTATAAAGAAGGAAACTGAAACAGAGAAATATGGTGACTTGCCTGTTGTAGCATTACTAACGGAATTGGGAGCAAGACCCTAGGCCAAGGCCTTTGCTGTTTCTTTATCCCACAGGGCCTCTGAAGGTGGAGCCCAATGTAAGGGCTCAAACTGACCACCCTGAACCTGAGCCCTCTACTGACTTAGCTAGTCATTCTGACTTGAACACTGACAGAGAGGATCAGACCCACAATTCACTCAAATCACAACTCTATTTGTAGCAAGGACACTGAGGAACATCTTGGGGAAAATCATTGTCCTCTCTGATAGTAACCTCAGAGATTAGGGACATTCCCTAAACATTCTAGCTTCTATCTGAAACCATTATGTACTCCATTAGTTTAACTAAAAATATTTCTGAAGCTACATTTTTTTTGGAGGGGGGAAGGCAGGGCAATTGGGGTTAAGTGACTTGCCCAAGGCCACACAGCTAGTAAGTATGTCAAGTGTCCGAGGCCAGATTTGAACTCAGGTCCATCTGACTTTAGGGCCAGTACTCTATTCACTGTGCCACCTAGCTGCCCCCTGAAACTACATTTTCAATCTGTACCACCTTTGGGGGTATAAGTTCCAGAAACTTATTGCCTAAATTCTTATCTCATAGTGTTGTTATATGAAAAGTATTCTATAAAACTTAAATCAATGTAGAAATATGAGTTTTTTTTTAAAGGAACTGTGATTTAATTGCTAAGGAATTTATAATAAGTAATCTCCCTCTCTCCATAGAGAGTGGTACCTGCTCAGGAATTTATAGTCAGTCATTAGGAGGTGCCCAAGGCTCTGGAAAGTTAAATGACTCACTTAGTGTCACACAGCCAGTGTGTGTCTAAAGTGGGATTTGAATCCAGAGCTGCCTAAGAGGCCTGCTCTTCATCCACATGCCATGCAACTTCTTCCAGATTAATATTATTGCTAATATTAATTAGCAATTAATTGCTAAAAAAAATAGCCCTCTTTTTTGTCTTCAAGTTTCCACTTCAGAATATCTGAAATATTCTTTGAAGAGGTCACCATTGTGTTGTGGTAAACAGTGTATAATACATTTCATAAATAGCTTTTAAAATGTTTCCTGGTGATTCAGAATGTGGACATCAGTTTGTCAAAATGCCTGTGATGCGAGTATTGTTTAAGAAGAAAATGGGCCCATGTTTTGTTTTCTTTTTTTGCTTCATCCTGCATTTTGTACTTGACTTCCCTCTCAGAAAAAAATATTTAATTATTACTTATTTAACTGGTACAGATGGCTTGGCTGCTCGTCTTCTCACTTCACCACTTAATATGCCACCTTATTGGTTCATCCCTGGCCAACTGGTCAGGAACCCCACTGACTGGTCAGATGTTGCTCTGGTTGTCAGAAATCCCAAGTAGAGGAATTTCTGGAATAGTTTTCTACTCCAAGCTATAGGTTTTACTCACTGGGTGGTCTTGCCTGTCTCAAATATAATTTGAACTGTAATTTTGAGCATAAGTTTAAATGTCTCTGTATAGTAAGGACTGTTAAATGTGTGTGTGTGTGTGTGTGTGTGTGTGTGTGTGTGTGTGTGTGTGTGTGTGTGTGTGTGAGAGAGAGAGGGGGGGGGAGAGAGAGTGAGAGAAACAGACAGAAACAGGGGGGAGAGAGAGTGAGAGAGTGTGTGCATGTGTGTGTGTGTGTGTGTGTGTGTGTGTGTGTGTGTGTACAAGACAGGGAGGGAGATGGATCAGCACATGTGCTACAAGCTTTTTATAGCTAGACAATTTGGGGTTACAAAAATTGCTTCAGAAATTACCCAAAGGACTACATCATAAGAGGCAGCCAGCAGGTGTTTTCCATACCGAGCTTCCCCCAGCACAGGGATTAGAGGCAGAAAACCTGGCATTTGTTGCCATTTTCACAGTTGCAAATCTTAAACCCTATTTCTTCTCTGCAGGTTGTTCACATCAAATTCCTTTGATGTAATCAGTGATGATGCTTTCATCGGTCTCCCTCACCTTGAGTACCTGTAAGTGAGCCTCTTGGGTTTCTCATCACAATTCAGTACACGAGCTTCCCAGCTGCTGTCATTGTTTGACTAAAAAGTTATAACCTGTTGCAGATTCATAGAAAACAACAACATCAAGTCAATCTCAAGACATAGTTTTCGGGGCCTAAAGTCTTTAATCCACCTGTAAGTACAGAGGTTGCGTGTTCTTCTTCTTGCTGATTGAATATTCAGTCAACTCTCTGATTATTTGTGGGATCATCCAGGACCTTATGGGTTATTTTAAAATCTGGGCCATCTCCTGTCCTCACTTGCATCGAACATGCATTCATTTGTGTGTTCTCAAGTGATTAAAAATTAATTTGAATATTAATCTAAAGAATGTGATCTGGAAAGCAGTCTCTTACAAAAGGAATCATGAGGAAAAAACCATTTTGGGGTTGCCAGAATCATTGCCCACCTCCATCAGCATGGATAATTGAGGACTGATCATTTAAAGATTTGATTTTTACTATTATTCTCCTATCTGTGTAAACCTGAAGTTGGTATTAACTCATATAAAAAATGTAGCCACAGCATATGTCTATATGGCAAGTAAATAAGGGTGTTGAAAAAGTACAAAATAAATTCATCCTCATGGTTGCTTTTTTCTGAATGATGCCAAGCAAACTTGTTCTGGATGGAATTTATAATCAAGCCAAGAGCCCTACTGGTGCCTCACAGAGGCTACCTCAGTAAGTGAATTACTTAGAGAGTCACATGAACCTTGGACTACATCCTGGAATAAGGTGATAGGGTTTTAGAGCAGGGAGGGACTTTGAAGACACCCTGGTCTAGCCTTCTTTTATAGACACTGATGAGAGCTGGCATTCTTCCACTGCTTTAAAGTTGCATACATCACTTTCCTTTATCATCACAACCACCTTGTAAGGTAAATCCTCTGGGCATTATCCCCATTTTAGAGATGAAAAAATTGATGCTTAACTTAAATGACTTACCCATGGTCACACAACCAGAAAGTGTCAGAATTGGGATTCAGACCTGAGTCTACCTGATTTCAAGTATGTTCTTTTATATTCATTCTACACCTGATTGCCTCTTCAAGAAGAGCCTAGGAACCCAAGCAGAAAAAATGACTTAGGACTCAACATGTTAAAAGGTCATATTTCAAGATAAATTCAGAAATAATATCTAACAGTAAAAATGGAAACAAGAGGGGCGGCTAGGTGGCGCAGTGAATAGAGCGCCGGCCCTGGAGTCAGAAGGACCTGAGTTTGGAGCCGGCCTCAGACACTTAATCCACACAAACAAAAAAACCTAGCCGTGTAACCTTGGGCAAGTTACTTAACCCCAATTGCCCTAAAGGGGTGGCTAGGTGGTGCAGTGAGTAAGAGCGCCGGCCTCGGAGTTGGGATGACCCGAGATCAAATCCAGCCTCAGAAAATGAGCACCCGCACATAAACAATGACTAGCCATGTAACCTTGAGCAAGTTACTTAACCCCAATTGCTTAAAAAAAAAAATGGAAACAAGGCCATCATTTATTAATTCTTTACTAATGCAAACTGCATCAACTTCTCAAGAGTAGGTTCTATTTCCTGGGGCATCTAGGTTGCACATTGAGCATATTAGGTCCCCACTAATGGGGACTAGAATCAGAAAGATCTGAGTTCAAATTCAACCTCAGTTACTTACTAAATGTGTATCCCTAGACAAGTCACTTAACCTCTCTCTGCCTCAGTTTCCCTACCTCCCAGGGTTGTTGTGAGAATCAGATAGAATAATACTGGTAAAGTGCTTGTTAACAGTGCCTATAACATAGCTGTACTTAATAAATGCTTTCTTCCTTTGGTAATAAATGTTTTCTTTCTTTTTTATATATATAATAAATAAAAGTGGCTGGGTGGTCCCTTAAATAAAGTAATGGACCTGGACTCAGAAAGACCTGACATAAAATCCAGCCTCAGATACTTACTATGTGACCCTGACCTCACTTTGCCTCAATTTTCCCATCAGTAAAATGGGAACCGCCCTCCCAGGATTGTTGTGAGGATCAGATGAGATCATATTTGTAATACCTTAACGTGCTGTATAAATGTCAGCTTTCATTGTTATCTCTAACACCTAGAGAGTACCTTGCACCCAGAAGATCTTTAATAAAGGTTTCTGATTGAATTGAATGGAGCCCTAGGTAGAATTATGAGGTACGTGTGGTTTTTACACCTCAGCAGTTGGTCTGAGCATCTCAGCAAGCTGGTGGTAGAGGAGGCAGTAACACTGGAAGTCATTAGATATATTTTTCTCCATGTCTTCCCCTATTCTGATTCAATACAAACAGAAGGTCTTAAGTTGCACTTTGAAGATGCCAAGTATTCACTGCTGTTCTGGAAATGTCTGAGTAACAATGGAGGCTAGAAAATCCTCACTCTGCTCTGTGGTATCTCCTGCCTTCCCTCACTGTGGTGGGGGGGATGGAGGAATGAGGCAGGGTGGGAAGGGGAAGGTTAGGGAAGGCTTCCAGCTGGGATCTGAACATCCCCAAATAAATGAAGCAGTGCCCCAAATACTCTAAAGCCGCTACAGACCTGAATGGAGGAAGTCTTATGACCTTAACTGGGAACACATTCTCTTCAATTCAGTCTAACTCAAAAAAGCCAACTATGTGCTCAACAGACAGGACAAAAGAAGTACAAGACAGTACTCTCTCTCCAGGAGCTCGTAACCTAATTAGGGAGTTACTGGGCAGCTGGAGAGCTGGAGCACCATGGCAGGCAGCATGCACTGTGGAGGTCCCCATTCACTCAGCCTACATGGAGGGCAGGCTCTGGACCCTAACTACATCCTCCTCCTCAGCCCTTTACCCAGGCCTCCCTTCACAAGTGAGAAGGCGTTATCTCTTAACCCTCCTCACTACGAGTGGTTGCTTAACAATCCATCAACATCAGTCAGCTGTGTCTGCCAGCATTCTACATGGGCCACCAGATCAAAATGAATGATAAATTTGGGTCACCCATCTACTGGTGATGCAGGTTGAGGGTAGCCCACGAGGTGAGGCTCTCCTCACCCTCTAACCCCCCAACCTTTTTATACAAGTGAAATATAATTCCATTTAATTTAATAAACATTGTCCTACCATATGCAAGTACAAGTCCTAGGTGCTTAGATAATAAGATATTATTCCTGTCCTCAAGGAGATTACAGTCTTTTACTGCTCATAGAATGAAAGAACCTTAGAGTAGGAAGGGACTCAAGAAATAATCTAGTTTAGTTCTTACCTGAAGCAAGAATTCTCTCTTTAAAATCCCAGAGAAGGGATTAGACCAGGAGTGGGGAGCCTGCAACTCCGAGGTCACATGTAACACTCTAGGTCCTCAAGTGTGGTCCTTTGACTGAATCCAAACTTCACAAAACAAACCTCCTTAATAAAAGGATTTGTTCTGTAAAACTTGGACTCAATCAGAAGGCCTTACCCAAGGACCTAGAAGGCTACATGTGGCCTCGAGGCCATGGGTTCCCCACCCTCAGATTAGACAAATCCTGCTTGAAATCCTCCAGTGATTCTCTGATTTTTGAAGTAGCCCATTCTAATTTTGGATAGCTCGAATTTTGAGGAAGTTCTCCTGATACTGAATTGAAATCTGCCTCCCTATAACTTCCCCTGTTATTACTTATTCTGCTCTCAGGGACCAGGCAGAATAAAGTTAATCCTTCTTCTATAACATAGCCCTTAGAATTTTTGAAAATTATTATCATGCCTTCTCCCCCACTCCTACCTCCACACACTTAATCATCTCTTTCTCTGAGCTAAACACCTTTCAAACGAATCTCAAACAATACCTTCTCATCAGCCTTGTCACCTTCCACTTAGTGTATTCTAGCTTGTCTCTCACTAAAAATGCAATGCCCAAAATTGGCTGTAATATTCTAGACATGGCCCAGCTGGGGGAGAGGATGGCAGAACTATGCCATTTCCCTTATTCTAAATATTTGTATTTTATGCAGACTAAGAGCATGATGGACAAGATTGACAAACATTTTCCCCAAATCCCTGGAAGCCCTTAAGGATCTCCTGGAAGGGGAAAGGTCATGGGAAAGACAGTCTGGGAGGGGGAGGCAATTACAGAACCTTAGGCTATTATGGCATGAAGGAACCTCGTAGATAATCTAATCCATAGCGAGGAAACTCAGGCGTTCAGAGAGGTCACACAGTGATGATGTGTTGTAGAGCCAGCACTAGAACCCAGGACTCCTGCATTCGTTCTATGCTAAGTCTATTCTCTCTCTAGTCCACATGTTTCCCCCTTTGCCTTTGTGTTGGGAGAAGTTGTAGTCCAACTATAAGTAGAAACCTTATGTCTATTTTAGGACCATCTCGGGAGGTATCTCTTTCTGCCATTGCACTGACACTCCTCCACCCCGACACTAGCTGCCTTCCTGAGTCACTGCCCAGCCCTACAGGCAGGGCATAGAGTTTTTCCAATTTGCTATACTCTAGAGATAGCACTAGTTACAATTAGCTTTTCTGGGAGAGGACCCAATTCTGATAGGGTACACTCACCCACCAGTGGTCCTGCCTTCTGTAATTCAATATTAGTACAGCTTCCTGACTGGAGACTGGAATCCTCAGTTCTGTGGCTACAGGGAACCTGGGGTAGCATCTTTGGAAGCCACAGTGAGGGCAGCCAGTTGAAGGCTGCTGTATGACCCAAGCAACAGTATTATGGTAGGAAAACCAGGATCTTGCCATGGTCACTGGAGTAGGTGGAAAGAAGGTCTCTACAGCTGCTACATGGCAGTAGTCTGAAGTAGGATGAAGGTTTTTCAGCTTCTTCTCATTATTACGCGTTCTATAACTTTGGTAAGCTATCTCCCACCCACCCCCCAGCTGGATCTCAGTTTCCTTATATATAAAATGAGCAGGAATTGACCTAGAGAATCTCTAAAGTCTCTTCCAGATCTAACATTCTGTGGCTCTCTGATTCCTTAGAAGAATATAGCTTTGAGGGAGTGAGCTGTGTCTTTTCTCTCTTTCTTCCTGAGGCAATCGGGGTTAAGTGATTTGCCCAGGGTCACACAGCAAGTAGGTGTCTGAGATTGGATGTGAACACAGGTCAGCTTGACTCCAGGGCCACACCACCACCTAGTTGCTATGCAGATAAGTTTCAGTAGGAAATGAGAACTTCAATAAATATTTGTTAAGCATTTGCTATGTCTTGAGAAGATTAAATAAGATTGCATAAAAGGTTAAATAAAACATGGTCCTTGTTGACAATTAATCTCAAAGTCTTATAGAGGAAAACAGTAAGATGGAAAGAAGGCTGTATTTGGGGTTACTATACCTGTGTTTGAATGCCAGCTCTGCTTCTCAACATTATCTGTGTGACCTTGGGTAAGTCATTTAACTTCTAAATTGTCAGTTATCTCAGCTGTCAATAAAGAGGTTGAATTAGTTTCTAAGGTTCCTTCTGGTTTAAATTTCTGAAGATATTTTTTACATTAAAAACTGGACTTTTAATACCATTCTAAAATTATCTACAATCAATCAATTGATCAGAGTGAAAAAATCAAAAGAAACATTTTTGATAAGTGAAAAACTTACAGTAGATTATGCATACATTTATTTGTTGTGCCTAACTGCAAGAGATGAATAAATACATATTATACTAGGTAAAATACTTAATATTATAGACTTAAAACAAGTAAAAAAATTTAACAGTTGCCCTGCTTAAATGAAAATTAATTTAGATTGACAGTCTTTACTATTTACATGGGATAGTTTGTCACTTTTCTCCCAATTTTTTGTAACATTTTTATTTAAAAATTTTGAGTTCTAAATTCTATCCCTTCCTCTCCCTTCTCTCTCCCCTCCCTGAGACAGTAAGCAAACAGATATAGGATATATATGTGCAATTATGTAAAACATTTCCATATTAGTCATTTTGTACAAGACTCTAATAAAAGAAAAAATGAAAGAAAGTGAAAAATAGCATGCTTCAGTCTGTATTCAATCAATATCAGTTCTTTCTCTGGAGGCGGATAGTATGCTTTATCATTAGTCATTTGGGATTGTCTTGGATCATTGTCTTGCTGAGAATAGTTAAGTCATTCACAATTCTTCATCAAACAATATTGCTGTTACAGTATACAACATTCCCCTGTTTCTGTTCACTTTACTAGTCATCATTTTATGTAAGTCTTTCTAGGTTTTTCTGAAATCATCCTGCACATCATTTCTTATAGCACATTAGTATGCCATTATAATAATATACCACAGTTTGTTTAGCCATTACCCAGTTGATGGCCATTCCTTCAATTTCCCATTCTTAGCCACCAAAAAAAGCTGCTATAAATGTTTTTGTACAAACAGGTCCTTTTCCCTTTTTCATGATCTCTTTGGGATATAGACCTAGAAGTGGTATTGCTGGATCAAAGAGTATGTACAGTTTTATAGCCCTTTGGGCATAGTTCCAAATTGCTCTCCAGAATGGTTGGATCAGTTCACAACTGCACCAACAGGGTATCAGTGTCCCAGTTTTCCCATATCTCCTCCAACATCCAACATTTTCTTTTTTTGTGATATTAGCCACTCTGATAGATGTGAGGTGATACTTAAAAATTGTTTTGTTTTGGTTGGTGTTCAAACAACTAAAATATAAAATTATTCTGGAGAGATACATCAAGCACTATGCAAGGTCCAAAGGGTGAAGGATTATTACTTACTAGGACAATGAGGTGAGGACATTTGAGCTGAGCATTAAAGGATAAGGAGAATTTCAAGAGGAAAATAAATGTGGAGAGGGCATTTCATATATAAGGAGCAGCATGAGTGAAGGCATAGAGGTGGGACAGCATAGGATGTCTGCAGGGGACAGTGAATAGTCCAGTTTGGCTGAAACATAATACACATAGAAAGGAATACTGTAAAAGAAGGCTGGGCAGGATACTAGGTTAAGGAATCTGATTGAATTTCTTTTGGCTCTATGGAGCCAAATAAGAGTTGAAAAGATAGAGATGCCCTGATGGGGAAACCAAAAGAGAGAGGGAGGAAATCAATTCTAGAAGGATAGTCTAGGGTGTTGGCATTCCTAGGGAGGATAGGGAGAAGGAGTAGAATACTAAAAGGGGTTGAAGTCAAACATAAATTTGATCAAAATTCAGAGTTTGGTCCTGGATTGTATAAGAGGACCTCTTAGTATCAGTTGTATAATTCCTTATTAATTTTACCACTTGGTACATTTTAACAGAGCAAGGTCACTTGTATCAGCCCTCCAATCTTTGAAATAAATGACAGGACAGAAAAGGCCAGAGTTGCCACCATTTAGGGACAGAAGATCATACAAACAAAGCTAGTCCTGTAACTCATGGCTCCTTCTGCCCTTCTCAGTCCCAGCACTAGTAAACTGATACGAAGTTTATCATCAGTACACTATTGCTGCTGTGACTGACCCAGAAAATAGCAGGAGGGAGGGAATAGCAAAGATCCCCTGGACCTCAGCCACCATGGACTGTATAAAACACTTGCAGGTAAGACCTGAGGATCTTAGGTCACCGCTGAGCATCGGAAGATATTAAAAAAAGGAGCAAAGGCAACTAAGTCTGGTCACCAGAAAAATCAAATAAGGTGGACATTCTGGCCTCTAATTTAATTCACACCATACCATCTTTGGCTATAGACACAGTTATTAACTGGTGGCAAGGACCAATCATCTGGTTTTTTTTAAAGCTACAAGTAAAGGTTTTTGAAAGGTTATCATCACCTGCTTGCCAAACTATAGGGTCTTCCCTGCCCCAATGTCTGGGAATAGAAAGGGAATTAAGGAATCACAGTCAAAGATCTAGGCAGCCAGGTTCCCCAGTGATTTGCATTTTCCTTGTTGTTTAATTCTTTGCTCACATTGGCTTTCTTAGAGAGATTTCAGTTGGCTTTTTGTTCCCAGCTTTGTTCTTGCATTTTTTGGACTGGCTAATAAATCTATGAACTGGTTCTGCTTGTCTGAATTTACTTAGCTCTGAATGTGAGGAGATTATTAATTTGTCTCTTCATGCCAGTAATCTGCCATTATGAGAATTTACTAAAAATTAGATGAGATTTTTATTCCCTTACAATTTCTCCTTTTGGCCAACATTTGAAAACCCAACTTGCTGAGGAGTGTTTTGAATTCTCCTGGTATTTTGGAACCCAAATACCCTTCTTGGTTTTCTACTTCGAGACTTAGAGACCAGTCAGAGGATTAAGGCTAGAAAGGGCATTGGAAATGAACCCTTTCATTTTATAGATGAGTTAACTAAAACCCAAACACATAAAGTAACTTGTCAGGGGTCGTACAACTAACAAGAGGCACAGTAAGGACTGGAACCCAGGACTTCCGAGATTTTTGACCACAGGTTGAGTGTTGTTTCATTATGCTCTTTCTGATCATGTATTTCAAGATCAAAGTCAACTAGTTTCAGGAGTTGATTTATTTTTGCTTTACAAATTTACGTTTCAAGCCATATAGGCAGAAGAATGATGGTTTCATTGATTTAGGACCTCACAGTCCGGAACTCCCTCTATCAAGGCAGGTTAGCACCTTCTTTGTAATTTATAGTCTTAGAGAGTTTCTTAGAGAGAGTGCTGAGAGGTTTAAGGACAGCTAGTAAAGACTAGAGCTGGAACCTGAACCCAGCTATTCATCAGCCAGCTTATATTTGCTAGGCCATACAACCTCTTCTTCAGCCTATTCACCTTAGACCTACTGTCCCAGCCCCAGTGAAAGCAGACCATCCTAACATAAACACAGCTGTTGTCCATTGGGAAGGAAGACCTTGATTAAGGTGGCTCCGGGCTTGACTTGCACAGAGAATTGGGGTAGGAGGAAATGGAAGATTCCAAAGCTAAGAAACTCAAGCCAATGACCAGTCTGTGCTTACACACTACAAAGGGATGTAGTATTAGGCAATTACACGCCCAGAGACCGGATTTGGAATTCACAGCCTGACTCTAAAGCCTTCCCAAGGAACCTGCCTGGCATCTCAAAATTTCATCCTAGACTAAAATGAGTTGAGCTTTTTTGGTTTTTGTATCTCCAGGAATATAGTGGGTACTTAATAAGTGCTTTTTTCAAAAGCAACAACCTTATCCCACCTTCTTGTGCTTAATCTTCTAAACATGCCCTTAGAGACCAGTTTGAAATTAGCTTATAACCTGTAGTAATAGCATCATACTAAGTATTCGTGTGAAGCTCTTCCAACCCCATGTGCTATTAGTGATATTTCTGAAGCTCTCACATCAGGTAGGCTGTGATCCAATACTTTGGGGAAGAATTACTGTTGGCATATGTCTATGTGGAACATTTGGGGACAATTTTTATCACTTTCCAAGTATCTAATGAACCCTTAGCATATATCTAGCACTGCACTGAATGTTAGAGGATACACAAGGAATCTTTGTCATAAAATGCTTATCATTTCACAGTTAACCCCTTAATAACTTGTGTTATGGGCGGCTAGGTGGCGCAGTGAGTAGAGCGTCGGCCCTGGAGTCAGAAGGACCTGAGTTCGGATCCGACCTCAGACACAATGCACACACAAATAAAAACCTAGCTGTGTGACCTTGGGCAAGTTATTTAACCCCAGTTGCCCTACAAAAAAAAAAAGCAAAAAAAAAATAACTTGTGTTTATATATTGCTTTAAGGATTACAAAATACTTTGCATACATTACTTCATTTGAGCCACACACCAGCCCTGGGAGGGGGCAACGTGGGTAGACAGTGTGAGGATTTATTATTTCCATTTTATAGATCAGGAGACTGAGGCTCAGACAGATAAGATGATTTGTCTGATGTAACTTATGTACTAAGTGTCAGCACCAGGATTAAAACAGGTCTTCTGACCCCAAGTCCACAGCTCTTTCCTGCTCCCTCCCCTCATCTCTCCCCCCACTCCAACCTATGATTCTATCTATGTGGGGAGCTCCCTGGTGAGAAAACTCCCACCACTGATGCTGGTTGCATTTGTAACTCATGATTTTAAAGAATTGGTTGGGAGCACCGAATGGTTAAGGACTTGCCCATGGTCCTCTTTTTAGTATAAGTCAGTCAGGCTAGGACCACAGGTCTTTCTGACTCCAAGGTCAGCCTTTTATCCACATGCTGTATGAACTTAAACAGAGGTGCACATAAATAGCTACCTGCTCAGATCTTTTTTTTTTTTTTTTGCAAGTGAGGATTTTAATAACCATTCCTGCAGCTTTAATGCCAAAATGGTAACTTAGAGAGGTTATGCATTTTTAAAATGTTTTGGAATTTTAAAAGATTGCTCTTTAAGAAATACAGATTCAGTGAGATTAAAATGAAGACAAGGCTATCTACAATGCGGGAAAGAACAGGCCTGCACATATGGCTGTGGGCGGTACGTTCTTAACAACAGAACCCCATAGCCCTGACAGTACATTTTGGGAAACCGTACCATTTGAGCTGGTCTGTTCTGTTCTGGGGGTGGGGAGAGAGATACAGCTGGTCCCATTTTCAGATCTGGATGATGTTTTTTCTTGTGTAAACAAAGAGAACACTAAAATAGAAGGAATTACCCTGATTCCCATTTGAAAGCAAAGGCTATCTGTCTGTGGACATTTGGTAATTCTACTCCAACAATGAATTCAAGTCTTAAATAAACACAGTAATCAAATGTCCAGTCTAGAGACAGTCCTGGTTTTGTATCCTTTAATCAGTAGGCATTTATTAAACATTTACTTTGTGCCAAATATGATGCTAGGCACCAGAGACAAACACAAAAGTGATTTAGCCCTTCCCACAAGGAGCTTACATTCTAATGTACAGTACATCCTTTTGCCAGGTAAGCACAGATCTCAAATGGCTCTGTTTTATAGGCGATAGTCACAGGCAAAGTGTATTGCTCCTTACAAATAGTCAGGCCTATGCTAAGTAGACTTGGGTCCTTTCTGAGCTCTTGTGTATAAGCTAATTGATAATTAGTTAATTATAATATTAGATACTTATCAATTAGCTTAGAACAAGAACTCAAGATACACAGAAGACTTTTCTGGAGCTCGAGGGCATTTTATAGGCCACTTAACCCACTTCTCTTGTTTTGTAGATGAGGTGAGTGAGGCCCAGAGAGAGGAAGGGATTTGCCCAGGGTAACATAGAACTAGGACGGAGTTTTTGGTTAGGCCTGGTTTTTCCCATGAGAACATGCTGTCTAATTCACAGGTAATCATGTCCATCCTGGAGACCAGGAGTAACTTGGGACCGAGAAGAACGTCTTCTTATTTGGCCTATTAATTCTGAAGCAGCAAGAACAAGGGAGACTAAATCATTATTGAGCTGGAGGAACACCTCTCCATCTCCATATGCATAGTTTTCTGGCTCAGGATATGGAGCAGGCTTAGAAAATGATTTGTTATATATACTTAATCTATACTGGCTGCCCAGGAATATAATGACTTCATCTACAAGGGTTATAAAATGGGACAGACAGCAACTGATCTATAGAGTACAGGGCAAGAGACAAGGGAAGAGGCAGTGTGATGTACAATGGAATGAGAGTCAAACTTGGAATCCTAGCACCGGAGTTCAAGTCCCAGGTCCTCCACTAATGACTTATGTGACCTTAGCCCTCTGGGTCTCAGTTTCCTCATTTGTAAAATTAGAGGGCTGAATTAAATGATATCTAGGATCCTTTCTAGCTATATATTTAGGATCCTATGAAAAGAAATAATTGTAATATCAGCATGTCAGACTTACTTTGGAGGCCATGTGGTATTAATTGCACCATCCTAAAAGTCAGTCCTATTTCTACTACTAGTTTGATGTATGACTCTGGGTAATCTTACTTCTCTGAACCTCAGGCTCTTCCTCTGCTAAACAAAGGGGCTGGATTAGACAATCTTTAAGGTTCCTTCCAGAATCTTCTAAAATTCTGTGATTTATCTCTCCTGGATTCCTCTCAGGTACAGACAATTTGTATGTGTTGAGCACCTACTGTATACCCAACCCTGAGAACTATCAGGAGTATCCCTGAATACTTGCACAAAATTATGAGGTTAAACTACAATTCCAGAAGACCAATAGTTAAGCATGCTACCTACCTTCCGACAAAAAGATGGTGGACTCAAGATGCAGAAAAGGAAATTTTTCAGACCTGGCCTGTGTGAAATTTGTTTTGTTTGACTGAATATTTGCTACAGAGATTTTGTTTTTCATTTTTATTTTTCCAAGTGGGGGTAGGAAGAGCAGGAGGGAGAGAGAGTAGGTGGAACTAGGGTAATACACAGAAAGAAAGAAAGAGAGAGAGAGAGAGAGAAAGAAAGGAAGGGAGAAAGGGAGAAAAGAAGGAAGGAAAGGAGGAAGGAAGGAAGGAAGGAAGGAAGCAGAAGGAAGGACAGAATAACAAAAAACACAACTTTGAAAACTACATGTTGAGAGACAGAGTCAAGATGATGGAGAAAAGGCAGCAATTCACCTGAGCTCTCCACAAAACCCCTCTAAATACCTTTAAATAATGCTATAAGGGGGTGGCTAGGTGGCACAGAGAACACCAGCCCTGGAGTCAGGAGGACCTAGGTTCAGATCTGGCCTCAGACACTTGACACAAAAAAATAGCCATGTGACCTTGGGCAAGTCACTTAACCCCAGTGGCCCTCCCCTCCCCCTCCAAAAAAAAAAAAGCAATAAATGAATGAATGAATGAATGAATAATGACATAAAACATTTCCTGAAGTGGCAGAACCCACAAAAGGACAGGGTGAAACAATTTTCCCAACAAAGACAACTTAGAAGGTTGGCAGGAAAGATCTGTTGCAGGTGGGTGAAAGTGGAATCAAACAAAACAAAACAAAACAAAACAAAACAAATTTCACCCTGTCCAGGTCTGAAAAATTCCCCATTCTGCATCTTTTTATCAGAAGGTAAGCAGCATGCTTTACTATTGGTCTTCTGGAAATATAGTTTAATCTCATAATTTTGCCCAGCCTTTCAGGGATACTACTGATAGTTCTCACGGTTGGGTATACAGTAAGTGCTCAATACATATAAACTGATGGACTAACTGTCTGAACCTGAGAGGAATGCAGGAGAGGTAAATCACAGAATCCTAGAAGGTTCTGGAAGGAACAGTCCACTGCAGGCCATGCCAGCACAGAAGGGGCACCAGCAAACCAGGAGCAAGCCTTAAGAACCACTGAATGAACAGCAGCAATGACTGCTTCCAGAGCTCTCAGTCCACATACTGTAAGGGGATTGAACAACTGGTCAGAAGGAGAATACAGGGGTCTCTTTGCTAGCACTGAGGCAGGACTTTATTGCTTTGCCTATACTCAGATCAAGATCACAGTCCTGGGTGGTAATTCCAGGGCAAGGAGAGGCACCAGCATACCAAAGCTTGCAGCTGCAATGGAGTAGGGACCCTCATCAGAGTTTCAGAGAAGAAAAGAATGCTTGCAGTGCCTCCCAGACCAGAGCACAGGCCTGGAGAGTAAGTAGTAAACTCATCTCTTCTTAGATCATACCACCTTAGAAAGATTGAAAACTTATAGGTCCCTAGAAGTATCTCTGAAAACAGCTGCACAAAACCCCTAAAGCTTGGGACAGTGACTGGAAGCAGAGCCACATTTTAACAAAGAGTTAAAAATCAAGAAATAGACTGGAAAAATGAGCAAACAACAGAAAAAAATATGACCACAGCTAATTACTATGGTGACAAGGAAGATCAAAACACATATTCATGGGCAGCCAGGTGGCACAGTGAATAGAGCACCAGCCCTGAAGTCAGGAGGACCTGAGTTCAAATCTGGCTTCAGACACTTAATACTTACTAGCCATGTGACCTTGGGCAAGTCACTTAATCCCAATTTCCCTGACCTCCCCTCCAAAAAGCAAAAAACCAAAACAAACAAACAAACAAAAAACACATACTCAGAAGAAAATGACGAAATCAAAGCTCTAACATCCACAGCCTTCAAGAAAAATATGAATTGGTCTTGGACCATGGAAGAGCTCAAAAAAGATTTTAAAAATCAAGTAAAAGACAGAGGAAAAATTGGGAAGAGAAATGAGTGTGATGCAAGAAAATCATGAAAAAAGAGTCAACAGCTTGGTAAAGGAAACACAAAAAGATACTTAAGAAAGTAACTCCTTAAAAAACACACTAGGTCAAATGGTAAGAGGAACAAAAAGCCAATGAGAAGAATAATGCCTTGAAAAGAAGAATTGGCCAAATGGAAAAAGAGGCACAAAAATTCACTGAAGAATAATTCTTTAAAAATTTGAATGGAGCAAATGGAAACTAATGACTTTGTGAGAAATCAAGAAACAATAAAACAAAAACAAAAAGAATTAAAAAATAGAAGATAAGGTGAAATATCTCATTGGAAAAATAGGAAATAGATCCAGGAGAGATAGTTTATAAATTATTGGACTACCTGAAAGTCATAATAAAAAAAAAAGAGCCTAGACATCATCTTTCAAGAAATCATAAAGGAAAACCAACTCCATATTCTAGAACCAGAGGGTAAAATAGAAATTGAAAGAATCTGCTGATCACCTGCTGAAAGAGATCTCAAAATGAAGACTCCAAGCTAAATTCCAGAGTTCCCAGGTCAAAGAGAATATTGCAAGCAATCAGAAAGAAACAGTTCAAGTATTGTGGAGCTACACTCAGGATAACACAAGATTTAGCCATTTCTACCTTAAAGGATCAAAGAACTTGGAATATGATATTCCAGAGGGTAAAGGAGTTAGGATTACAACCAAGAATCACCTACCCAGCAAAACTGAGCCTAATCCTTCAGGGGGGCAAATGGATATTCAATGGAATAAAAGGAAATTTAAGTATTCTTGATAAAAGATCATAGAAAATATGACTTTCAAATACAATACTCACAAGAAACATAAGGTAAACAGGAAAGAGAAATCATAAGGGACTTAATAAAGTTAAACTGTTTACATTTCTACATGGGAAGATGATACTTATAACTCATAAAAACTTTCTCGTTAGAGTTAGAAGCAGTTAGAAAGAGTATATATAGAAAGAGGGACACAGGTGTGAATTTAATATGAAGAGATGATGTCTTTTTTTTTTTTGGTTTTTTGGAGGACAGTTGGGGTTAAGCACCTTGCCCAAGGTCACATGGCTAGTTTTTTTGTGTGTTAAGTGTCTGAGGCCAGACTTGAACCCAGGTCCTCCTGACTCCAGGGCTGGTGCTCTATTCACCGAGCCACCTAGTCACCCCTGAGATGTTGTCCTAAAAAATAAAACTAAGGGGTGAGAAAGAGGAATGCACTGTGAGAAAGGGAAAGAGAGGGGTAGAATGGGGTAAATTATCTCACATAAAAAAGGCAAGTAAAAGCTTTTATAGTATACAGGAAGATGGGAGAGGTGGGGGAGGGGAGTGAGTGAACCTTACTTGCCTCAGAATTGGGTCAGTGAAGGAATAATACACACACTCAACTGAGTATAGAAATCCATCTTACCCTACAGCAAAGTAGGAGGGGAAGGGGAGAAGAGAAATGACAGTGATAGAAGGAAGGGCAGACTGGGGGAGGTGGTATTCAGAAAAAAAAACAATTTTGAGGAGAGACATTGTGAAAGGAAAGATAGAATAGAATAAACAGGGTGGGGAAAATAGGATGGAGGGAAATACACAGCAATCATAACTGAAAAAAATTTGAAGCAAATTTCTCTGATGAAGGCCTCATTTCTCAAATACATAGAGAATTGAGTCAAATTTATAAAAAATAGGAACTATTCCCCAACTGATAAATGATCAAAGAATACAAACTGTTTTCAATGAAATAATCAAAACTATCTCTAGCCATGTGGGAAGGTGCTCTAAATACAATTGAATGGAAAAAATGTAAATTGAAACAATTCTGAGGTACTATCTTATACCAATAGATTGGCTAACAGGACAGAAAAGGTAAATGACAAATGTTGGAAGGGATGTGGGGAAAATGAGACTTTAATGCATTGTTAGTGAAGTTGTGAACCGATTCAACCATTCTTTAGAGCAATTTGGAACTATGCCCCAAGGGCTATACTCTTCAATCTAGCAGTGCCACTACTAGGTCTATTTCCCAAAAGAGAAAAAAAAAGGATAAAAGACCTATATGTATGGAAATATTTATAGCAATTTTTTTTTTGGTTGCAGGGTGTTGGAAATTAATACCCATCAATTGGGGAATGGCTGAATTGTGCTGTGTGATTGTTATGGAATACTATTGTGTTATAAGAAATGATGAGCAGGACCCTCTCAGAAAAACCTAGAAAGACTTACATAAGCTCATACAAAGTGAAATATACTGTGTACAAAGTAACAGAAATATTGTAAGATGATCGGCTGTGAATGACTTAACTATTTTCTCAGCAATACAATGATCCATGACAATTCTGAAGGACTTATGCTGAAAAATGCTATCCATCTCCAGACAAAGAACTGATGGTGTCTGAATACAAATTAAAGCATACATTTTCTAAACTTTGTTTTTCTTGAGGGTTTATTTTTTTGGGTCTATGTCTTCTTTCGTAACATGACTAATCTGGAAATATGTTTTGTACAACTACACATGTATAACCTATATTAAATTGCATGCCTTCTTAATGAGGGGAGTGGGGAAGGAGGAAGGGAGAGAGTTTAGAATTCAGAGCTCTAAAAATGAATGTTAAAAATCATTTTTACATGTAACTGGGGAAAAATAAAATACTAGATAAATTTTAACAGAAAAAAAGAAAGTTGCACATTCAATTTCTTATATATTTTTAAAGAAAAGCAAGTGGTATGTAATAGAGATTCACATTTTCATGTTCATGCCTTTTTCTGAACTATGTTTTTGGAAATGCACATTTTATCTGGTTTTTGTTAAGTCTGGGGAAAAAATTAACAAAATTATGAAATTAGCAAACTTTAGCTTTAGCAACCATTATTTTCTACCCCTCAGTAGTGCCCTTTCCCCCTATTTCAAGCAACTTGGAGCCCTAGTATTCTCTCCCCTCCTCCCAATAAAAACCTATGAAAACTCTTTCCCTGAAAATAAGTTTTATAGTATCACCTCTCCCTCCAGTATTTGATTTTAATAGAAAAAAAAAAAGTAATGACTCCCTCAGTGTGTGATTCATAGGATTACAGAACACCATTTTTGTGGTACTGTTCATTTGGAACTTAATCAAATACTGCTTGATTTATTATTTAATTCTTCATATGTATATAGCTGTCTGGTGTTTCTTTCCATGCTCTATGGAATCTACCCTCTAACCAAGCACTTAAGAGGCTAATCTATATTACTTGTTGATTTAAATTCTATGAGTTGAAATCTCTCAATATGTAAATTCCTCCCTGCTAGAGAGTTAGACACCTTTAGAAGCTACATTAACTGTCTTAGGTTGCTAGGATACTGTTTAATGTACTGGTTAGATACCTTTGGAAGCTATGTTAACTGTCTTGGGTTGCTAGGATACTGCTTAATGTACTGAAATGATTATTTATTAATGGTAATTTCATGAGCTGAAACCATTAGTGCAGCTGCTACAAGTGCCTAACTTATTCCTAAGTGCAGATCACTTTTAAAAAATGTATTTAATTTTAAAAATGGAAGTATTCAGAAGTATTTACCTACATCCAAAATGGCTTGAAGCTGCTTACCATCTTAAATACAGTACGGGATAAGGCATTTAAAGATAAACTAGTATAGAAGGGAAGCAGAAGGAATAAATGTTGTCAGGCACCTTAGTTTAGCAGAATATAACAACACCAGAACAATGAATTTGGGACAAATTTTTCTGGCAACTAAGGCAAAAGGAGAAATATTGAGTTACATCAGTTTTGCTTTCTGACAACAGAAAGAATGAAAATTAATCTTCAGAGGCAAACTTTTTTTTTAAAGGAGAAATGGATCTTAGTACAAAGGATACTGAGTAGCTAGCATAAAGAATGATGTATTCAACTACTTGATCTTTTTCTTTTTATTGTTTGGTTTTATTTCCTCTTTACCATTTTTCATTCCATCTAGTACAATCTGCCTTTGTAACCTGACCAATACCTAATGTGAAAGTATTTGCAGATCCTATACTGGATTGTATGCCATCATGGGGGGAGAGGAGGGGAGAGAGAGAAAGAAAATTTGAAACTCAAGGAATTATGGAATTGAATCTTGTAAACTAAAAGTAAACAAACAAATTAATAAAGAAAAAAGAAAAAAAAGAATAAAAAAAAAGAATGATGTCTTCAACCCGTTTCACAAAAACTGCAGAAATGCTGTTCAGCAGCAAGAGACTCTTATCAACCCAACCACCTAGAAGGGCAAAGGACAGAACATTAAAGGTATTTCTTCTAGGAGCTAAGATAATGCAGTTTGAGTATTTGACTTTCTAATGGCCTTGACAGAGATGGAGCTTGGAAAATCCAGATGAGCAGATAAGATAACATATCCATTAGACTACTTTTCAAATATCAAAGTGTCTTAAGTGAGCTCAGGATAGTGGTTAGATCTTCCATTCACAAGTTTTGCTGGAAGAGCAAAAAAATGTTCAATCTTAAGAGTACCAGAAGGCCACAGTAGGGCCTCATGTCCCCCATTAGTTGGGCATGATGTCCATAGCAGCTTTGTTCCTGTTGATTCTCTATCCTGAATCTCAGAAACTTAGAATATCTTTTATAGTTCTTGGTATTTTTGCAACACTATGAATCTGTACTAGTCCAAGGGATTCTCACATTGCCCCCTTCAAGCCTAGACTGACTTCATATCTTGAGATTTCCCAGAGTGTGAGGGTTTGAATACATACAAAGAATGCTCACAAGCAGCCTACTCCAACTAGCCTTCATGTCACCAGTTATGGTTTATGTGGGATTTCTTGGCAAGCCCTGGCTGGAGAGAACCCAATAAATTACAGCAGACATATTCTTGATATCTGTACAATTCCTCCAGCCCCACTTAGGGGCAGGAGCAATCATAGACTAAGACTGGGGAAAGATCTGCTGCAACAGGGAATTCTGTTGTAATGTAGGAGGCAGCAATAAGCATTATGGAAAAAACCCAAAGGTGTTAACCAAGGCATAGGTTGTGGAGCTAAGGACCAAAGGCAAAAAGGTTGCTGGAGCAATAAAAGGGTTCAAACCAAAGTGAATAAAATCCAAGGGGGCTGAGGAGAAGAAGGTCCTAGGTTAGGCTGTAGGGTTTTAACACTAAGTAGACAAGCATTTAGTCAATGACTACTAAATTAGTGACAATTTGTTGGAGCTGAGAGTTTTTAGAATGGGTAGGTGATCTAGTATTACTTTGACAAGGGGAGTCAATCTCCAACTTACAAATTACGTGTTCCCAGTTTGTCTTATAACAGGGGTGAAGAACCTGCAGCCTCGAGGCCACATGTGGCCCTCTAGGTCCTCAAGTGTGGCCCTCTAGGTCCTCAAGTGTGGCCCTTTTACTGAATCCAAACTTCACAGAACAAATCTCCTTAATAAAAGGATTTGGTTTGTAAAACTTGGACTCAGTCAAAAGGTTGCACCCTGGTCTATAAATTAGTTGTTTGGAGCTCAGAGCATATTTTCTCTAAGAAGCAATGTTATAAACAGTAGGTAGGTTCCCAAACTAGCCCACAAAAACCTACTGAAAAAAATCATAGAGAACAATAGTGTTATAACTAAAATGAAACAGTAAGACTGAATAAGCAGCAATTTTGTTTATTTATTTGCATGTTGATAAAAATAAAAAGAAGAGGATAAACAAGTAGGATTTTTAATGGAGCATCTAAAGGGAGTATTGGGACATTTTCAAGGGCTTTAACAAGCATTAGTTTTTTGTCTTGTCCAGTTTCTCTTCAGAATTTATCACTTTATTTGCCTTGATATAGATGTCTCATGAGCATTTTATACTTACCAGTCATGATGAGGGCTTTTGAGGGAGTGGGGTCACAAGTGAAAAGAAAAGGAAGCAGATATTTTTCCTTAGGATAAAAGAAGGAGGAAGCAGGTTCAAGAAGCGTGAGAAAGGGGACAACTAGGTGGTACAGAGTAAGGAGGACCTGAGTTCAAATCCAGCCTCAAACACTTGACACACTTACTAGCTGTGTGACCTTGGGCAAGTCACTTAACCCCAATTGTCTTGCCTTCCCCCCCCCGAAAAAAAAAGGAAGTGTGAGAAGAAATTACCTGACACAATTCACTGAATCTGAGTCATAAAAAGAAGAAGAGGAATTATCATATATATGTTATGGAAGTCTCAAGGAAGTAGAAAAAAGGTGGTGTCCTCCTGACAGAGAGAGGACGGAGGATGGACCAACATGCAGAACGAGACATGCATGTTTGGTCATTTCAATATAAGAATTTGCTTTGATCATATTATTTTTATTACCAGGTTGTTGTTTTTCTCCAGCAGGGGTGGAGAGAAGTAGAGAAGAGAAATTAATAATTGATCATTTAACATATAAAATTTAATTTAAACAAATTTTTGAAGAATAAAAGTGGTATGAAAAAGATCTTAGGTTAGATCATTTCCTGTACTGGTCAATAGGTAGTACCATTAATTTCCAGAGTTTAGTTTCTACATACGGAGACAAGGTAGTCTACATGGGTACTCAAAAGGTAGGTTTTTATAATTTGGGGAAGAGCAATCCTGGAAAACATTAAAGAATCTCATAATGAGATTATGGAATTCATTCAAGGGATACACTATTATATTCATATTTGTATGGTATTTGAGATGACATGGTGAACAGAGGGCTGGACCTGGAGTTATGAAGACCTGAATTCAAATCCAGCTTCAGACATTTAGTAGCTGTGTGACCCTCCACAAATCACAACTGACACCTACCTCAGTTTCCTCATCTGTAAAATGGGGGTTATAATAGAAGCCATCTCCCAGAGATGTTGTAAAGAAGAAATAAGGTTTTTATAAAGTGCTTTGGAAAAATTTGAGTGCTATATAAATGTTAGCTATCATTATTTATTATTCTTTTTTCTATAGGATGATCACACCCAATAATCATTTTCTACCATCTTACATAAGTGCTAGAAATGGTGAGTGTGTGGTGAAACAAAGAGGGTAGCAACTGAAGATGCAATGGTAGAGTGTTTCTTAGCAGGAAAAAATGTTATGAGTCAATGTATGAATAATGGAAAGAATTGATATGATGATAACATGAAAATAATCATAACAGACCTTTTGCATTCATAGCATTTCATCTTTGTGATGATATATCATTTGAATATCACACTTACTGAGACTGATTGGAAATTTTTCTTTCTTTTTTCCCCTAGGAGTCTTGCAAACAACAATCTCCAAACACTCCCCAAAGATATTTTCAAAGGCCTGGATTCTTTAACAAATGTGTAAGACATCAGAAATTATTAATTTCCAAACAATAATGAGAAAACTAGGTACCGATGGTTTAGATAATTGTATTTATGTTGTACTACAGTGTTTGGTCTGACTTATTTTTTTATACTTTTTAAAAATTTTATTTATTTATTCTTTTTGGAAGGGGGAAGGCAGGGCAATTGGGGTTAAATGACTTGCGAAAGGTCACACGGCTAGTTGTGTGTGTGTGTGTGTGTGTGTGTGTGTGTGTGTGTGTGTGTTAAGTGTCTGAGGTCGGATTTGAAGTCAGGTCCTCCTGACTCCAGGACCGGTGCTCTATTCACTGTGCCACCTAGCCAGCGCAGTCTGACTTTTTTTTAAAGGAATATCCCACAATATTATTGTTCCTCATTGCCATTAGTAACTCTGAATACACAGCATGAAAACAATCTTCTAATCTAGTGAACCTACAGAGGAGTGAGGAAAACTGGTCTAAAATAGAATTTTTTCCCCTCATGAGAGACCCAGGAAGGTGAACAGAGAAAAACTTAAGGGATTCTGGGAAACTGATGTCTTAATGATGAAAAGCTAAAGCCATCAGGTATCTGACATAAAAATAGTTGGAAGGGGGTGCATAGAAAGTAATTTTCTAATTGGAAGAAAATCTTTAGGTTTTATTCTCAGGAATTTGACTTAAGCTCTGTATTAACAATGCAATATTCACTATGCCTATGGCAATTATAAATAGGCTTATGTGGTTATTAATCACAAAATATATCAGTCTCTCTATATGGGGGATAAAGCCAGAGAATTTATTAAAATACCAAATAACCGAGTCCCAAAACCAGAAAGTCAAAGCCATCAGGGTAGTTATGAAATTGGCACAAGTAGTTAACATAGTAAACAACCACATTCTTAAGCCTTCAAAACAGAACAGGCTACTTCAGGCAAAGGTCCTTCTCTCCCGACTCTCAGCAACTGCTCAGCGTCCAGGAAGCGTGCTCACAACAGCTCCGGCCCCCCGAAGTTCCAGTTTCCGGCAGCCCCCAACAAGAGTCCTTAGCAGAAATTCTGGCTGGCTTAAAAAGAGATTTGGGCCTCCACCTCTACCTCGGCAGTTACTGCTGTTGCTGTGTCCACCAACAGTCCCCAACGGAACTCTAACTCTTCTTCCACTTCCTCTTGCCCCTCCCCTTCCTGCTATGTCAGCAAGTCCAATGGGGCATGGAAGATCTTTAAATCCCATAACCCTTACAAGCTCCAGGAAGGGAATTCTATCCTGGACCCTTTCCCAATGAAAAGTCCTTTAAAAACAAAACTTCAGAATGAGAAGTTTTTGCACTAAGAAGATAGAACTTTAAAATAAATTACATAGGGGCGGCTAGGTGGCGCAGTGAGTAGAGTGTCGGTCCTGGAGTCAGAAGGACCTGAGTTCGGATCTGGCCTCAGACACTTAACGCACACACAAACAAAAACCTAGCCGTGTGACCTTGGGCAAGTTACTTAACCCCAATTGCCCTCCAAAAAGCAAAAAATAAATAAATAAATTACATAATAACAAGGGGTATAGTTTGTAGGCCTAGAATTCAATAAAAAAAAATAATACTCCACTTTATTATGTGTTTGACTTCTGTAATATAAATAAAATATAATATTAAAACAAGTGTAATAATATCTGAGACCAAAGTAAGCCATCTGCAAATCCTATGGCCCTATGATCTTCTTTTTTCTTTTTTTTTTTTTTTTACTGTACCAGCGTTTTATTTGTATTTAAAATTTAGCCTATTTTTTAAACAAATGCTTTATCAACTTCTGGTTTACATCATTCATTTCCACCAGATTATGAGTTACATTTTTCCCCCGTTCTTTCCCTACCCACCACCCCAGAATAGCAGTCCCACCAGATATCCCCTCATCCAATCTGCTCTCTCCCATATCTTCTCCCATACCCCCTTCGACTTTGCCATTAGGGCAAGGTGAATCTCTGAGCCCCACTGCCTGGACATCTTATGAAACATTTAATTTTAAAACTTCGATTTTCAGATCCATTCCCTTTCTCCCCTGTCACCCACTCCCTCTGAGAAGATAAGCAATTCAGTATGTGTTATACATGTATATCTATGCAAAACATTACCATAGTAGATATATTGTAAAAGACTGCTTATATTTCCCTCCCACCTGTCTCACCTCCCACCTGGTCCATTCCCTACTTTGATCCTGTCCCTCTTTGATAGTGGGTACTTCTAACCTCCCCTCTCCCCAGAATGCCCTCCCCTCCATCATCCCCCCTCTCATCCCCCTTTCCCCTACTCAAGAGAGTGAGTGAGGGTAAGATATTCCATTTAGTATGTATGTGATTCTCTCCTTGAGCCAACTTCAATGAGAATATGCTTTTGCCTTTTTGCCTTCCTGTTCTTCCCCTCCCCTGCAACTACTTCCCCTTGCCTCTTCTACATGAGATAGTTTGCCCTACCCTGTCTCTCTCCATCTCCTCTTGCCACTTTCCTCCCTCACCTCTTGACTTCACCCCTTAAGAGTCATCCCTTCCTTGGGGCGGCTAGGTGGCAAAGTGAGCAGAGAGCCAGCCCCGGAGCCAGAAGGACCCGAGCTTGGATCTGGCCCCAGACGCCCTATGATCTTCTGAGATTACTCAAGATCTCGAGTATAAAACTAATTTTTACCTCACTAAGTATAGTGGTAAGGCATTTCTTTTTAGGCTTACTAATACTGCACCAGCAAGGCAGTCATGAGGCCCACATTAACCTCTTTCTACTACTCCTACCCTTAGGTGTCTGATTCAGTCCTAAATCATCTCTAAGATTTTGATACAATCATATAGGTTATTGTAATTTATACTGTCCATATAGATCCCCTGAACCACAGAATTCTTAGAAGATCGAGTTGGTTTTGGAGATGGCTTAATAGTAGAAAACTACTCCAACTGGCTGGACATGGGGGTCCAGATGAGTCTAAACATCCTATCTAACTCTGCAAAAAACCCAAAAGAAAGTTTGAAATCAAGCTGGCCTCCTAGAGATGTTTCAGTAATGAATTAGGTCTCATAGGGTCACTATAATTTAGGTTTATGTATCTAGGACTAGCCCAAGGCTTGAATTAGTCTGGGGAGAAGAGGGGAAGACACAGTGAATATTGGCCTCATTGGAGTGCAAGTGCAATAAAAAGGTAGCAGAGTACCTGATTTAGCTCCTAAGTACTAAGGTATCAGAAAAACTGACCCAGTCCTCTAGGAATCCTCTGGATCAGAACTGACTAAAGCTAGCCTCTTTAGGAGCAATACACCAGACCAGTATATCTGGTTTTCATGTTAACCAGCTAAGAAATAATTTTTAGAAAAGAATTGTTTTGAGGGAAGCTCATCTGAACTTCCTACTACTACTTTAACATCTTGGCTCTGCCAGAAATAATGTTTAAATGATTAACCATAATAATAAAGATGATTGTGAGTGGCATTCTAAATCCTATGGGAAGGAACTATTTTTTTTAAAGTACCTCAGAATTCCAAATGATTTGGAAACTATCCAATTATATGGAGCAAAAAATAAAGAAATATAGTCTAAAGTCAAGGATCATATTTTAACCTACAACCAAACCTGATCTAGCCATATTAATCAGTCATCAAAACTTATATCTAAACATTCAGAGATTCTGAAAGTCCAAGCCTGTACCCCACCTGGCCCTGCTGTTGGCTTCATCTTTAGTCCTACAATCATGAGATCATAGATTTAGAGCTTAAAGATCACTGCATTCTAACCCCATCATTTTAAAGATGAGGAAACAAATTAGAGCAGTTAAAAAACTTGCCCGGGATCATATAGCTAGCAATTGTCACAAGATGGGATTCCAAATCAGGACTTCCTAACCCCAAGTCCAGTACTATTTCCACTATACAATACTGTTTATCTTGTTTCCTACTTTCACATATAGATCTATACCCACATCCATTTTAGTCCCAACCCCACATTCCTGTCTTGACCTCAGCACCAGTTCTACCTCCCTTTCTCCTTCACTCAAACAGATATTTAATATGCAGAACATTGCCAGGGATGCTTTGAAGGGCCTACTACTTAATCATTATGGATATTTTCTTCCCAACATAACTCATAACCTCTTTATGTCTTCATGAGTGACTGTTTGAAAAATAAAATAAAATCCTCTAAATCATCCTCTGGTGATCTGATGAACCTTTCCAAATTTAGCTTGGGTGGTCCTCAAAAAACAAACTATAATATAGTCTGTTCCTGAATTCGGATTAAATATCTTGAAAGTTTGGTGGGACCTTACAGAGCTTGCAATCTAATGGCACAACCTTTAAGCACCCATGGTAAGTCATGGGAGCAGGGAGCAGGGAGCAAGGAGTTCTTAACCTGGGTCCGTAAAACTATTTTTCTTATTACTTTGAAATTTGTATTTCAATATAATTGGTTTCCTTTGTAATCCTATGTATTTTATTTTATGCATTTAAAAACACTATTTTGAGGAATCCATAAGCTTCACCCCAGACTGCCAAAGGGGTCCATGACAGAAAAAAAAGGTTAGTGGAACTAGGACTGTAGGGGTAAAAAAAAATGAATAAGACACATTTCTTACCCTCCAGCAGCCTACAGCTGAGCAAGAGAGACAAGATGTAGGCACAAATGACTAGAATGGCAGGCAATGCCCTATGAGGACTACTGACAACATTTTATGGGTGTTCAGACGAAGCAGAAATCCCTTTTAGTTGGGCTCATCAGTGGAGATCTCACAAAAGAAGGTGGAATTTGAGCTTAGCTATGAAGGAGCAATAAGACTTTGATAGCTGAAAAGGGATCTCTGAGCCAAAATGTATATATGTGGGGGGGGGGGGAAGGGTGTATGTTTGTATACACACACATATATATTTATATTTATGGTTCTGTTGTATAGTTAAAAAGAACCTGAGTTATACTCTATCTGCAGTTGTGTGGAAGGAAATTCCCATTTGAAAACAAGGACATTTAACTACATGGCCTTATGGCATGATTAATATATGTACCTATAAGACCAAAGAGAACAAAGAAAAAAGAATAACAAATAATTCACTTAACAACGTGTTACAATATTCATAACATTCTCTAATAATGTGATGGGTGCTTTAAGTATCCACTCAAGGCTAAGCTTGTGTCCTGGGTTACAACCATAATTTCCAACCTTGTATCTTTGTATCCTTCTGAACCCAGAAGGAATCAAGCCCAAAGACATTGTGAAACCCATGTTAATTTTGATTATTTGTTTCTGAACCTGCGATTTCATCAGTCTGAGGGGTTTCTGGTAAGGAAATTCCCACTGGAAGTCCCACTGGACTGTAACAATTTTAGAGAGTTTCTTAGAGGCAGTGAGAAGCTAAATGCCTTGCCTAGAGCCAGAATATATCAGAGGTGGGGCCTGAATCCAGATGTTCCTGAATCCAAAGCTAGACCTTTATCCACTGCTTTCTATTCCAAGTGAAAGGTCTAAACCAGGATAGAGATGCCCCTGTACAAGTCCCCAATGGAAGTATAATTAATCCCCATAGAGGTAGTGTCCTGGTACAACAACAACAGCTGAAGTTTGTTTTTCAGGGACCTAAGAGGGAATTCATTTAATTGTGACTGCAAACTGAAATGGTTAGTGGAGTGGCTAGACACCACCAATGCAACAGTTGAAGAAATCTACTGCGAAAACCCACCAGAATATAAGAAGCGCAAAATCCGTAGCCTCTCCTCAAAAGATTTTGATTGCATTATTACAGGTAAAGTATTCAAAATCATCACACCTCACCAGATAAATATCAGGGCTGCGTTTTTTTACATGTACAGGGGTTGGTTTTTTTCCCCAATATGAAAGCTGAATAAGAACATCAATTTTTTAAAAGAATAATAATAGTTGATGTTTCTATAAAAGCTTATGCTTATAAGGTGTTTTATCATTCATTTGATTTTCACTATAATTCTGGGAGTCAGGTAGTACAACTACTATCTTCCCCTTTTTATAAAAGAAGAATCTGAAGTTCAAAGGTTTGAATGACTGGCTGAAGGTCACATAGGTCAGTAGCAATAGAATTGGGATTCAAATTCTTTGCTCCTGGACTGAAGCCCAATGTTCTCCATTTAATTTAAAGAAAAAATAAGATTACTATTTAAATGCATTTCTTTAAAATAAATAAATATATTCCCACCTGTATTTCTTTGTTCTACAGAATTAAAAACTTAAGGAAAATGTTTTCCCCAGACCTTTACTTATAACCCTGTTCATATATTTTTGCAGAATTTGCAGCATCTCAACTCCTGCCCTACCAATCTCTGTCCATAGACACTTTTACTTATATGAATGATGAGTACGTAGTTATTGCTCAGCCTTTTACTGGGAAGTGCATTTTTCTTGAATGGGACCATGTAGAAAAAACCTTCAGGAATTATGACAACATTACAGGTATGTAAAGTTTTCCCATATTTTGGAATGATATATTTAGATACCTGAGACCAATTCAATTCAATTCAGGTCATTGCATATTTTTTAAGCAAGTACTTTGTGCCAGGCACTATGCTAAGAGTTGGGGAGGCAAAGGAAGAAATTTAAATAGTATTCACCATCAAGAAGCTTGCATTTTATTGTGAGTAGGGAGGGGGAAATGGATAAACCTCTAACAGTACTGACTTGTAGATACTTAGCAGCTTTTCTGATGATTCTACTGGAATGTGCTTAAATACTCTTCCAAGGGTTCTATTTTCTTTTCTCTGCTTCCAAGGGGTATCTAGACCTCTTTGAAACCAGCCACCTATAGCAAGCAGCATAGACATGAGCACACTACTCCCCAAATTAGTTGGCTTACTGCTCATCCCCAAATCCCCATATAGCTTTGAGTGCCTTTGGGACTGTCCTAGGGGATCAGGGAAGTTCTTTGTGGGTAGTGCCATTAAAAAATCTTCCTTTAACTCAGACATTTCCCTTAGGGTCCTTCTTTTTTTTTTAATAGAATTGATTCTATGACCCCTCTAACTTCTTCCACTTAAGAATGTTCGAGTAGACTCTAGAAGGGTTCCAAGCAGTACTGACTAGGTTTCTCCCCAAGCTGCAGATGTACACAGCTGTATAACAGTCCATGAAGAGCTATACATAGAATTCTTAATTTTGTGTACTGAGATTGAACCAGGAAGTTCAATTTCAGATAACCTCCTCACAAAAACTGGAAATTATTGCTGTAGCCCAGGAAACAAGCTAAGCCTTGAGTGGATACTTTGCTATGATTCTGGGCATCCTAAACTGACCTACCTGTTTGACAACTTGGATTTTCAGGGTGACTCGGGAACCCATGGAGATACTAAGATCACTCCTGTTTTAGACACTTAAGTTGAATGACAGGTTATGGGAATGACAGCTGAACTCTCATATTTCAACATGAGTTAAAATTAATGAATAAATTAAATTTAAAATAAATGTAAAATCCATCAATCAATAAATGAACAAACAACAATGGGAAGGAAGATAGATACTCCTTAGAATATATCCTTTAGCCATTCTCTTTCTTCAAAATATGAAAGACTAAAGCTCCCACCCTATCTATGTTTGTATAAACTGGAAGTGATGGAAAGATTCGTTTATTAACAAAAGGACCCTTTGTATGGCAGGGCTGAGAGCACTAGATCACACTGTTGCAATGCTATAGAGATGGACCATGGAAAATAAGACTAACAAAATCTCTCAGTCACATCTTATTTGTCACATTTATCAGTCACAGCTGTAGAGGCAAAACTCATCTATTGCTTGGTTCCAAAGATGGTACTAATCCTTTATTTATCTTTTCCCCAGGAACATCTACTGTAGTATGCAAGCCTATAGTCATTGAAACTCAACTCTATGTTATTGTGGCCCAGCTGTTTGGAGGGTCTCACATTTATAAGAGAGACAGTTTTGCAAACAAATTCATAAAAATTCAGGATATTGAAATTCTCAAAATCCGAAAACCAAATGACATTGAAACATTCAAGATTGAAAACAACTGGTACTTTGTGGTTGCTGACAGTTCAAAAGCTGGTTTCACTACTGTTTACAAGTGGAATGGAAATGGATTTTACTCCCATCAATCATTACACCAGTGGTACAGAGATACTGATGTGGAATACCTGGAAATAGCCAGGACGCCTCAAACGGTCAGAACACCTCACTTAATTCTATCCAGTAGTTCCCAACGTCCTGTAATCTATCAATGGAACAAAAGCACAAAACTATTTAGTAATCAAACGGACATCCCTAACATGGAAGATGTGTATGCAGTAAAACACTTCACAGTCAAAGGTGAGGTGTATATCTGCCTGACAAGATTCATTGGTGATTCCAAAGTAATGAAATGGGGAGGATCATCATTCGTGGATGTACAAAGGATGCCATCCCGTGGATCCATGGTATTCCAACCTCTTCAGATAAATAATTACCAATATGCAATTCTTGGAAGTGATTATTCCTTTACTCAAGTGTATAACTGGGATGCAGAGAAAGCAAAATTTGTGAAATTTCAAGAGTTAAATATACAGGCACCAAGATCTTTTACCCATGTATCTATTAATAAGCATAATTTTCTCTTTGCTTCCAGTTTTAAGGGACGTACACAGATCTACACACATGTCATAGTTGATTTAAGCGCATGACACATTCAATTCTGTGGCTGCAGTCAAAAACTCTCTCCAGTTAAGTGGACAGGATGAGCTCAGTGCATGATGACTCTTCTAATCATACTTCCAAATGAATGCCTTTCAAAAGTCGAGATTGCTAGAGCCAAGCATTACCAGTATCTTCATCTTTAACTGTCAGGTCTAGTGGTGTTGGAAGTTACCTTTTACATGACAGATTTAAATTGTTTAACTGGTCTTTGCCTTGACAATGTGTAAATATGTGTGCAATGGCATCTGTTATTATGAGAAGAAATATTAATATGTACTTTTCTGTTTATTTATTCATGTGTTCAGAAACAACTGCCAAATAAAATGTTTACATTTTCTCTTTCACATTCCAAATGTAATTATTTACAAGATTTATGGAGATTATAGTGTCTCTGATATAGCAGTTGCTCAAAAAAATGTGTTGAATGAAATATTCAATCAGTAGTATGTTGAAGAAATATTCATATCATAGGGCTATATTTTTATCAAGTGTTTCTGGTATTAATATTGAATTCCAAGATAAAAATAACAACATGGTCTATCAATAACTTGAGAATAGCTCTAGGTTGTTTAGAGTTCAATGTCAAAAGCTGTAGAAGAACAAAGCTTGTAGTATATAGTAGAAAGTCTGATTCAGCTGATATCAAAAGTGCTTTCAGGAAGAAGGGCAGGTTGGGATATCTCTAGTGGTGAAGAACCACAGAAAGTGACCTAGGTAATAAATAAAATAATAATAAATAAATAATAAATAAGCTGTGAGGGCAGCTAGGTGTCACAGTGAGTAGAGCGCCACCCCTGGAGTAAGAAGGACCTGACTTTGGATCTGGCCTCAGACACTTAACACACACAAACAAAAAAAACCTAGCCGTGTGACCTTGGGCAAGTTACTTAACCCCAATTGCCCTCCAAAAGGCAAAAATAAATAAATAAATAAATAAGCTGTGAAGACACAGGGTAAGGAGGGTTTATTTCCTATCAAGAGAGATCATTGATGCTATAACAAAGTCTCAAAAAGTGGTATCAACAAGAATGTATAAAGCTGTATAGGGAAACCTTGTCAATGCCAGAACAAAGGCTTTGTCCTTGAACCTGGATAATTTCTGAACACACTTTCTATATTCTCCCACCAGTTAAAAATTCTCTGTCTTGACAAGTTATAACATGGTGCTTTGAGGCACACTGGTCTATATTCCATATTCTGGAACTTTCTCTGAGCATCTTGGAAGATTTCACAGTATAAGGTAGCTAACTCAATGAAGCAACTGTATTTTTCTATTTCACACGTCCTGTAGTAACTTACACTCCCTCAAAAAGTCTATAGCAGTGTTTAAAATCCTTTCTTTGATATCCTTGTCACACTTTTTAGGCATTTTTAAAATTATCAGTCCTTTTTGAGGGTCCAGACCTCCCATAATTGGTTGGACCTAGTACTTAACATGCATCTCCAATACATAGTTATGCAATATATTTATAGTCTCACACATACATTGGTAATTGAAACAGCAGAGAAAATAAATCCCTAAACCCTAAGTCATTCACTCAGCACCCCTTCCCCCATGAGTCACCATATTTTGCACAACTGACCCAAGGGCTTACAACAGAACTCAACTCTACCCTTCTCCACTCCCCACCCCCCTTCCCTGTGAAATGGGAAACAAAAGGGCAGAGAAACTTGCTCTGACTGAGACTGCAGTATGGAAGTACTCTGCACTGCAACAGAGTTTAATCAGAGAACTAAGGAACAAAAGAAACTGCAACAGAATACCAGAATGTGACATTGGCTGTGAGGTTCAGCCTTCAGATTAACAGCCATTAATTTAATGCAGGAATGAGTCAGAAAGTGAATGATAGTGGAATGTAAGGAACAAAAATAATTAAATTACCAAAGCTCTCAGGAGGAAGGAAATTCAATTAAAGAGCATATGCAGATAAGGAAAATGTTAATAATAGGAGGGAATATGTAGGTCAACTAAACAAGTCCAGATCAGCTAAACAAGTTGAGAAAATGAATCCACACCTAATGAGGCAGAGAATCTTGTAAATTTCCAAGTTTTTGAATGGTTTAAAAAGGAAATAAAAATTGTTAAAGCAGAATTTAAATTCTAAACGACAGAAACAATCAGCAAAACAGACAAACTTGAATCCATGGTGGCAAACTTTACCAAAAAAACAAAAGAGGGAAATATCAAAATTCCACTTGTTTTGCCCTGTTAAGGTTCTGCCTTTGAAATATCAGTTTATCTCTAATTCTCTGCAGGATATATGTAAAAGGGGCCCTCAGTATCCAGACAGTTGCTCAGACTGACAATATGGCCAATACAAGACAAGCTTTATTTTTATCTGAAAGAAAATATGTCACAAAAACCACTCACACCTAACCCCATGAACAAACAATAACTCTCTTTCCCTCACTTGTAGGCTGTACTCTTCTCTTGACTCAGTATCACTTTGAGTAAACTCATGGAAAAGGGATGGCACCAAAGGGTTGATTATTTTCTCCCCAATATGTTCACATAACTTTCAGTAGCAGTGAAGAATGAGTCAGGTTCATTCCTATTCATCATTGGCTCAGTCTCTTATTTCTCTTTAACTCCAAACTCCTGCTTGATTCCAGTTTTCTCTTTGGTCTTGAAACTAGGCATTATCCAATAACTACTATAAAATTTATGATGCAAATTATTATAAAATTTATGATGCAAATCTTAGTGGCATAGCTAATTCACCAACAGTTCAACTTGGCTAATTACTATTTTTCCATTTCTGAACCTCAGCTTCCCCACCTATAAAATGAGGTTGGAATAGATAAGGTACTAAGGTTTTTTTCAGTACTAACATTTATCACCCAGAGCTGAACAAAATACTCTCAGATATGATCAAGCCATTGGATGATACGTCTTACATCAACATAATAAATGGCAAGGGGGATATTGAGAAACCAAGGGATGGTATGGTTCTTTAGGCTCTCTTGAGTTACCTGCTGAACAATATCTCAAGCAGTCTGATTACAAGTGTGGCATTGTAAAAAGACTTTAGATTTGGGTTCTAGTGCTTGATCTATTATTAATTAGACATGTTGAGACAGAAAGATCTGAAGGCTAGGAACATTGGGCCAACTCTAATGATGTGAAATTTAAGAGGGATAAAGTTAAAGTGCTACACCTGCATTTCAAAAAATTGATTTTACAAGTACAAGACAGGAACAAGAATTCATGACTACATGGCAATTTGTTGTTTTGTTGTTTTTTTTTAAATAAGGTTTTAGTGGATTTGCAGACTTGATACAAAACAAGGCTGTTATTTGGCAACTGAAAAAAGTTAATGCAGTCTTGGATTGCACCATAAGAGGCATAACTTCCAGGAATAAGGAGATCATTCCACTATACTCTGCCTAGTCAGAGTATAACCAGAGAACTGTGTTTGGCTATGGATGCCACAATTTAAGAAGGAAATTAATCAATTGGAGAGCATCCAGAGGAGGTTCAACCAAGAAGGTGAAGGGCCTTGAGATCATCCCATATAAGGATCAAATGAAGGGGATTTTCATCTTGGTGAAGAGAAGATTCAGGAGGTATATGAGAGACATGTTCAAGTATTTGAAGGGCTCTCCTATGAAAGAGGGATTAGATTTGTTCATTTTGTCCCCAGAGGGAAGAACTAGAGGCAATAGGTAGAAATTATGAAGAGGTAAATTTAGGCTTCACATGAGGAAAAATGATCATTCTTAATGATAAATGAAATAATAATTCTTAATGACCAGAGCTATCCTGAAGTGGGAAGGGCTGCCTCAGGAGGTGATAGATTTGTCCTCAGTAGAGGACTTTAAGCAAAGAATGGATACTAGTTTATTTGTTGGTGTATTTTTCAGATGTGGATTGGACCCTTCCAATGCTGAAATTTGGTGATTCTTCCTCTTCTCTCCAGGAGAGAGCACCTACTATGTGCCTGCTATCTGTGAACTCCTTCTCACTGTCCACAGGAACAACATTTCAGTAGTGTCTACCCTTAGTACTCTACTCCTAAGTTTCAAGACTAGACCACAAGCAGAAAGATTCAGGGAAGGGCTTTATTTTCTGTTAATTACAAAACAAACTAGTGTTTTGTCTAAGAAAGACCACTTCTTTTAGGTCCAGTATGGGGCTCTTGAGTAGTTTTTACATCAACAGAAAAGGCACTGAGACACCAAGGGATGTCATGATTCTTTTAGGCTGCTATGACTTACCTGCTACAGAATATACCAAAATACAGAATATGAAAACTGTGTTGATTTTTCTTTCTTTGAGCAGAACTTCCAGCAGCAGTACAAACATGAGGTTATAGACAAAAAAACAACAGTGAACCCAAAGACCTAGGTTCTAGTTCCTTCTCTATCATTCACTTGCCGTGTGACCTTGGGCAAGTTACTTTCCCATGATGAATCTCTTTCCTCATCTGAAATGGGAGAGGGTTGAACTTGGTAATGTCCAAGGGCTTTTTCTCTTATGACACTATATGATTCTCTGATCATAAATTTTGAGCTAAAAGTGACCTTAGAGGTCCAATCACTTCATTTTATAGATAACAAAATTGAGGCCAAAGGGTACTGGCCAAGGGCCCACAGGTGATGTCAACATCACAGATACAGAGTTAGGTTATTGAGCACGGAGGCCAGCTGGTCCAGCCCCCTCCTTTTACTGAGGAAGAAACTGAGACCCAAAGTCAAGTGACTTGCCCACAGTCCCATAGTAAATAAGTAACAGAGGCAGTATCTGAACAAGATCCCCTGATTATAAATCTAGCATTATTTCCACTTCACCACACTGTTATCTTGATATAGTAAAATTACACACTAAATCAATATCTGTTGGTATCTGTCTATTGGGCTTTCTAGTAGAGAGGTTTTCCCAGGTTTCTGGTTAGGGGCTCAAGGTAAATCTGTACCCTTCATGTCACAAGTCTCTAGAACCAGGACTGCATTTAAGAATTTGTGCTATTTAAGATTTAAGTATCTCTAAAATATAATGTGTCTTACCGAAAGCGAACCAAGTCAACCTGAAGGAGTTTCCCAGGATCGTGTTTGACATTTGTCAAGATATTTTTTCCATTCTCATCCATTATTAACAAATTATAACTGCAACATTCTCTATGTACATTTTAAGTTGTCTTCTCAGACATATCTTGCTTTAAAATATTTAAACTGATGTCACCTTGTTTTAAAATTAGATGTTTCCCTAAGTGCATGCTACAACTGACTGATGCTGTGATCCCATGTCCCAAAGGGAATAAGACTGATATCTCTCAATCATTTTCCTGTCTTCTCTGGAACATATTTGAATTTCTAACTGATCTTCACCAAGCAATAGCAGTGATAGCAACCTTTTGTCCTATTCACCTTGAGGCTGGAATTGCAGAGTGAAATCTGAGAAACTCATTTGCAAACAGGTTTTTCCTGACTTAGCTTTTCCCTAGGATATCCCATTACCCACTATGATTTGTTATAGGTGGCCTGCAAAGATCAAACAAAATAGGGTGAGGAAGTGATGACTTTAATAACCACATTGAGTTAATCTGACCATTGTTCTTTTTTTTTTTTTTGTCCTACATCGTATTGCTATTAGACAGGTTTCATTTTCCAACAGTTGGTCAGGGGTACAGCTGCTAAGGCAGATACTCTTCATGTCCCATCTTCCACCTTCCTCATGAGCCAAAGGTGGCCTGTGACCACAGAAATCTCTGCCCTACCCCCAAAGGAATACAGTAGATGATACATGATCTGGAGTAAGCCCCAGGGGGTTAATCATATTGGTACTGGACCTAATGTGGACTCCTCATTGGCTTTAGTCCTAAAACTCCCAACTTAAGTGATCTACCAGCCTCAGTTGCCCCCAGTAACATGGGTTATAGGTATGTGCCACTATACCTGGCATGGAATTCACACTTCAATGAGGGTACAATACAGAATATTGTACATACAAGATATATCCAGTGTTAAGAAAGTAATTTCAGAGAGAAAACACCACCAGTAGGATAGTGAGAGGAAGCTAGAAATATCCATTATAGAGTGCAAATATGAGTGACCTTTTGAGGAATAAAACTTTATTTAGGTTTTAGCTGAGAATATTCAAGCAGCATTTGGCATGTTGGTGGCAAAGCCATTTTACTACACCAAACGGGAGTGAATTCCTCTTAGCCAGAATTCATAAGGCCTGTCCTCTGCATTGAGAATGAGCTTGATATTCTTCTCAAGACCAAATGCAAAAATTGTTCCTTCTCCATTTATCATGAAGTTATATTTGCACTTGTTTTCACCACAAAGCTTGAAAAATACACCCCCTTCTATGTCTCCTAGAAGACAGCATGATGGGGTTCTGAGGTGGCTCTTTCTGTTGGCTCATGTACACACCCACACACATTTGACACATTTTGTACTAAAGTTTTATGTACTAGAAATGTTTTCTAATAGAACACAGAACTTTGACTCATAGAGCTGGAAAGGATGTTAGAAATCATCTAGTACTACCCCCACCATTTTTCAGGGAAGAAAACTAAAATTCAGACACAGAATTATTTGCCCATGGACAGATAGCAAGTGATACAGGACTAGAATCCAGGCCTCCTGACTCTCTAACCTTCTCTCTTTCCAGTTTATCACACTATTGAAGTGGATGACATGCTTACTCTAATGTACTAGGCACCTGAGATGTCAGAAAAATCATAAGATCATAGATTTAAGGTTGAAAGGGACCTTGGAGGTCATTGTGTCCAATTTGTTTATTTTACAGAGAAGGCGACTCCTGTGGCACAGATATGTACACAATCTTCCTAAGATCACCAGAATCAACTCTTTCAGAGAGCAACTTTAAATTTTAGCCACAATAGCAATCTTGATTATACAATAGAGGTAGTATTCTCCCCACCCTGCCCCCAAGTCAGCATATAATGGTATGTAATCATTTAGATTAACTTGGAAAGGATCTGAAGTTTGAATAACTCAACTGTAATTGAAATGGCCATCAGAGCCAATGAACTTTGCCTCTGTTACAGCCTGTGACCATTCCTTTGTCCCCAGCTACTAGACTTGGAGTTAGGATGATATAGGCTTGAATCTCAGCTTGGACACTCACTAGCTATTTGATCCTTGGGCAAGTGATTTAGTCAGGGCCCCTGTTTTCTCAGTTCTCATAAAAGGGGAAAAATAATACTTATAGTTTACTTCTTGGGGTTGTCATAAGGACAACCTCAAAGCACTCTATAAATGTAAATTATCATTATTACTTTACACTCATAATAAAATACATGATGTCCAATGCTGAGAATATCTTGAGAAATTCAGTGGATGCCAGACATCCTCTTTCACAATACTGAAATTTGTGTGGGGGTGAAGTGTAAAAAATTGTGTACACATCCATCTGCTCAGAGGCTTCTCTGCAGTGGAGAAGAGAGAGCATGTATGGTAACCGTATTCCTTTAGAGTACTCCTCAGGAATTACACAACACATGTACACAGCGAGACAGCCAAACCTACATTCATGCACCTGGAAGGGTCATAGGAGCAGTCAAACTATAGCTCTTGCCAAACCAAAAAGTTACTGAGATGTGGCTGCAGATAAATACCCCTAGAATTCCAGAGGACCAATCTCCAATGCATTCTTTGAATTTAGAATAGGAGATCAGAGAAGCTGGAGTTGAGGAGTTAGGAAGGCTCCCTAATGCCTGTTCTCCCAAGAGTTATGGAGTATCTTCTCAGTCTGTCCTTTCTCTTCTCTTATTGTTGCCATTATTGCTAAATATTTATGTTCTAAGATGACACTGCAGCCATGTGGGTACTATGGATGGGTTCATGGATCTTCAAACATAGCATATCCCAGAAACAAGTTTAAGAAACAAGACCAAGTCCAGAAGTGTTCTATGTTAGAAAGAGTTCTAGATTTGGAGTCAGGAGAACTGTCTCTGCCCTTATGATGTGACCTTGGGCAAGTCACTTAACCACTCTTGGCCTCAGTGACTCTATGTAAAATAAAAAAATTGGGTTAGATCACTTCTTTGGTCCCTTTCAGTTCTAAATCTAGCTAGGTTGGTGGCAAAGTGGCTGGAGCACTGGGCGTGGAGTCAGGAAGATCTGAGTTCAAATCTGGCCCTAGATACTTGGTAGGTCTATGACACTGGGTCAGTTAACTACATGGGTGTCTGCCTCAGTTTCCTCAATTGTAAAGTGGTAATAATAACAGGACCTACCTCACACAATTGTTGTGAGGATCAAACAAAATATTTGTAAAGTGCTTACACAGTAGGAACTTAATAAATGTTTATTCCCTTCCCTTTTCCCCATCTTCCAGATCTAAATCTATGATTCTATAAAAGTTCATTCCCCTAAATGATGCTAACAAGAATGAAGAGAGATGATGAACTTAAAATCCACAATGAAACATTCATATTTGAACATAGTTAATTCGAGAATTTGTTTTGCTAGATTTAGCATATTTATTGTGAGGGTTTTGCTTAGTTTTTTTTTTTTAATTGTTCTGTAGGGGCAGCTAGGTGGCTCAGTGAATAGAGCACTGGCCCTTGACTCAGGAGGACCTGAGTTCAAATTCAACCTCAGACACTTAACACTTACTAGTTGTGTGACCTTGGGCAAGTCACTTAACTCCAATTGCCCTGCCTTCCCCGCTCCAAAAAAAAAAATTGTTCTGTGGATTTCAAACTACATGTCCTGACTCCAAGTCAGCACTCTATTCATTACACCATGAGACTGGAAATCTGTAAGAACCGTCCTTTCATTGTTATTTGGAGATAACTTACCAAGCAAATCAAGAACTTAGAAAGAAAACCCTCTAAAAGATGGTGTTCAGTCATTTCAGTCATGTCCAACTCTTTGTGACCCCATTTTGGGGGCAAAGATACTGGAGTGGTTTGACATTTCGTTCTCCAGTTTATAGATGAGTAAACTGAGGCAAATGCAGTTGAGTGACATAGCATAACTAATAAGTGTCTGAGTTTAGATTTGAACTCACAAAGATGAGTCTAAAAGATGAATAATGTAAAATAAATTATCTGGAAAATTATAAACACAGGTAATATTCCTGTAAGAAGGTTCCCATTAGAACTTTACAAAAGCTGGGGCAAAAGTCAGACACATTGAACTAGAAAGGGGATGCCCTTTTATATGTGAAGGAAGCATTCTACAACTTAGAAAAGGTCTGAGGCTTCAATAGCTTGACTATTTATTAAATTGCCAGTGGAGGCAATGAACTTTCCCTCAAACAGCCTGTATCCATACCTTCGTCCACAATTACTGATTTGCAAAATACCCCAACAGGAATCTGAGAAGTGTAGCTGGCTGACAGCAAAAATTAAGGGTAGGATCTTGAACTGAGGGAAGCCACTTCTGAACCAGAAAAAACTAGACCTCTCCCATGTCCTAGCTGGGGATGACAAGCCTCAGAGATGAATTACTGAGAGAATCACCCCTTAGGTGAAGGGTTACTGTCCTTTCTGGGAAAGTGCAATAGCTCTGTAATACCCAGATCAACCAAAGACTGGAGGTGGTGACGATTGCATTTGTCCATCAAAGAGTGAACCCAAGGAGTCCGTCAGATTCCCCTTTTTGGAAAAGATGTTATACCTTGATTACAGCCCAGAGGCTAAGTGGCTTGTCTGGGTCAGCCAAGGAAGCCATAGCACAGCCACTCTTTGAGGAGCTTCCCAAGAGCAGAGTGACCATACATTAGCATCTGTCCATGGACAAAGTGACCAATGACTGAGCAAGCTGTGTGGTTCAGTCCAGATGATCCAAATGACCCATTCAGAGTCTATTCCTTACAAGGAACAAGCATAGCTGAGCAATGAAATGTCACTCATGCAGCACCAACTCCCTCAAAGAGAACTTCATGTGAGAAGACAGATCCAAAGGCCATATAAAGGAGAAATAAAGGACATTAAAGTCCAGATGTTCCAGAGTTGTGTGTTGGCCATGTGTATCTCCTACACATGTACCTCACCAGCCTTGTAATCTAAGCTCATGCCCCCTTCCCCCTCTCCCCCACCCCAATGATTTTGCATGTGTTGTGGAAGAGTTCACCCTAAGTTGGGGGGAAAATATTTTGTAACTACCACTCTTGCTATACCATTTGAGCAAATGATTTTTCTATAGAGCCAATCAAGTCTGCTGGTTGCTTATTAGGGGGAAGGATACCGGTAGGCACTTAAAAGCTACAGTGTTAGAAGCATTGCCGTTCTAAGGCTTACCTTCAGAATCTGAGGTTACAGCTACCCCTCTAAAGATCCAACATGCCAGGATCAGTGTAAATTGGCAGAATTTTGATGACAAATAAGGAGAACTATTTACCTATCTGATCCAAGGGGAAAAAAAAAGAGCTTTGACTTGGCAACTTGAGTCATCCCACCTAGAATATTGGCAGGTCTGTCCACAGAGTAGATAAGGGTGCATAAAGCTGTCCTGACTCCATGACACTAATACTTAAAATCATCCATTTCTTTTTATTCAGATTCTGTTCCCTCCATGTTAGCTTAAGTTTTCCAAATACGCCCTCTTCATAGGAAGAGTCTGAGTTGACCAATCAATGTAAGTATCCCAGCTGGCAGTAATGCTTCTCAAATTATGACTTAGCAAACAATTGTCTATAAGCTTGATTTGTATAAATTTGTTTCTCCAGAATCTGATTGTCCCTGGGCAAATAAATAAAACTAAGTTTCCAAACCTGAAAAATTGAAGACCCGACCCAGAACCATGGCACTCCACCAAAATTATGATTCGACATTACACTAAGCCAGAAACCAACTGCCAACCTTACCCCTATCTGACATTGCTACAGTGATAGCATCATTTGTGCTCCTGGAAGCAATGAGACATAGTGACTAGAGTGTTGTACTCAGAACCAGAAGAAGCCTGGGTGCAGATCCCACCTCTGCCACTTAAGAATTGTGTAATAATGGGGAAGACATTTAATTTCTCGGACCCTCCAATTCCTCTCTATAAAATAAAACTAATAATACCTATAGTACCTATCTTGTAGGGCTGCCCTGGGGTTCAGAGAAGATGATGAAGGCAAAACACATCACAAACTCTGAAATATGCACTATAAAAAGCTGTGGGGTCAGATCCTCTCTGTATAATATACCATATCTGTATTATATCTATCTGACCTTCTCCTGAGGTCCTGATTTAGAAAGAGAATGTCTGAAGCTGGTAGAGGAAATGGGGTGCTATGACAACTTAGCACCCATTCCTTAGTGTCAGGGAATCACTTTTCTAGTAAGGGCTGAGCCTGTGATGAGATCTTTCAAAGTTAGCTCCAGTTACATTTGTACATAATACAGAACTTATTCCTGGACTCCACCCATCACCCTGTGGGTGAGTTTGAAAGCTCATATTACAGGTTATTTGGTAACAATAGAAACCAGCCTTCTTTTCTCTGCCACTCTGGGGGAACTGCAACTGGTAGGTCACAAACTCAGGGAGCAAGTGAAAGAATTTCAGGCTGTGACTAGCAAGGTAGTGACCCAGAAAGAATGGATGGTTGGTGTTACATTGGCCATACTCCTGTGCCATGGGTTATGGTTACCTTGCTCTTCCTACATCCACTATGGCACTAAAATACAACAACAACAAAAAGGGGAGCAGACAGTGACTTTCATTAGCCAGCATGAATAAGTGGAGTTGATATGTGCCTGTAATCTCTACTACCAGAAGGCTGGGGCTAGCAGATCTCTTGAGTTTGGGAGTTCTGAGCTACAGTAGGTTAAGCCAATCAAGAGTCTTCACTAGTGAGTAGAGCACCAGCCCTGGAGTCAGGGGGACTTGAGTTCAAATCTGGCCTCAGACACTTAATACTAGCTGTGTGACCTTGGGCAAGTCACTTAATCCCAATTGCCATCCAAAAAGCAAAAAAGAAAGAAAGAAAGAAAGAAAGAAAGAAAGAAAGAAAGAAAGAAAGAAAGAAAGAAAGAAAGAAAGAAAGAAAGAAAGAAAAAGCATTAAAAAAGAGTCTTCACTAAATCTGGTATCAATATGGTAATGCCCCTAAAGACAGAAAAACCTCACCAAGTCAGAAACAGGCAGGTCAAAACCTCCATGCCAATCAGCAGTGGGAAGAGGCTGCTGTACTTCCAACCTAGGTGAGAAAGAAAAACTCATTCTCAAAATAACCAAAAAGATGAGTCCAAATGATAACAAAGTTCTATTGGAGGAACAAAAGCTCAAGGGTTTCAAAGGGAATGATGGTAGGGGAGTAGGAATGATGGGGCAAGCAGAACCATATATCATATTATACTATAAAGTAGTAATTATCAAAACTATTTAGTACTGAAAGAATTTTTACAACCTATGTCTCTGATAAAGGACTCATTTCTAAAATATACAGAGAATTGAGTCAAATCTATAAGAATACAAGTCATTCCCCAATTGATAAATGGTCAAAGGATATGAACAGGCAGTTTTCAGAGAAAGAAATTAAAGATATCTATAAATATATGAAGAAATGCTCTAAATCACTATTGATTAGAGAAATGCAAATCAAAACAACTCTGAAGTACCACATCTCACCAGTCAGATTGGCTAAGATGACAAAACAGGAAAATGACAAATGCTGGAGAGGATGTGGACAAATTGGAACACTAATACATTGCTGGTGGAGTTGTGAACTTATCCAACCATTCTGGAGAGCAATCTGTAACTATGCCCAAAGGGCTATAAGTAATTTCATACTCTTTGACCCAGCAATACCACTTCTAGGGTTATATCCCAAAGAGATCATAGAAGTGGGAGGAAGACCCATATGTACAAAAATATTTATAGCAGCTCTTTTCGTGGTTGCAAAGAATTGGAAATTAAGGGGGTGCCCATCAATTGGGGAATGGCTTAACAAGTTGTGATATATGCATGTAATGTAATACTATTGTGCTATAAGAAACGAGGAGATGGTTTTCATATTTACCTGGAGAGGCTTATATGAACTGATGCTGAGTGAGAATAAAACCAGAAGAAATTTGTATACAATCACAGACACAACATATGTGTGATGACCAACTACGATAGACTGGACTCTTCTCAGCAATGCAATGATATAAGTCAATCCCAAAAGATTCATGATGGAGAGAGATGTCTATATCCAGAGAAAGAACTAGAAAGAACTGAGTTTGAATCCTGATTGAAGCAAACAACTTGATCTTTTTCTTTTTATTGTTTGGTTTTATTTCCTCTTTACCATTTTTCATTCCATCTAGTATTTCATTCTATTAGTCAGTAACCTGACTAATGTCTAATGTCAAAGTATTTGCAGGTCCTATATTGGATTGTATGCCGTCATGGGTGGGGGGGAGGGAGGGAAAGAAAATTTGAAACTCAAGGAATTATGGAATTGAATCTTGTAAACTAAAAGTAAACAAACAAATTAATAAAGACAAAAAATTTTTTAAAATTTTAAAAATCTATTTAGTACTGACTTAAAAAATAGGCAAATCAATTAATGGAAAAAACCTAATGTAAGCCAGATCTAGAAGCTATCAAACATAGTAAACTAGTTCAAAATAAATTCAAGAACACTAATTACTAGGGTAAAAACTCCCTATTAGAATGGTCCTAATTATTTTTTTTTTTTTGCTATAGAGTCCCTCCCATTGATAATCAGGGGAGGCCAATGAAGTTCATTCTTAAATTGTCTTTAAATGCATAAAATAAAATGCGTAGGGTTACAAAGAAGACCAATGATATTTAAATGTAGCTATTAAAATATTTTTATTAGAAAAATTCATAGATCCCCAAGCTAAAACAAAAAGAAATGCTAGGAAAACTAGGAAGCAGTCTAATAGACATTAGGTTTAGACTAACATCTTATAACATATGATAAAATCAGCTCAAAATTGGACACATGACATAAATATTATAAGGTCATATCATAAAAAATAATTGGAGGAAAACAGAAGGAGGCACCATTTATAACTATGATGAAGGAGAGAATCATTTACTAAACACGATAAGAATGATCATAAAAGATAAAATAGATTATTTCAGTTATTTTAAATTGACTTCCACAGTCTCCACCCTGGGGCTTTCTCAGGGGGGCCGTCCAACTCTCACTGTCTCTGGACACAGAGACTTTCAGGCTATATAGGTCCTTATCTCTGGTTGTATTGGCCCTGGCTTGGCTAGGAGCCTCTCCATTTCCTTTTTCCCCTGGCTTCCTGCTGACTCTTTGTGCAGTTCTGGAATGGAATATGTCACCATATTACTTGATCATTATTCTGCCTGGCACAAACTTTCAGGGTTTGGCTGGAGTAGGGATGTGGGAGCTGGGTGGCCTGCCTCCAGTTTCAGGCAACTATCTTGGTCAGAAGTCCACCATGGTTATTTTAGCAGTATACAGGGACAGTATCAACTAGATGCATAAGAAGAAAGAATTACTATTACAATTTCCATTAGTTAATTAGGCTGCCTAACTTCTGTGTCTTCAGGTATTTCTGGATTGCTGATAGTGCCAGTCAGCCCCAGGTAATCCTCTGGGAATAGTCACCACCGCATTGCCTCAAATCCCCAAGGAGAAGATTTCTCTCTATTGCTTCCCCAGGATACTAACTGAAAGCAAGACAGCTAGAAAAAAGTATCCTGTGTTTTGTTTTCCCTTCCCTAAGGATTTAGTATTCTGTGGCAGCACTTGGTTTCATCCCCGGATGGCAGGAGGTCAGTTTTCTATTACAGACTGAGTCTGTGACGTGAAGACCTTTTAGAAACAATCTCAGTTAACATGTCTAATAAAGCTCTCATTCTGCAATCTGTGCAAGGGCATGATTGAGAGCCCACAGGTGAAGTGGGTACCCCAAATAAAGTACCAATTGCTTTATTTTTTCCACAGAGAGAATGACATCAAGACATTCTGACCTCATTTCTCTAAGAGGAGATCACCCCCTCTTCACCAACGTCTCCTCTGGACCTTCAGAAATATGAGTCATCCTGACTGATGAACATAAACTTTTCTGTGATATTGACCATCTCAAAATGTGCTCCTGAAAAAAGCCTGCTTCAGACAGACAGATTATCTCATCTCTTTGATAGAAAGCAGTGTTGAGACATGTCAGGAAGGTTTACTAGATGTCACAAGCACCATTTGCTACACTAGTCAATCTCATTGTGACTTGAGTTGACTAGCCTGGAAGTGACAGAGTACAAAAGTTTGATGAACAGTTTTATAATCCAAGGTAAAAGGGACTAGAATTTTAGTTCTGGCTTCTTCCTTTGTGGGGATGTTTACACAATTTGTACAGATAAATACAGAGTATAAGAAGGTTGACAGACTATAGGATATGGAAAATTATTTAATTCACAAAATAATCCTTAATTTAACAAATTAATTTTAATTAACTTAATCAGTTAATTAATAGATTAGAAAACTTTAGTTTATAACCCCAGAAAGCTGAAGATCAGAACCTGACCATTTTTAGCATCATAACTATTATGACCCTAGGGGTGGCTAGGTGGCACAGTGAGTAGAGTGTCGGCCCTGGAGTCAGAAAGACCTCAGTTCCGATCCGACCTCAGACACTTAACGCACACACAAACAAAAAAACCTAGTCGTGTGACCTTGGGCAAGTTACTTAATCTCAATTGCCCTCCAAAAAGCAAAAAAAAAAAAAAACTATTATGACCTTCCATTGCTCCTGTTCTTGACACTGTTTTTAATATTCCTTTCTGAGATATGCCCATTTGCATAGAGATTGTTTATTTCTTCCCAGACACTCATCACTAATTCATTTTCATTATGCCCATACTTTTTCTAAAGTCATCTTTGACACTCAATCACCCTTACTTTTTGAAACTTGGTTGTAGAAAATTCCTTTTAACTTCTGGACATCATTTTCTTCATCTATAATATGAATATTTTGGACTAGATGACTTCTGGGGTCCCTTCCAGCTCTAACATTCTGTCATCCTCTAAAAAAGTCCGTACTTATTTAGCTGATTCCACTCCTCACTCTGATATGATGAAATGATGCTTTATTTTCTGTTCAGTGTGCTATTCTGTTGTAAAAGACATTGGCACTTTAAACTTTCTGGATTCAAGACAGTTTTTTTAAAAGGCAGTTGCTGTGTTGCTAAGGCAACCTGACTGAGGGAGAGGTTCATTAATTAACTAACAAGTATTTTATGTACACTTAAGTAAAACACAAGTTTTGTTTTGTTTTTTGAGGAGGAAAAGAAAAGAAGTATCAGATATGACTTCTGCTCAAAAATGGGGGGCGGGGAAACTAAAATACAGAAATAACAAAATGTGAAGCTTCCTCTAATCAAGGAAAGAAAGAAATACATTTGATATCTAAAACCAAGAGGGATGCTATATCATTTTCTCTTGCCTTTTATCTTCTCAGAAAGAGGATGAACAGGATAGATAACCCAGAAAGAGGATGTGAAACACAGATAAAGAGTGGTCTTGAAATTCACTAGGGAATAGCTTCAGAGATAGGTGGCAAAAGAGGGCATCACTGAACTGATACTGTTCCCTAAGTAACCACAGTGACAGAGCTCAGAGAGGAAGAGGGAATGGGGGAAGGGGAGCAAGAATTCAAGGTGAATGAATGGGTATCCTCTTCTTTGGAGGACAGGGTTAAAAGAGGGAGAGAACTAAGGGGCATAGCATTTAAGAAATGAGAAAGATAATAGATACAACAATAGACAAGAATCATTTAGAATTTCAATGCTTATAAAAGCTCTTTCCTCATAGCAATCCCAAGAGGGAATTAGAAGATAAAGCTATATTTAGGAATTTAATTTAATTTGAAAAGGTTCTTTTAAAATATTCTTTAGTTAAAGTTTAAATTTAAATTAAGAAACCGTTGTAATGAAAAGGAAATTTATGGTTATCAATGAGTGTTGAGGGATGTGGGAAGAGGTAGGGAAAGGCCCCTTACAATCTGGACCATATGAAAATGATTCCTCACTGCCACCTATCGTCATTGGATTTGAATTGCATAAAGGCCATGGCAAAATAAGTTTTGTGTCCTCTGATAACTCCTGGAAAAAATTCTCCTTATCTCTCTCTGATTATATCGCTGAAAAAACAAAAACAAAAATAAATTCCCTCTCTCAATGCTAGTCTACATTCTTTGCTTTGCTCTGTCCTGTCTCTGTACATTTCTTTACCTCCTATCTGCGACTCAAGGTCAAGTCTTCTTAGGTGCCTCCATCTCCTCTCTCCTCTATGTTCCTGTCTCTGTGTTGTCTCCATTTCCACAATCTGTGTGACTTCTTACTTAAAAAAAAAGTCACTACTGATTCTCAGCTTCCCAGCTTACTCTTATTTCTGTGTTTCTTGTATTTTCTGCATGGGTCCTAGGCTACCATTAATGTACAGACTATGCTAGTCTCCTAACTAGCACATCTGAAATTGAGTATAGATAAAAAAAAATCCTATTTAGAGCAAACAGTTTTTCAAAGGAGTTTTTATAACAGATCTATGCACTTATCAGAAGAGAGTCTACAAAGAAAGCCTGGTGGTTAGGATTTGCTTATCAAAGGCTGGTGATCATAGGTCAATTTGGTTACTATCTTGATAAAGTTAATATATTAAATTGTAGGTATTCAAAATTCAGTTTCAAATCAAACCTTTTTCTATTCTTCTTGTACACCAAAACACTTGTGTTTGTTAAGTTCCTAAGAAAAAAAGAAAAAAAAAGCTGCTGATTCTCTGGTCCTTGGCTCCGCACCTAAGCTAGTGCCTTACCCCAAAAAACAAAAAACCCTTGAACCCACCATCAGAGTATAATGCAGTCCCAATGGGATTGGTTCCTGGTCCCACAGAAACACAGTCAACATTTATTAAGCCTCTACTACATGCCACAGTAAGCCCATAAACAAAAAACAGGAAGTTGGCTTCAGTGAACAAGTGTTGGCTTGTACTCTCTCTTTGTTATGACCTGAGCCTTTGCACTAATTCCTCAGTCAGACCGATTGCTTTGGCTATTCTTGTATCAATTGGATATTATGTGGCATCTTTCTGATTTCCTAGTTTCTATTTGTCTATTCCATTTCTGATGCCTGGTGCATATTTTTTTCTCCTGCTCTCTTCCTCAGTTGCTGGTTCTTGGCTTATTGTGACTCTGATATGCATCCTTCTCCTGCTGATCTAATCACTGCCATGACACTGGCCTATGTCAAATTCTTCAAATCTTGGCTCCTTGCCCTTCACCCACAGCCTGCTACCATCAGTACATCTAAATTAATGACTGATCTGATTACAACATAATCTTCCTAGCAAACAACCCTAAATGACAAATGAAAGCTTTCCCTGGACTTTGTCCACACACGTTATTTCTATAATCAGTGGATCTGTGGGCTATAGTTATCACTCACTGTCATCATTGAAATTATGTCCATTTGTAAGCTTTATGGTCTTAAGAAATGAAGAATCACAGTTTTTAGGCCACTTATAAAGTAATTTAACTACTGATATTATAAATTTGAACTCCTTGTGAACTGATCTAACCACTCTGGAGAGCAATTTGGAACTATGCCCAAAGGGTTATAAAATTGTGCATACCCTTTGATACAATTTGGTCCCAAAGAGATCATAAAAAAGGGAAAAGGACCCACATGTACAAAAATATTTTTAGCAGCTCTTTTTATGACAGCAAAGAATTGGAAATAGAGAAGATGCCCATCAATTGGGGAATGACTGAATAAATTGTAGTATATAAATGTAATGAAATACTATTGTGTTATAAGAAATGATGAGGGGGGTGGCTAGGTGGTGCAGTGAGTAGAGCATTGGCCCTGGAGTCAGAAGGACCTGAGTTCGGATCCGGCCTCAGACACTTAACGCACATTCAAACAAAAACCTAGCCCTCTGACCTTGGGCAAGTTACTTTGCCCCAATCGCCCTCCAAAAAAAAAAAAAGAAATGATGAGCAGGCAGATTTCAGAAAAAAACCTGGAAATACTTACATATATGAACTGATGTTGAGTGAAGTAAGCAGAACCAGGAGAGCACTGCACACAGTAATAACAACACTGTGTGATGATAGGCGTGGTTCTTCTTAGCAATACAATGAAAAATTGTACACAAACACAATTCCAAAAGACTCATAATGGAAAATGCTATCCACATCCAGAGGAAGAACTAATACAGATCAAAGCATATTATTTTCACCTTTTAAAATGTTTTTCTTTCTCATGGTTTTCCCTTTTTGCTCTGATTCTTCTTTCACAACACGATTAATGTGGAAATCTATGTAATATGGTTGCACATGTATAACCTATACCAGATTACTTGCTGTCTTGGGGAGGGGAGAAGGAGGGAGGGAGGGAGAAAAAAATTTTCAACTCAAAATCTTATAAAATTGAATGTTGAAAAATATGAGAAATAAAAGAAAAAAGAAAGAACATCTCCTCTACTAAATGTTCAAACTTTGTAAAAAAAAATTTTTTAATATTCATTCCTTCTCCAACAACCAAAGAATTGACATACTACTAAAGTACTTGATCCATATCAATATTGACATTCTCACTTTAAATGAAACCAGAAGCTATTAAGGAAACTGAATTTAATTGAAGGATGGCTTATCGGTTCTCCTGGGAGGAGCAAATGAAGGAACTGGCAAAGTCATTTTCATCATATCTCCAAAGGAAACAAGAAACATTCCATGAGACACCTTGGACATATCTCCTCACATTGTTCATAATGAACATAAGTAAAATAAAAAATATTTTCTTCTTATTATACCACCTTTTGTAGAGGATGAGTTAGAGCAATACTAAAAAAAAAAAAAAGAATGCAAAAAAATACTTCAAACTAAACTAGCCTATACCTTAATCAATATTACAATGCAAAGATAGGTAGTAGAAAGCTAATGAAAAATATGTCAGAAAATATGACTCAGGACTAAGAACAAGAGAACACATAGAAGGCTCATATTTTTATATCATGAATACTTTATTCCAAAAAAGAGGTGGAAGGAGCTAAACACAATGAGCATTGAGCACTAGCACAACAAATGAAATTGATTATGCCAAAAAAAAAAGAAATGAGCGGTCATTAATGTTATAGTCATTTCTGATTGTTTTCTTTGGGCAATGAAACCATTGCCTTGCTAAAGCTAAAATCAAAACTAATACCAAGTCAGAAGAAAAGATAAAAGATGAAAAGAAGACATGGTATGCCATTACAATTAGTCAAATCACTGATGCTTTTTTTAAAAATGGTATTAGTACCATTTTCTATGGAACATTAACTGATATAAAGCAATTGCCAAAAGAAGGGTGCCCAAAGGGTCCATAAATGTACCCATCCATCAAATATTTCAGCTCCTCACTTAGCAGAGAAATATGGCGGCCAAGGGCAATCAGATGTAGACCATAAATTTATTTGCAATTCTTACAGAGGAAGATGGTTGAGAATTAGGATTACTGCCACTTCATTAAACACTGAGAAGCAGGGCATGAAACAAGTTTGTATGTTTGATGTGATACCCAGTTAAGCTAGGCCATTCCAAGAGCATTTGAAGATGAAATGTCTAATGTGTTGCATTCTCCTCTATAGAGAATTAATAGGATGACAGAGACATGGACAGGAATGTCACAAGTTGAGAATGTGTAGATGGGCTGCAACCTGAACCACTGGACAAAATCCTGACATCAGTGAAATAATCACGGATCCCTGGAAATACCAGCCTGGATTTAGGTTTTAATTATAGTATATCCTAATACTAATTTGGCTAATCAGGTTTGAAGGTCAACACATAATGAGAACTTGGAACTAGGAATCAAGAAACCAGTCTTATCTCTGGCTCTGATGGGGAGCAGCTCTGGGAACCCCCTTGAACTCTCCTTGAATCTTCCCACCTGATGAGGCATTTGCCTGAAAGCACAAACCCTTCATTATCACTAGGCCCAAATCTCTGTTTCTCTTAACCCAGCCTAGCACTCCATTATCTGGCTACTTCCCATCCTGATCCTATCAAAAGATCTATACCCAAATCTGTTACCCTTAAACTAGCCTAGCCCTCCCTTGTTTGTCATCTCCTGGGAGCCTTCAGCTATTTCCCACGTTTAATCCCATTCCTGGAGTTGGACCTCAATTCCATCAAGATCCTCCTTTGACTCCTCCCCAAGACCCTGCCCAATCCCTTCCTCTAAACTACCCCTAGATCCTTCCCACAGTCTTTTTGTATATAAGATCCATCTTGCCTCCATGAAGGTGATTCAAGCCAACTCAGACTCAATCTGTGTGTGTCATTGTTCTGGCTCACTTATCCAATACAAGCATCACAAATACTTGGGCTCCTAGGGCAAATCTTTAATAAACTTTGCTTTTCTTTGGCTGAGAGAAGGCTGGAGTTGAATTCATTCAACAGGATCCATCGTGTTGATATTTTGGGATCTAGCACCCTTAGGCCCCCAAACCTCAATAGCCTCACTACTCACTGATTCCTGCCTTGTAGAGTTTCTTCTTCAGCAAAACAAGAAGTGTTAGACTAGTTCTGACCTCTTCGTCCCTTTCAGTTATATGATCCTGTGAAAAATGTTGAGTTGAAATGGATGTCACTTCAATCAGGTAATAAGAATCCGCATGAAGAGGTTACGCATAAAGGATTAGGCATGGGGCAGCTAGGTGGCGCAGTGAGTAGAGTGTCGGCCCTGGAGTCAGAAGGACCTGAGTTCGGATCTGGCCTTAGACACTTAACACACACACAAACAAAAACCTAGCCGTGTAACCTTGGGCAAGTTACTTAACCCCAACTGCCCTCCAAAAAGCAAAAAAAAAACTATTATGACCTTCCATTGCTCCTGTTCTTGACATTGTTTTTAATATTCCTTTCTGAGATATGCCCATTTGTCTTCTCTTAGCCAAAGAAAAGTTCATTAAAAGTTCACTTGTGGCGGAGCCAAGATGGCGGAGTAGAAACAGCTCATCCAAGCCACTCTGCCCCCAGATTCCACCCAAACTATGTAAATGGGGACTCTAAACAACTTCTGGAGCCCCAGCACCCACAGAACGACACAGAGAAGCTAACCTCCCGCTGAGGACAGCCCAGCAGCCCTGCAGGAAGGACCAGCGAAGCGGTCTGGGAGCCGGGAGCTGGCAGCGCGCAGAGCGCGGGAAGCCGAGCCGAGCTGAGCCGGAGCTGAGGTCCCTGTGAGCCGAGGTTTTAGCCCCAGGGCGGCAGGGCCAACAGCCAGCTGGAGGAACCCCAGAACACCAGTAGTTGTGGCGACTCCAGAATTATCAACATAGACATGCCTAGGACAAAGTAAGAGGTTAGTGTCCTATGGACTTTGGGACCTGTATTTGGGGAATGCGTCAGCTCCCTCCCCTGGGGGCTAGAAGCCACTGAGGAGACACGCCATTTGGTAGTTTTCAGAGGCATTTCCGGCTCCCAGCCTACAAATCGTGGGGAGATCCAGCGATCAGTCTTGGGGGGTAATCGCTCTTGCTTTAACCTCCCTGGATCTGGATTGTGATCTAGGGTGGAAGTTGTGGGTGGGTTTACAGCTTGCCAGAAACGGAAGTTGCCCCCACACGTTCGGGACGAAAATTCCTCTAGCTGGCCTTAAAGCCATAGTGTGGCAACAAGCCCAAAAGTCAAGTAATTAAGTGGCAACATGCCAAGGCAAAGGAAACAGAAAAATGCAACCCTAGACTCCTATTTTGGGGGCATAGAGCAGGAAAAGGACTGTGAGGTCAGAAGTCCTGCTCCAAAAGCCCCAGGGGAAAACATGAGCGGGTTGCAGGCCATAGAGGACCTTAAGAAGGACTTTAAAAATCAAATAAGAGAAGTGGAGGAAAAATTGGAAAGAGAAATGAGAAGGATGCAGGAAAAGTATGAAATGAGGGTCAACAGCCTGACTGAGGAAAACAACACCTTAAAAAATAGACTAACTCAAATGGCAAAGGAGGCCCAAAAGGGCAATGAGGAGAAGAATGCCTTAAAAAGTCGAATTTGCCAGATGGAAAAAGAATCTCAAAAGTTCACTGAGGAGATTCATTCCTTCAGAGTTAGACTGGAGCAAATGGAAGCTAATGACTTTATGAGAAATCAAGATGCTGTTAAGCAGATCCAAACAAATGAAAGATTAGAAGGCAATGTGAAATATCTCATGGGAAAAACCACTGACCTGGAAAATAGATCCAGGAGAGACAATTTAAAAATTATTGGACTACCTGAAAGCCATGATCAAAGAAAGAACCTAGAAATCACCCTTCAAGAAATTCTCAAGGAAAATTGCCCTGATGTTTTAGATCCAGAGGGCAAAATAGAGGTTGAAAGAATCCACCGATCACCTCCTGAAAAAGATCCCAAAAAGAAAACTCCCAGGAATATTATAGCCAGGTTCCAGAATCCCCAGATCAAGGAGAAAATACTACAAGCAGCCAGGAAGAAACAATTTCAATATTGTGGAAACACAATCAGAATAGCCCAGGACCTGGCAGCTTCTACACTGAGGGATTGAAGGGCATGGAATATGATATTCCAGAGGGCAAAAGAGCTGGGAATGAACCCAAGGGTCACCTACCCAGCAAAACTGAGTATTTTGTTTCAGGGGAAAATATGGTCATTCAGTGGAATAGAGGACTTTCAAGCATTCTTGAGGAAAAACCAGAATTGAATAGAAAATTTGACATCCAGACACAAGAAGCAAGAGATGCCTGAGAAGGTAATCAGGGAAAAGAAATCAAAAGGAACTTATCAAAGTTGAACTATTTACATTCCTATATGGAAAAGCAATAACAGTGACTGATGATATCTTTCTCACTATGAAAATAATGGAAGAAGGGTGTGTGGTCATATGAGTACATATGTGAATGTGTGTGTAGATGGTTACAGTTATATATGGATAGAGGGCATAGGTTGAATTTGTTGGGAAGGGAGAATACTCAAGGGATGAAATTATGAGGTGAGAGAGGAAAGTGGCAAGAGGAGATGGGGAGAGACAGGGTAGGGTAAACTATCTTATGTAGAAGAAGCAAGGGGAAGTGGTTGTAAGAGGGGGAAGAATAGGAAGGCAAAAAAGCAAATCCACATTCTCATTGAATTTGGTTCAGGGAGAGAATGACATACATACTAAATGGGATATCTCAACCTGCAGCAGAATAGGGGGAAGGGGGATGAGAGGAGGGAAGATGGATGGGAGGGCATTCTTGGGGGGAGGGGAGGTTGGAAGTACCCACTATAGAAGAGGGACAGGATCATGTGGGGAATGGACCAGGTGGGGGGTGGGATGAGTGGGAGGGAATTGTAAGCAGCCTTGTACAATATATCTACTATGATAATGTTTTGCATAGCTAGACATGTACAACATATACCGAATTACTTATCTCCCCAGAGGGAATGGGTGACAAGGGAGGAAGGAAATGGATCTGAAATTTGAGGTCTCAACATTAAATGTTTCAAATATATGTAAATACTATTATTAATACTCTTTTGCTTATAATTGGGAGATAAGATGTGCAGGCATTGGGACACAAAGATTCACCTTCCTCTAATGGAAAAGTCGAAGGGGGTATGGGAGAAGGTATGGGAGAGAGCAGATTGGAGGAAGCGATATTTTGTGGGACTGCTATTCTGGGAGTTTGGGTAGGGGAATAACGGGGGGAAAATGATTGTAACTCAAAATCTGGCAGAAATGAATGATGTAAAACAGAAGTTAATAAAGCATTTGTTTAATAAAAAAAAGTTCACTTGTATTAGACACAGAGTAAGTCTGTACTAGGTCATTATATGGCGCTGTCACACACATAGAGACAAGATGGGGTCTTATATACAGAAAGTTGTGGGAGGAATCTAGGGGGCGTCTAGAGGAGAAGTTTGGGGAGGGTCTTCAGGAGAAGTCAGATGAGGTCAATGAGTGATTAAGGGTGGGAAGTGAAACGTGGAGTGGAATAATAGACAAACCGAGACCACTGAGGCAAGAAAAAGAAAAAAATTTATTACGAGTTCGAACCCGGGCCCAACCATACATTTTAGATGGAGGACCCCGAGTGTCTCCTCGGGTGCTTTTTTATACAATTATGAGGGGAAAGTAGGAAATATTGAGCTCACTGATTGGCTTAGTGAGACTCAGCTAACTCTTAGAGACAAGGAGTTGTCGGGAAATGATTGGCTAGCAGACTTAGTTGAGTCTTGGAGCTAGAGGCTTGATGCCAACTTCATGGGCTATAGGGGAGGGGTGAGAGCAAACAGGTGAAGCGTGGATAGCAGTTGAGGCAGTTGACTCAGTTCCCGAATCTTATAGGTCAACATGACATTGTGGTTAGGGTTGGGAAAGCATGCATTCTTCAAGAAAAAACAAGGTTATTCTATAATCTGAGGTTTGGCCCTATTTCATATTTGGCTCCATTTCATTCCCCGCTTCTTTTTATCAGAGGGAATCGAATCCTTGATTCAAACGTAATGTTCCTAAGGGATCTTCTGATAACGGGTTCGGAGGAACAAGATGCGCAATTCATCAGTGCGGGACTTGAGGAGGGCAAAAAGAGATCTGAGAAGGAATGGGCCAAAAACAAGGGCCAGACACAATAAAATTAAAGGGCCGGCGAGAGCGGTCAGTAAAGTAGTCAACCAAGGGGATGAAGAAAAAAAGACTGATACCAATAGTTCTGGGCTTGGCGGGCTTTCTCCCTGTCAGCCAAACGTTTTCATAATTGGCTCAGGCCATCCCTAATGACCCCAGAGCGATTGGCATAGAAACAGCAGGCTTCACTCTGGTGTAATGTTGTCATGTGGGAATAGAGTCCACTTTGACAGCAGTAGGTGTAGTGGGGATCGTGACGTGTGGTCCCTTCCACCTCTGCTCCAGACCATGCATTTCTTTTTACCAGCACAGAATCCCAGGTTGAAACAGGTAAGCTGAGGCATAACTCCGGATCGGGATCAGGATCAGAAGAGCTGAGGGAAGGAGTTTTTTTTTTTCTGAATCACCTGCAGACCCTGAAGGAACTTGATAAAGGGAAGAGTTAGTGATTTTAGCTTTTAGGTCTTCCTAGATTAGAGGAAGAATAGGTGGTAATCTTCCATATGTTAGGGAATGGTCTGGACTTTCTCAGCCTTGAGTTCTGAGCTCTGAGAAAATTTCAGATGCCGGCTGCTCAAGGAAGTCAAAGCTGAGGATCCAAGGACCTAATCATCTCCCCCTTAAAACAGTTGGGACCCAAAATCATTTGGGTAGATCTATGTTTCATAGGAAGCTGGGTACACAGACTATATATACAGTATACAGTATACAGTGAATACAGATTCACTCAGGAAGAAAGATAATTCAGAAATTGAATCCTTAACATACATTCAGTTACAAATGTTAACTTTTGCTTAGAGCATGAAACAACTACAAATTCGGACCAAAAGAGCCAGATCTCTTCTGTTTTCACAACTCATTACATTAGTTTAGCAATAAATTTCTCTTGCAAATGAAAGTTTTAATAGGCCTCTTAAAATGACACTAGAGATTTGAAAATTTCTTCTAAAAGTATTTTCCCTTCTCTTAACAATTTCAAGATTTATAATTGATCACTAAACTTTTATGAAGAAAGTTAGTTGAAAACTTTCAAAATGACCTTGAGCAATTTGCATACTTTCTGCACATGTTCCAATTCCAAATGAAAAATAATATTAGATTTTCCAGTAAGCTTACACGAAAGAACTCATATCTGTTACTGACTACATGCTCTGATCATGGAAACTTGCTATAGAAGGAAAAAAACAGGGACATGTGACATTTCAAATATGACAGGATAAAACATCCTTGACTCTGTTTAAATTCAGGTAAAGTCACAGATATCCAACCATGCAGTATCTGTTCCATCTTATAGCTAGACTCAGGAATAGGTGGGAAACATTCCTTTTCAAAGGAAAACCATCGGTAAACTGAGCCAGGAGGGATCCCATCCCAGACAGAGGCTAAGATTGTCCCTTCGGCCTTTACCAAATGTAGACTTCCACCTATCAGCAGTGCAGGATCACATTCTCTCTGAGTAGCTTGTGGCATTTTCTCCAAGATACTGATTTAATGCAGACAACTATACCCAAATTCAAACTCAAAATAAAATTTAGTTATGGTCCCAAGTGCCTTTTACCTCACACAACAAGCTTCACTGATCACAGCTTAGAGCTAGTTAATTATTTTCATGGAGCTGCACTAAGCAATGATGATTTATCAGGTCTCACAAATGTAAAGAATTCCATTTACCCTCTTTCCTTCTGAAATCTAAAAGCCAATTTATAGAAATCCTTCTAATCTTTGCAACTTCTTAGCAAGTTAGGTTCATTTAAAACTACACTTAAACAAGTTCCTTTCCCAGGCTGAATGACCTTGCCTATTAGAGATAGTTTCTAGGGGATTTGGCAGTTTTACAACATAAGGAAAATTTATATGAATTCTAAGGAGGAGAGACTGGGAGAAGGGCTAATAATGATGCCCCCCCGCTTAGCCAATTCTCATACAAGCAGGAGGACTGTTCTGAATGGGCAGAACTAGTCTGAATAAAGTTTTCATCCAATCTCCTCCTTTCTACATACAGTAATCAATTACAATTTTAGGTTTTAACATTAAAACAGTAGCCAAAATAACTTAATTAACAATCTTACAAGTTTTAAACAATCTTAACTGAAACTTCCTTTTAAACAAAGACAGACTTGGAAGCTTATGATTTCCCAAATTACAATACTCTTGAGACTTTAAAAAAACTGCTTCTTATACAGCATAGATAATGCAACTTTTTACCAGTAACAATGTCATAAACAATTATCATGTTCTTAAATTTGAACTTTGAAATAAAAACAAAGAATTACCAATCTGGTGACTTTAAAAATCAAGTTTTTGAAGTTACACAGAACTAAAATTTTCTTCTTGCCACACACCTGATCAGCTTATCACTAAAAATTAATTACATTCTGGAATCTCACATAGATGGTGAATGTGGTGATCCATAAACCTTCAGATTATCATAAATACATCCTTAGATGAAGCAAGCTTGAAAACCACATCTCTATATTTTTTCCTTTTTTTCCCCAAGTTTCTCATTTGCTCAATAAGAATTCTACAAAATGCCTTTCCAATTCCCTGTGTACATTCACTTCATCATTAGTAATGTGGAAACTATAACTTTGTCACTGCATGTTTCTAGAATAGCCAAAAAGTTAAATGAACAACCAGCTATCACAATAAATATCAGCAGCATTATTACTATCTATTTGTATCCCAAATATAACAGCTTTAAGTTGTCAAATCTTATAACATAAAAAATCCAATTCACATAAAATAAACAGAAGACAAAATTAGCAAAACTGATAAAATACCATAGCTGTTTTACAAAACTTTTCTCCATCTTTTAGTTTCAACAAAATTCAGAATTAAAATTGCTTTATCTAACCTTTCTGGCTCACAATGGTCACTCAAACTTTTACAGTATAAGAGGATTTTACAATTTAGAGATACCATAATAACACAATGACATTATGACATTAATTGCATTTCCAATTCATCACATATAAAAATTACTGATAGAAAAATTGGGCTTACCAAGTACAGAGGCTGGGGTGTTGCAGCTCCCCCCCTTTTTTTCAAGTCGGGGAGCTTAACTCAAATACCCTATATTCTTTAGCACACTCTATTTCTCTTCTAGAATTTAACTTTTACTCCAATAAGCTTTAATTTATGTGTCCACTCCTTACAAAACCTTCTTTGAAAGTGATATCTTTGACCTCTCCAGCAAGTGATATTGGGGGGGGGGGGCGCCTTCCCCCTTTCTCACTACTAGAGAACCCAAAAGAAAATTCCCTTTTTCTTATCAAATATTAGAAAATATTCCAATTTGCCTAAATGCCAAATAGTAAAATGAATTCTGACTTATCTTTAGCATCAAATTAGGAGTGACACTTTTTTACTTCTCACATGAATTCAATTGACTTACAGTTTTATTATAATACACAGATTTTTCCTCTTTTAGGTGAGGCAGGAAATAGTTAAATTTTCATCTGCCTGCCTCTTTGATTTGAGGGGAGAAGATGCCCTCATTATTTCTTATCGCCTTCTCCTCACTCCACTTGGCCAGAGTGGAATGAAGAGGAGGAGATTTTCAAACTTTTAAAGATCTTAAAACTTCTGTTCACACTTCTCAACACCAAATACCATCTCTAAACTTTCTTGCTTTATAAAACCTACCTCTCTTTTCTCTTCTTCTCCAGCCTGCATTCAGCATCAGTGAAGGGAGGAGGGAGAGAGAGCTAAGAGCCTTCCAAAGGAAGGTCCGGCAGTCCAGCTGCAGTTTAAACCTTCCATGATGTTAGATTACACACTCACTCATTCACACAGACACATAAAAAAAAAAAAAACAGAACAGAGAGAGAAACTGACAGGAATGTTACAAAATCTCACAGAGGATTGTTAGAAATCCCCAGGCACAAATCATGTTTGCTTGGCTTCCAGATAGATGCTAATGGAGGCCAGGTACAAATCATATTTGCTTTACCTAATGTTAATCAAGTGGGACTCTAACCCACAATTTGATCAGTTTACCTAATGTCAATCAAGTGGGACTCTAACCCACAATTTGATTAACAACCCTAGCGTTGATCAGGTGGGACTCTAACCCACAATCTGATCAACGTTGGTTAATCAAGTGGGACTCTAACCCACAATTTGATTAACCCCTGTTAATCAAGTGGGACTCTAACCCACAATTTGATTAACAACCCAGGGCCTCGGGGGTCGTCACCTCCCTCGGCCAGGGTTCGGGAAGTTACTGGCAGCGTCCCGCCCTTCCCGAACCAACCAAGCTCATGAGACTCCGGAAACTGCTAGCAAAAAAAAATTAACCAGAATTAACAAAAAAGAAACATTATTTTGGGTCAGGCCTGACTTACCGGCGCCGAGCAGAGCCTAGGGTCCAAATTCCAAGGCGTCGAGGATCTCGATGGGGCCTCCAGGAAGTTGTTGGAGGCTACCTGGAGCCAACAGACAATGGTGGGCTGGGCCAGTTCAAGGGTGGATTGATATTTTGATAGGCTCAAGGGTGGGAAGTAGATGGACAATGGAGGGCTAGGTTAGTGCCAGAGGTCTTCGTGCAGCCACAATGTAAGGTTTATGGCCTCATGCAAATGCCTCATCAAATGGGATGATTTAATCAGAGTTCAAGGGCCTATACCTCTAGGACTCAAGGAGAGCTCAAGGGGATTACAAGAACCCATACCTCATCACACAGGCATTTGTTGAATGTCAGGCACTGTTCTAGGCAATGGGAATAGCCAGTTAAAACTGTCATAGTCCTTGACCTCAAGGAGCTTATATTCTAATGTACAGGTATATACCAAAAAAGACCCAAGGTGAAGGGGAGTGGGATGGGGGAGGCGTGGAAAGCCATAGAAGCTGGGAGGATTAGGAAAGGCTTCATAGAGAAGGTAGCATCTGAGCTGGGAATTAGATTATTTGTTCATTTATTTCTCTCACACTAGGTGGAGCATGGATACTGAGCTACCATCAGAAACTGAGGTCCTTTTGGGATTATGGTACACAGTTTATATACCCTTCCAACAGGGGCTGATGTCACTTCATCATTTCATTTCTGGACCTAGAAAATACACCTTTTTTTTTCTTCTTTTTTGGAGGGAGGAAAGCAAGGCAATTGGGGTTAAGTGACTTGCCCAATGTCACACAGCTAGTAGATTTTTAGTGTCTGAGGACAGATTTGATCTCAGGTCCTCCTGATTCCAGGGCCAGTGCTCTATTCACTGAGCCACCTAGCCACCCCTAGAAAATACATCTTTATAGATAGCCCTTAGCCTATCTAGATAAATGAATCTGTCTCCACCCAAACTTCAATAGAATACAATGGCTTTCTCTATTTTAGATTAAATTCCTTTCAAGCTTGAGTGGGGGCTCATCAAGATAAGGAGAGTCAATGCAAATGCATTATCAATAATGTCCTTTTTGGAGGGATTTCTGGATTCAGCAAACACTGCAGCCATCTCAGGTATGTCAAGCTTGTCCTCCTGATTGGCTGATTCTGATTCCCAGGTCAGTTTGGTCTCCTCTGGATTATAAGGAAGCTCAAGCAGATTAAGCTGGTTAGTAAGGTTATTAACTGTTCTACAACTTTCGCAATTTTTACAGTCTTGAAAGAGACTAAGGATTCTAAGAATGAATGGTGAGAAGGAAATGAATGCTAGCATGGGTGGGAAGTAGGGGATAGGGAACCTATTCAAGGAGAGAGCTGGTACAAAGGCATGGAGAGAGTCTCTATACATGAAGAACAGAAAGGCTAGTTTGACTGGACTGTATGAAGGTGAGTAATATGTATTAAAGCTGGAAAGGTGGATTAGAGGAAGGTTTTAAAGGGCTTTAAATGACAATTAAAGGAGTCTATATTGATCATAAAGATAATAGTGAGCCATGGAAGTTTGTAGAGCAAGGGAATAACATGGTCAGGCATGAGCTTTAGAAAAATCATTCTAACTACTGGGAGTGATAGGGTACAGGCTCTGGGAACCCCCTTGAGCTCTGATTCAATCTTCCCAACTGATGAGGCATTTGCCTGAGGCCATAGACCTTTCCTTGTGGCTCTGCCCAGACCTCTGTTACTAGTCTAGCCCTCCATTGTCATCTACTTCCCACCCTTGAGCCTATCAAAATATTGTAGCAGCAAGTACCCCACCCCAGCATCCCCAGGGTGGCTGCCAACACAGGTTCTTAGATCTGCTTTTCTAAAGGAAAGCAACTCAAAATGGGTTAACTTTGCTTTAATCAAACATATGTCATTTACCTAGTTCAGGGGGAAAAAGGTTAGCGCCCCCGAATTTCAGAGAATAGAGGTTATAAGCAGACAATAAATACAGAGAAATGTATCAGCAGGCAGGCCTCCAACTGTCTGACCATCCATACTTAGTCAGTTACCAGAGAGGGAAGCATCAGCATCTGGGTTTTCAAAGCCCAGGGATGCGTGAGACCCCAAAATACCAACATGCCAAATTAATTCAACTCAAGCCTTCTCTCATACAAAGTAAAGCAAAGTTTATTAGAGATTCACCATAATGGGTAGACTCTTAAGGAGGTTAAGTATCTGTGCCACTTGTATTGGACAAGTGGGCCAGAATAATCTGACACAGACTGAGTCTGCACTAGATAGTTCTTAGCTCTCATGGAGGCCAGATGGAGTTTATACACAGAAAGATTGTGGGAGGGTTATAGGGGTGACCTAGAGGAGGAGTTTGGGGAGGGTCTTCAGGAGGAATCAAATGAGGTCAAAGTCCAGTACTGAGAGATTAAGGGTGGGAAATAGCTGAAGGCTACATGGAGATGACAGACAATGGAGGGCTAGACTAGTTTAAGGGTAACAGATTTGGGTATAGATATTTTGAGAGGATCAAGGGCATGGGGGGCTAGCTGGACAATGGAGGGCTAGGCTAGTAACAGAGATTTGCTAGAATGAAAGGCTTATGACCTCAGACATATGCCTCATCAAATGGGAAGATTCAAGAAGAGTTCAAGGGGGTTCCACCACCACCACCACCACCACCACCACCACCACCACCACCACCACTACTACTACTACTACTACTAGTACCAATGAATTGTACTAGTACAATTCTCCCCCACCCCCACCCATCTTGGAATGCAATGATGCTGGGAGAATATTTGATATCCCCTCACCTCAAGATTGCCCCTGCTTATTTCCCTACATGAGATTTTGAAGGAAGCGGCCCTGAGTAACTTGAATAATTCCATCAGTTGTCCTCAGAGTGGACTATATAAATAGGAGAGCTAAATGGTCCAGGAAGGTGCTGGGGTATTTTGCCAAGATTCTAAGCCCAGGTTTTTGTTCATGCAATCAGGAAACAGATCATTGAGGAAATGGAGAAAAGAAAGTATCTAACTATGAAATCACTCAGATTCAAACACATATTAAGGCTAAAAACTCATTTGAAGATCAAAGGGTTAGATTTGAGTGTTGGATTTTTAGGTGAACTTGGTTACTTGGACTATTAAATTATCCTAATTAAATTCCCTGTCTCTTTTATCTTCCCCTACAATACATACAGCTGCTCAAATTAATCTTTTTAAAACTACATTTCTGATTATCTGTGCTATCAAAAAAATTTTTTTCCAAAAAAAAATCTTCAATACCTTCTCAACTACCTAGTAGACTAAATTCAAATTCCTCAGATTTGCATTCAAGTTTTTCTATACTATGTCCCTACCCACTTGTTCCAACATCTCAAAACTCCCTTACATGTACCCTTCATTCTGGCCAAACTGAATCAGTCAATAAACATTTAAACACCTATTATGTGCCAAGGGCTGAGCTGGGTGCTGGAATCACTGTGTTCCTTGAATGCCTTGATGCCAAATAATTCTCTACCTTTGAACAAGATGCTCCCTCTCCATGAAATGATCTCTTCCCCTTCCTGTCTCTCATTCAATATCTAACCAATTTGTCCTGTTCATCCTTCAAGACCCAGCTCGAATACCAGCCCCTGAACAGACTGCTGAATCAACCAACTGAATATAATCTCTCTGCTCTCTGAGGGCTCATAGTACTTTATACCTCTTGAGAGACATATCATATTTTGCCCTGTAATATAGTTATTTCTATATTCGATTTATGTTTTCTACAAAACTGTGATCTCCTCACAGCCATAGACCATATCGTATTCATCATTATTTCCCTTGGAAATACTTGGACACTGCAGTAACCAGGAGAAACTTTGTATGTAGCAATTGTTTAATACATATTTATTGAAGTGATTTAAAAATTCATGGTTAAAGTTGAAAAAAAGAAACAAAAGATCATTGAAGTATCTTTTAAAATGAACAGAAGAAAATAGAAGGAAGTTTAGAGGGAAATACAGATGAGGACAGATTTGAAAGTAACAAGTTGAATCTATTATGTCATTTTTTAAAAAGCAAACTGTGAGTGTTAGGCCTAACACAATTTCAGCCCACTCCCTTCAATGCCCACATTTCCCACCAGCTTGTGGTTTCCTGAAGTGCTTTTGAAAAGGGGGGAAAGTCCAGGGATGGTGAAAGTTCAAAGGTTTAAAATGTAAATTTTGGTTGAGGCAACACTTTAGTATAAAGTATAATTAATCAAGTTAAATGACTAATTCTTCCCATTTTGTTTATTAGAAGGAGATAAGAAGAACCTAAAGACAATGGGTAGCTGCCAAAAAGAAGGGAAGGCTTTTTCTCTTAAGGCAGAAAGAAAAAAGGAAAGCTAAGGATCCAGAAGACAAACCGGAAAAAGGCCTTCACAGTTTTGCCTAAGGCAGTTCCTGATTTACCTTCAATAGCATCTGGACCAAAGGATGCTTCCTTTGCCATTGCAGATGCAGATAGCCCCACTCAATTTAGAAAAATGTGTCTGTTTTTAACAAAGTCAGTTTCAAGGAGCTCCGGGCTTCCTTAATCAAGGTATCGTTAAAAAAAAGGAGGAACCTGAGCACTAGTTAGGAGTAAATTGGTAGATGAAAGGATGCAGATCCGAGGAGATAAGCAGGAAAGGCAATGAGTGGTCCACAAAATGACTACAGGACTCCATAACCAGTTTTTGAACTGTTTGGGGGGACTTGGGCTTTTTTGTTTGTTTGCTTATTAGAAAAAGGAATTCTGAAAGCATTCTAACATTCTCTGAGCAGCCACTGGCCATAATCTCTAACAACAGTAGTTTGCCACCTGCAATTTTAAATCTACATTAACCATGCAAGTAGTTTTTTTTGTTCTGGAAAAGCTATCACTACAGGGCTGCTCCTGGCAATGAAGAGGGATAGGAGGATGTGGGGAGTTTGTTGTAGGAGGTGGGGGGAGAGTTAGCTGCATTAACGTTCTGAGCCAGAAATGGGCTCCAAGAGATCATGGAATGAATTTCTTTTTCAGTTTAGCTAGATGATGATTGCAGGGAAGGGAAGCAGTAGAAAATGAGGATGGAAAGGAAGGTTGGCACCAGATTATTGTTGGGTCGTTGGGTTTGTTGGGTTTTTGGTTGAGGGTGGGGGGACCGGGAGGTGCATTCGTTGAATGCCAGGATAAGGAGTTAAATTAATCAGTGCATTCTGTCTACTTAGCAGTCATACTGCCAGTTTGCTCTGGATAGCAAGGATTAATGAAACTGACGGGCAGACCAAATACTACTATAAGAACCACATGAAACTGACAGGCAGACCAAATACTACTATAAGAACCACATGAAACTGACGGGCAGACCAAATACTACTATAAGAACCACATGAAACTGACGGGCATACCAAATACTACTATAAGAACCATGGGATGGAGCTGAGGGTACCTTAGAGCTCATCTGGTCTCTCATTTTCCAGATGCAAAAAATAAGGCCGAATGCTACTGTGAGTAAGCTGAGAGCCAGATCTGTCTTTTAACTTTCTTTGTAGCCCCACATTGTAGCACATAGTAGCCACTTAGTAAATGTTTGTTGACTGCCTGACTTGCCCAAACTCATATAGCAATCAATGGCAAAAGAGGGACTCAAATGCAACTCTCTTTAATTTCTTTTTGTTTTTTAAAAAATTTATTCATTTTTAGTTTTCAACATTCCCTTCCATAAGATTTTGCATTTAAAATTTTCTCCCCTTCTCTTCCCTCCTCTCCAAGACAGCATGCAATCTGATATAGGCTACATTCATATTAAACATACTCTTATATTAGTCATGTTGTAAAGAAGAATTAGAACCAAAGGGAGAAACCATGAGAAAGAAGAAACAACAACAGCAAAGAAAGCAAATAGTATGCTTTGATCTGCATTCAGACTCCACATTCCTTTTTCTGAATGTGGATAGCATTTTCCCACTTCTTATTTTAGTCAAGCTTTAAATGTGTATTCCTCAGTGGTAAAGATGCCTTCACCCATTCAATGTTTATTGAATACCTTCTATAGTACTGAGCTAGCCACTTCCTAAGATACAAAGGATGTAGGGTCCTTGCCATCAAGGAGAATACTACCTTGTTGGTGGAAAGTACAATAATCTTTGTTTGACTCCAGACTGCCACTGACTAAACCTGAGGCTGTAAGCAAATCACTTCATTTCTACAAGCCTCTCTCTGTCTCTTTGTCTATAAAATTAAGGCACAAGAACTGTCCACCTTCCAGGGGCGGCTAGGTGGCACAGTGAGTAGAGCGTCAGCCCTGGAGTCAGAAGGACCTGAGTTCGGATCCGGCCTCATACACTTCACACACACAAACAAACAAACAAACAAAAAAACCTAGCCGTGTGACCTTGGGCAAGTTACTTAACCCCAATTGCCCTCCAAAAAAAAAAAGAACTGTCCACCTTCCACAGGGTTATCACAGTGTTTACATCAGATAATATATGCCAAGTACTTTGTCAACCTTAAAAGGACAAGGGAAAGAATCTGCCAAGTAGTAAGAAAAACAGAATTGCCACAGGTATAGTAAAGAATTGTGAGTACATTGTTTTACACAGTAGATGTATTCCTGAAGAGTCAAGTGCAAATCACACTTTTACAAACTAAATCATATTTAAAATTCCCTTTGAGAGCTTAATATTTAAGGAAATCTTATCACTAGTCATATTAAAGCAGTGAGGTGGTGACTAGGGGAAAATGACATGGTTGGGAGTCTGATAATCTGGGTTCAAAATCTGATTCTGTTACTTTTGTGTAGCCTAGAGAAACTCATTTAACCATTTCTCATCTGTAAAATGAGGTGATTGGACACGTTGATCTCTATGTTCCCCTCTAGATCTAAATCCATGAATAATCAGACATAATATGTTTAGAGATTGAATGACTTTAGACATCACCTTGTCAACCCCCTTCACTTTTCCATCTGCTGTGAAACTAAATATATTTGTCCCACTTGAATGTGAATTCCTTGGAAACACCATGTTCTTTTAAGTCTTTGGTGGGGGAGAAGGGATTTTTCTGGATCCTACTGATATACTTGAATCCTCAATCTAGAGCTTGAAAGGAACCTCAGAGACCTTATGGTCCAAACCTCTTACTTCGCAAATGGAAAAATCAAGTATCAGGAAGGTTAAGTCACTTGTCCATGGTCCCAAGAGAAAAGGAAGCAAGATTGGAACCCGTGTCTTCTTTTTTTTTTTTAAATTAATTTATTAGTTTAGTTTCAGTTAATAAGTTTCAATTCCATAGTTCCTTGATTTTCAAATTTCCTTTACTTCCCTCCCCCCTCCCCACACGACAGCATATAGTCCAGTATATGATCTGCAAGTGCATTCATATTAGACATTATTACAATTACAAAGGCGTATTGTACTAGGTGGGATGAAAGATGGTAAGGAAGAAATAAAACCAAACAATGAAAAGAACAAGATCATTTAGTTTGCTTCCATCAGGATTCAGGTTCAGTTCTTTCTAGTTATATCTCTGGATGGTGCATTTCTCACTTTCTTGAGTCTTTCGGGATTAACTTATATCACTGCATTGCTGAAAAGAGTCCAGTCTGTCATAGTTGGTCATCACAGATATGGTATGTCTGTGATTGTATACAGATTTCTTCTGATTCTACTCTTCTCACTCAGCATCAGTTTGTATAAGTCTCTCCAGGTAATTATGAAATCCGTCACCTCTTCATTTCTTATAGCACAATAATATTCCATTACATTCATATACCACAACTTGTTTAGCCATTCCCCAATTGGTGGACACCCCTTCAGTTTCCAATTCTTTGCAACCACAAATAGGGCTGCTAAAAATATTTTTGTACATATGGGTCTTCCTCCCACTTCTATGATCTCTTTGGGATATAACCCTAGAAGTGGTATGGCTGGGTCAAAGGGTATGAAATTATTTATAATCCTTTGGGCATAATTCCAGATTGCTCTCCAGAATGGTTGGATAAGTTCACAACTCCACCAGCAATGTATTAGTGTTCCAATTTGTCCACATCCTCTCCAGCATTTGTCACTTTCTTGTTTTGTCATCTTAGCCAATCTGACTGGAGGGATGTGGTATCTCAGAGTTGTTTTGATTTGCATTTCTCTAATTAATAGTGATTTAGAGCATTTCTTCATATGCTTATAGATATCTTTAATTTCTTTCTCTGAAAATTTCCTGTTCATATCCTTTGACCACTTATCAATTGGGGAATGACTTGTATTCATATAGATTTGGCTCAATTCTCTATAAATTTTAGAGATGAGTCCTTTATCAGAGACACAAGTTGTAAAAATTCTTTCCCAATTTCCCACCTCCCTCTTGATCTTGGTTACATTGGCTTTGTTTGTACAGAAGCTTTTCAATTTAATGTAATCAAAATTATCCATTTTGCATTTTATAATGCTCTCTAATTCTTGTTTGGTCCTAAAGTCTTCCCCTCTCCACAGATCTGTCAGGTAAACTATTCCTTGCTTTCCCAAATTGCTTACAGTATTATCCTTTACACCTAGATCATGCACCCATTTGGACTTGATTTTGGTATATGGTGTTAGATAATGATCTATGCCCAGTTTCTGCCATACTGTATTCCAGTTTTCCCAGCAGTTTTTGTCAAATAGTGCATTCTTATCCCAAAAACTGGGGTCTTTGGGCTTATCGAACAATAGATTGCTATATTCATTATCTGCTGGGTCTCCTGCACCTAATCTATTCCATTGATCCACTACTCTACACCTCTGCCAGTACAAGCAGTTTTGATGACTGCTGCTGTATAATACAGATTAAGATCTGGCATAGCTAGTCCACCTTCCCTAGCGTTTCTTTTCATTAATTCCCTTGATATTCTAGACCGTTTGTTTTTCCAAATAAATTTTGTTATTATTTTGTCTAACTCTAGAAAGTAGTTTTTTGGTAAATTGATTGGTATGGCACTATATAGTTTAGTTTGGGTAAAATTGTCATTTTTATTATATTAGCTCGACCCAGCCATGAGCAATTGATATTTTTCCAACTATTTAGATTTGCTTTTATTTGTGTGAGAAGTGTTTTGTAGTTGTGATCATATAGATTCTGGGTTTGTTTTGGCAAGTAGATTCCCAAATATTTTATAATGTCTACAGTGACTTTAAATGGGATTTTTCTTTCTATCTCTTGCTGTTGAGTTTCATTAGAGATGTACAGGAATGCTGAGGATTTGTGTGGGTTTATTTTATATCCTGCAACTTTGCCAAATTTGTTTATTGTCTCTAGTAGTTTTTTACTTGATTCTCTAGGATTCTCTAAGTATATCATTATATCATCTGGAAAGAGTGATAGCTTGGTCACTTCTTTACCTAATTTGATTCCTTTGATTTCTTTTTCTTCTCTAATCGCTACTGCTAGTGTTTCTAGTACCAGATTGAATAAGAGGGGTGATAGTGGACACCCTTGTTTCACTCCTGATCTTATTGGAAAGGCTTCTAGTTTATCCCCATTGCATATAATACTTGCTGATGGTTTTAAATAGATGCTATCAACTATTTTAAGAAAGGCTCCATTTATTCCTATACTTTTCAGTGTTTTTAATAGGAATGGATGTTGTACTTTGTCAAACGCCTTTTCTGCATCTATTGAGATGATCATGTGGTTTCTGCTAGTTTTATTGTTGATATGCTCAATTATACTGATGGTTTTCCTAATATTAAACCATCCTTGCATTCCTGGAATGAATCCTACCTGATCAGGGTGTATTATTTTTGTGATAAGTTGCTGGAGTCTTTTGGCTAATATTTTATTTAGAATTTTTGCGTCTAAATTCATGAGGGAGATTGGTCTATAATTTTCTTTCTCTGTTTTATCTCTTCCTGATTTAGGAATCAGTACCATATTTGTGTCATAGAAAGAGTTTGGTAGGACTCCTTCTTCATTAATTTTCCCAAATAGTTTGTAGAGTATTGGAATCAATTGTTCTTTAAATGTTTAATAGAATTCACTAGTAAACCCATCTGGCCCTGGAGATTTTTTCCTAGGGAGTTCTTTGATGGCTTGTTTGATTTCTTTTTCTGAGATGGGGTTATTTAGGTAATTCACTTCCTCTTCAGTTAATCTGGGTAACTTGTGATTTTGTAAATATTCATCCATTTCACTAAGATTGTCATATTTATGTGCATACAATTGGGAAAAAATAATTCCTCATTATTTTTTTGATTTCCTCTTCATTGGAGGTAGAGTCACCCTTTTTATTTTTGATACTCATAATTTGGTTTTCTTCTTTCTTTTTTTTTATCATATTGACTAAGGGTCTATCAATTTGGTTGATTTTTTCATAAAACCAGCTCTTAGTTTTATTTATTAATTCAATGGTTTTCTTAATTTCAATTTTATTAATCTCACCTTTGGTTTTCAATATTTCTAATTTAGTACTTAATTGGGGATTTTCAATTTGTTCTTTTTCTAGCTTTTTCATTTGCATGTCCAATTCATTGACCTCCCTTCTCTCTGCTTTAATTAAGTATGCACTCAGGGATATAAAACTTCCCCTGAGAACTGCCTTTAGTGCATCCCACAAATTTTGGTGTGTTGTTTCATTATTATCATTCTCTTGAATGAAATTATTGATTGTTTCTATAATTTCTTGTTTGACCCACCAATTTTTTAGGATTAAATTGTTTAATTTCCAATTAGTTTTTAGTCTATTTTTCCATGGCCCTTTATTGCATATAATTTTTATTGCATCATGATCTGAGAATGATGCGCTTAATATTTCTGCCTTTCTGCACTGGATTGTGAGGTTTTTATGCCCTCGTACATGGTCTATTTTTGAGTATGTACCATGCACTGTTGAGAAGAAAGTAAATTCCTTTTTATCCCCATTCAGTTTTCTCCAGAGATCCATCATATCTAGTCTCTCTAAGATTCTATTCACCTCCTTAACTTCTTTCTTGTTTATTTTGAGGTTAGATTTATCGAGTTCAGAGAGGGGAAGATTAAGGTCCCCCACTATTATAGTTTTGCTATCTATTTCTTTCTCTAATTCCTTTAACTTCTCCTCTAGGAATTTAGATGCTATACCACTTGGTGCATATATATTAAGTAGTGATATTGCTTCATTCTCGATGGTGCCTTTTAGTAGGATATAGTTTCCTTCCTTATCTCTTTTAATTAGATCTATTTTGCTTTTGCTTTATCTGAGATAAGTATTGCTACCCCTGCTTTTTTTACTTTAGCTGAGGCATAATAAATTTTACTCCAACCTTTTACCCTTATCCTGTGGGTATCCCTTTGTTTCAAATGTGTTTCTTGTAGACAACATATTGTAGGATTATGGCTTTTAATCCATTCTGCGATCTGCCTCTGTTTTATGGGAGATTTCATCCCATTCACATTCACAGTAATAATGACTATCTATCTCTTCCCTTCCATCCTATTCCCTCCCCGTTTATGTTTTTGTTTCTTCCTTCTCCCTTCCCCTCCTTGAAGTGTTCCCTTTTGACCACCCCCTCCCTCAGTGTTCCCACCCAGTGATCCCTCTTCTTAACCTACCCTCTCCCCTTATTACTGTTTCCCTCCCTTCTAATCCCCCCCTTTAGTCTCCTCTTTTTCACCCCTCCTTACCCTTCTGCTTTCTATAGGACAAAGTAAGTTTTTATACTTATCAGAGTGAATTACTCCCCGTTTGATTCCAAACCAATGAGAGTAAATTTCAAACATTGCTCCTCTCCCTCCCTCCTTTTCCTCTATTTAATGAATTTATGTATCTATTCACATTAAAATCTTAAACTTCACTGATTTAAGTTGATCCCTCTTTGAACCAGAACCAGTGAGAATCGTGTTTAAATGATGTTCTTCTCCCTCTTTCTTTCCCCTCTTCTATAGTGTGTTTTAATGTCCCTTCAGATGGCATATTTTACCTTTTCCTAGCTCATCCTTTCCTTTTTCCCATTACAGTACCTTTGATCCCCTTAATAGTTTTGTTTTTTTTAGACATCAGTTTAGTGCATTCATACCCACACCCTCTATCTAAGTATAACCCTTTTGAAGGTCATGATAATCATAAAGATTTTGAATATTGACAGTTATCAGCTCCACATATAGGGATATGAACATTTTGCTCTTGTTGCATCCCAAGTAATGAGCGTGTGTTTGTGGGTGTGGGTGTGTGCGCTTATGCATGTGTGAGTCTGTGTTTCTCTTGTTTACCTTTTTATGTCTTTCTTGAGTCTTGTAATTGGAGATCAATTTTCCATTGAGCTCTGGCTTTTTCATCAGGAACATCTGGAAGTCCCTTACTTCATTAAACAACCATCTCCTTGCCTGGAAGATTATGCTCAGTTTTGCTGGGTAGTTAATCCTTGGTTGTAGTCCTAGCTCTCTTGCCCTACGAAATATCAAATTCCAGTCCCTCTGCTCTTTTAATGTAGAAGCTGCTAGGTCCTGTGTGATCCTAACTGTAGTTCCTCAATATTTGAATTGTTTCTTTTTGGCTGCTTGTAGAATTTTTTCTTTAATCTTGTAGTTCTGTAATTTGGCTACTATATTTCTTGGAGTTTTCAGTTTGGGATCTCTCTCAGGAGGAGTCCGGTGAATTCTGTCAATAGTTATTTTATCTTCTGATTCCAGGACCTCAGGACAGTTTTCTTTGACAATCTCTTGGAGGATGTTGTCTAGGCTGCTTTTTTCATCATGGCTTTCTGGTAGACCAATAATTCTTAGGTTGTCTCTCCTGGATCTGTTCTCTAGGTCAGCTATTTTTCCAGTGAGATATTTTACATTTTCTTGTAATTTTTCGATTGTCTTGTTTTGTTTGATTGACTCTTGCTGCATCATAGAATTCTGAGCTTCAATTTGATTGTTTCTAATTTTTATCAAATTACGGTCTTCAGTTATTTTTTGAAGTTCCTTTTTTAGGGAGGTATTTTCTCCAATTACTTCACTGAGACGTTTTTCCAAGTTGGTCACTGCCTGCTTTAAAATTTTTCTTGAGCTCCTCCAGGAATGCTATTTGGGCTTGAGACCAGATCATGTTTCCTTCTGTGGTCTCAGGTGTGGGTAGAGAGTCTATATTGTCCTGTGTGTTTTGTTGTTCTTGCCCTGCATAGTATGCTCGAATAGACTTTTTTGCCTTCCCCTTCTCCTTCTCGGCTTCTTTTTTCCCATTGTGACTTCCTGTTTCTTAGTTTCTCAGGCTATGAGTTTAGGGCCTGATCCTTGACTTTGAATACCTCTGGGTGGCTAGTTTATGGCTAAGTCAGGGAAGTCAATGAGGGATGTAGATGAGTAGGTATGGGTGTGTCTGATCACTTCAGATTTCTGCCTCTATACCCCTGGGCTATAAGTAGGCTTTTGTTGGTAAGGAGAGGTGGGGCTTGTTGGGACCCCATCCTCTCTTCTCTTCAGACTCCTGGCTATCTCAGTTACACCCCTTCTTGGAGATTCTCAAGCCTGGGGCTATTTCCATTAACTTGGGATTTCAATCTGGGTGGGAGACTTATTTCTGGGTTTTCTGCTTCATGAAGGAGGGATGGGAGGATCGGAGCAGCTAGAATTTACTTTGCCATTCCAGCCCCTGTATTATACAGGCAGGCAGTTTCTAAACTTCCAGGCTGGGGGCCGAATGCAGCTAGAGAAGCCGCTCTTTCCACTGAGGGCCCGACTCTCCTACCTGGCTCCAATGATCTGTTCCCTCTGCGAGATGACTGTGATTCATCCTCGGTAAGTCTGCAGGCTGGGGCTTTTTTTCTCTCTGGTGTAGTCTGCTTGTCTGCTCTTAGGTCTGAGCTGTGCAGACCCCACGCGCTCTGCGCTCGACCAGTCCGGACACACTGGGCAACCTCCTGGGCTGGACTCTGCCACACTTCATCTTCCAGTGGGCTCCGTCACTCCGGTTTCCACTCAGATTTACCCCGAACCCATGCCTTCTTTAACTGTAGGGCTCACATAAGAAGTTAAATGTTATAGCCCAAGTCCAAAGTCTAAGGCCAAATCATTGAACCTGTGAAAGGGTGTTCCTTTCTACCCAGATCAAGGATAACAAAAAGGGTAGGGAGGAAGGAGTTTAGATCGAGAACTTACCTTTGACTTCATAGATTTTGTCAAATGATGGAGCAGGCAGAAACTGGATCAATCTTAGGAATTCAAGTTCAGTGATAAACAAGTCACACTAAAGTTTTGGAGTTTTCCTAAAATACAGATAATAAAGCATGTATGGAGATAAAGGATAGGTAGCATAGTGTAATAAATAGTTTACTCAATCCCATCTCTCACACAAACTGGCTGTATAACCCTGGGCAAATCACTTAATCTTTGGTGCCCCACACAGCTAAAACTAAAAGGTGCCAACAGTCAGCCAGATACATTATTAAAGGGATTTTCTCCAATGGGAGCTCCATATATCAGTGAAATCACAGCTCCAGGACCAGCTTTATTAGTGCAATTTTTACTTTTTTGAAAATTCTTTCTAGTAACATTCACAGTTCTTTATAGGTATAAGATATATATATGTATGCATATATGTATATATAAGTTCAAAAAGGCCTAACTTTCTTCAATATCCTATAAGCTGGTGTGTTGCCCTTTTTGTTGGGATTCTTTTATTTGTTTGGGGATTTTTTTAGTTTTTGTTTGTTTTACATTATTTATCTCATGAATAGATGCAGCACTAGTATTGAATTACAAAGTTAGGATAATGCAATTTAACAAACATCTTTGTATATTCTATCTGAGGTCCTGGTGAGAATAGTGGTCTCAAAATTCCAAAATGGAAGCAGCACCTCTCTCTTAGTGATTATCTTAGAGAGAGGAAGAGATCATTGGTAATTACTGCTTTGGATGATTGCTTTAGAGGACAGGAAGACTACTATCAAACACTAACTCGAGATGTTTGCCTAAAACATTGCTATTTATAACTGCTTTTAAGAAAGTCCAAGTGGGGTGGAGTTAAGATGGCAGAGTAGAAACAGGACTTCCTCAGGGGCTCCAGCTTCTACCTTCCCCAATTCATGTAAAAGAAGACTCTGAACAAACTTTGGAGCTACAGAATCCACAAAATGACACAAAAAAGCTAACCTCCTGCTGAGGACAGCCTGGTGGGGAGCAGCCAGCACAGCATTCTGGAAGCCAACTCTAGCCCCACTCAAGCTAGAGGTTTTAGCCCCAGGGCAGCCATAGCCAGCCACCAACTGGAGGGACTCCAGATCAGCTGTGGTGGTTTCCAGAATTATCAACACATAGATGCCAAGGAAAAAGTGAGAGGTCAGTGGAGTGTGGACTTTGGGACTCAGTAGTTGGGAATGCGTCAACTTTTGCCCCTGGGGCAAGAAGCAGCTGAGATGCTGAGGCCCTGCAGCCACACGTGGCTACTTTAGCTCCTGGCCTACAGAGTGTAGGGGGACCAAGCAACCAGTCTGTGGGGTGTAATTGCTCTTGCTTTAATCTTCTTGGATCTGGATTGTGGCCTGGGGTGGAGGTCCTGGGGTGTGTGACCAGCTTCTACCTTCAGAGAGGGCACCCAACTAATACCTCTGGCAGCTGAGAAAACCCCAGCGTTTGGGATGGAAGCTCCCTTGTCTGGTGGCAGAGTCCTACTATGGCCCAAAAGTCAAGTAATTGAGTGGCAACATGACCAGGCAAAGAAAGCAAAACAAACAGAAGACTCCAACATTAGACTCCTATTTTGGGTACAAAAAGGATCAAAGCATGTAACAGGAAGAAGACAGTGAAGTCAGAACTCCTGCACCAAAAGCTTCAAAGGAAAATATGAGCTGGTTATAGGCCATAGAAGACCTTAAGAAGCAGATAAGAGAAGTGGAGGAAAAATTGGGAAGAGAAATGAGAATGATGCAAAAAATTTTGAAATGAGAGTCAACAGCCTGACAGAGGAAAATAACACCTTAAAAAATAGACTAACTCAAATGGCAAAAGAGGCCCAAAAAGCCAATGAGGAGAAGAATGCCTTAAAAAGCCAAATTTGCCAGATGGAAAAAGAATCTCAAAAGCTCACTGAGGAGAATTATTCCTTCAGAATTAGATTGGAGCAAATGGAAGCTAGTGACTTTATGAGAAATCTGTTAAACAGATCCAAACAAATGAAAGAATAGAAGGCAATGTGAAATATCTCATAGGAAAAACCACTGACCTGGAAAATAGATCCAGGAGAAACAATCTAAAAATTATTGGACTACCTGAAAGCCATGATCAAAGAAAGAACCTAGAATTCATCCTCCAAGAAATTCTCAAGGAAAACTGCCCTGATGTTTTAGAACCAGAGGGCAAAATAGAGGTTGAAAGAATCCACAGATCACCTCCTAAAAAAGATCCCAAAAAGAAAACTCCTAGGAATATTATAGTGAGGTTCCAAAACTCCCAAATCAAGGAGAGAATATTACAAGCAGCCAGGAAGAAGCAATTTGAATATGGTGGAAACATAATCAGGATAGCACAGGATCTGGCAGCTTCTACATGAAGGATCAAAGGTCCTGGAATATGATATTTCAGAGGTCAGAGGAGTTGGAATTAAAACCAAGAATCACATACCCAGCAAAATGGAGTATCATGTTTCAGGGGAAAATATGGTCATTCAATGGAATAGAGGACTTTCAAGTATTCTTGATGAAAAAACCAGAGTTGAAAAGAAAATTTTACTTTCAAATACAAGAAGCAAGAGAAGCATGAAAAGGTAAACAGGGAAAAGAAATCATAAGGAACTTATCAAAATTGAACTATTTACATTCCTACATGGAAAAACAATAATTATAACTGATGAAACTTCTCTCAGTATGAAAATAGTATGGTAATGTTTGGCATTAGCTACATATATACAACCTATATTGAATTGCTTATCTTCCCAGTAATGGTAGGTGACAAGGGAGGAAGGGAATGAATCTGGAATTCAAAGTTTTAAAACCAAATATATACGTGTGTGTGTGTGTGTTATTATTATTATTAATACTATTTTACATGTAATTGGGAAATAAGATATACAGGCACTGGCACATGGAGATCCACCATGCCCTACTGGAAAAGTCAAAGGAGGTATGGGGGAAGATAGGGGAGAGAGCAGATTAGAGAAGGGAATATCCTGTGGAATTGATATTTTGGGGCAGTGGGTAGGGGAAAAACGGGGAGAAAATTTGTAACTCAAAATCTGGCAGAAATGAATGATGTAAACCAGAAGTTAATAAAGCATTGAGATCAGATATAATAAATTACAATTGGCTTGTCTCCTTGAATGCAAATAACACCTCCAGAAGGAAGGATTTGCCCACTGGAGTTTCTTTCTTCAAAAAAAAATTTTTTTCCCCAATTACATGTTAAAACAATTTTTAAACATTATTTTAAAGTTTTGAGTTCCAAATTCTAGCCCTCCTTAGCCTCTTCCCCCCATCCTGAGACAGTATGCAATTAGATATAGGTTATACATGTGCAGTTATGTAAAACATTTCTATATTAGTCATTATACACAAGAAGACCTTAATAAAAGAAAAAGAATGAAGGAGAATGAAAAACAGCATGCTTCAGCCTGTATTCAAATAAGATCAGTTATTTCTCTGGAAATGGATAGTATGTTTCATTATTAGTCCTTTGAGATTGTCTTGGATCATTGTATTGCTAAGAACAGCTAAGTCAATCACCATTCTTCATCATATAATATTGCTGTTACTGTGTACAGAGTTCTGGTTCTGTTCACTTTGCATCAGTTCATGTAAAGTTTGCCAAGTTTTTCTGAAATCATCTTGCTTGTCATATTCCATCACTATCATATACCACAGCTTGTTTAGTTATTCTCCAATTGATGGACATCCCATTGATTTCCAATTCTTAGCCACTGCAAAAAGAGCCGCTATAAATATTTTTATATAACTAAGTCCTTTCCTCCATGTTTTTAATATCTTTGAGGTATAGACCTAACAGCCACTGAAGCTTCTTGAGTAGAAGTTGGGAGGAAGCATGAATTGTTGCTACTCAGGCCTGAATGCTTTAGGAATATCAGTTTGGCAACTGAATGAAAGATGGATTAGAGGGGGAAGAGACTGAAAGATAAGAGACCAATTAGTAGACTGCAATATATCATCCAAGCCAGAGATGGTAAAGGCCTGAAATAGGATTTTAACTGAGTAGAGAAGAGATAGATGACAGAGATGGTGTGAAGGTAGAATGGACAAATCTTGGCAACAGATTGAATATGGAATGATGAAATTGAGGTAAAGTGAAGAATCAAGCATGACTCTGAGGTCACAAACCTGAGTGACTGGAAAGATGTTGGTACCTTCAACAGAAGTAACAAAATTACGTAAAGGTATATTTTTGACAAAGCTCAGGAAATGGGCAGATTCATGACATAGAGACTTAAGATTTATGTGTGGCCTACAAATCTTTGATCTCTCTCATTTCTTAGGTCTTACTTTTTTTGGAGGCGAGAAGGTTGTGTTAAGTGTCTGAGGCTGGATTTGAACTCAGGTCCTCCTGACTCCAGGGCCAGTGCTCTATTCACTGTACCACCTAGCCACCCCTCATTTCTTAGTTCTGAATATAGTTTGTGGCTTGCACAGATTCTTGGCTTATTGATATAAACCTCCACTAAAGCACTATATTTAATGTCTTCTTATGATATGAAAGTGGTCATGATTGTTTTTTAAACAGCTCATCAAGTATTTATTTGTCTACCTTCTGTCAAATCCTGAGCCAATGGCTTTCCCCAGGGCTATCTGGAGAGGAAAAGGGGAAGGTACCCACAGGGTAGACAAGACACAGGAGGAGCAAGAGGAGCAGGAGAAATGACTACTTTGTGGAAGAAGATGAGGAAGACCACCATCAGGCAAAAAAAAAAAATCCTATGGCCTCAGACACAGCAAAACCCAGGATAGCAATGGAGAAGTGCTGCTGCTTCAAGGAGGGGTTCCTAGAATGACCAATGATGAAAGTTCTGAATGCAGCTCCAACACCAGCCCCAGAGCCAGCCACTTCCACAGTGGCAGCCCCAGTCCCAGTGAGTTTGACTGCTGTCAATGTCCCCTGAGATGGTACTGCTTTGGAAGCCACAGTTCAGGATGAGTAAAGTCAGGAGGCCTGATGGGACCCAGAATCTGAGGTTCTTGTCCTTTGAACCCCTGATCCATTTCACACCCCTACAATAAGCAGTAAGGGTGTGATTAACTTGGCCCAGACCTACATTCTCAGGAGGTGAAGGGGTGAAACACAGCATGCAGAGTACAATAAACCGAGAAGGACTGCTATTGGATATTAAGGGCTCTAACAAGGGAGCAAAACTCTGGGACAGCCTGCCAGGCTGGAAAGTCTGAAAGTGTGGGATCTGTTGTCCAGTGGCCAACCTAGCAGAATTTAAAAAGGTTCGTCATATGGCTGATGTTAGCAGGAAGATTTTTTTGATAGGAAGACTAATGAAGACCATCTTCTAGAAGGGTTCTTTACCTGGGATCTAGAGACCTCAGATTTCAGGGGGTCAAAATTAGATGGAAAAAAAATTATGGCTTTATTTCCATTATCTTCTAACAGAAATGTAGCACTTCCTTTAATTATGAATTTTTTCATCAGACTACCAAAGAGGTCCATGATGCAGAAAGTTTAAGAATCTTAAATAAATTGCTGTGGTGTAAACCATATCAACACCACGCAAAATGCTTCAAGACTCTGTTATTTTTCTTGCCACCATCTCTCTTAATAGCAACAAAGAAAAAGTTTAACTTTTTAAAATGTAGTTTTCATGGCATCTTCCCAAGAGACAGCTAGCTCTTATCAGGCCTCTGATTTACCTATTGCATAAGTGAAGATTTCAATATACTGTTGTGCTTAGAGTGGGAAAACACTTGTATTGATCCATGATGTTTCCAAACAGAAAAAGACAAAATGAAGGTCATGTCCATCAAAACATCTCTCAAAGTGGGAACAATTTATTGGGGGGGGGGGGGGGGAGGATATACAGAGAGAGAGAGAGAGAGAGAGAGAGAGAGAGAGAGAGAGTTTGATTCTTTTATTCTTTTTCTTTTCTTTTTTTTTTTAAGCAATTGGGGTTAAGTAACTTGCTCAAGGTTACACGGCTAGTCATTATTTATGCGTGGGTGCTCATTTTCTGAGGCCAGATCTGATCTCGGGTCATCCAACTCCGAGGCCGGTGCTCTTACTCACTGCGCCACCTAGCCGCCCTTTAGGGGCAATTGGGGTTAAGTAACTTGCCCAAGGTTACAAGGCTAGGTTTTTGTTTGTGTGGATTAAGTGTCTGAGGCCGGCTCCGAACTCAGGTCCTTCTGACTCCAGGGCCGGCGCTCTATTCACTGCGCCACCTAGCCGCCCCGATTCTTTTATTCTTTTAGACAGGAAATCTTGGGAGAAAATTTGAAACTCAAAATTTTTTTTTAAATGAAAGTTTAAATTGTCTTCATGTAATTGGAAAAAATTATTAAAACTAAAAACAAAGATGGGAAACCTTTTCTACAAAACGTTTGTTCTTTATTTCTAAGTGTAAATTAATGTCTGTAAAAGCAATTCTTTTAAAAAGTAAATTAGATGGTGAATACAGAAGTTAAACTTCTAAAAATTAATGAAGTTACTATGTGATGTGTTTTACATTAAGGAATTTTCAGGACATAGATTATTCAATGTTAAATGCTGTCACCTACTGGCCAAGTGTGAAATTGAACATTTTAAAAGAGGAAATCAAAGTTGGGGTGAAGGTGAAATGGGGGGTTTTCAGACCAAAGAAAAATTCCTCTGGTTCAAAGAAATTTGGTGAATGACCAGTAGTGACTGAATGCTTGTTAGCTGAACCAGGAATGAGGGAACTACTTTGGAAGAAATGAGCTTTTAGGTGAAGAATACAACTTCCAGAAGATGAAGTAGATATTATTTCAATGATCCTCAGATCATAGTCCTAATCAGTCATTTAGTCAGAAAGCACTGATTAAGTGCCTACTATATGCCAAACACTGTGTTAAGTGCAAGGGATATGATTAAAAGTGAAAACAGTCCTTGCTCCAAGGAGCTCACAGTCATGAAAACAATTACGTACAAACAACATATATATGGGATAAATTGGAAATAATCAATACAGGGAATTCACTAGCAATAAGGCAGATCCAGAAAGAGTTCTTATAGAAGGTAGGATTTTAGCCGAGACTTAAAGGAGGCTCCTTCTTTCAAGTCTTTCCTCACTAAAAGTTTTTGGTTCAGTCTATTGGGAGATTTTCTTTGGAATTTATCTCCTTTTTCAAAGTTGACCTTGTAATAAAACCACTGCCAAACAGAAATCTCCTTCATTCTTTTCTGCTTATTTCTGTTACCACCTCATAAGAAAAAAAAAAAAGGTTTTGTTCTCTTTAGGCTTCAACATTTGGTTTGCAAATTTGTCCCCTATTTTTATTGCCTGCCCCTCCATCTACCAGTGTAGGCCAGTAACACTGAATATGTTCTCTCAGCTGCTTAGAGTACATAGCTATCATACTATAGTGTAAGAAAGCCTTATGGTACTTATGTTACCCAGAACTAAAGCTATTGGTTTGCATGCTTTGAGTTCAAAGGAACTTCTCAATATTCATGCTGTGTTAGAGTGTCTCTTAAAAATATCAAAATTTGGCTAATGTGTAGGTCTTCCCTAAAAAAGGGTGGGAGGACCCTCAGTCTCAATTCAAGAATTCTGGCTAACAAGTCATTGCCTATAGGAACAGGTTTTATTTGACAAAATAAAACACATCCACCCACAGAGGATTCACATTCTAAGTCAAAAACAGTCAAAACTAGTCTTCTCTATCTAATGATCCCTGCCTCCTAGAGACCTATAGTAGCCAGAGGTATAGATGGTCTAGGTCCCCTTCCCCCACCCCCAAATAGGAAAATTCTTTGATTTACCAGAGCCAATCAACCTAGCCTTCTGGTAAACCCAAAACCTTAGTAACACTGCCCTCCAGATCTATATTACTGACCTGTATGGAGCCATCACCACCACCATCCCTTTGTTTTGATATTGTTAACGTCTCCACATTAGATGTCCTAATCATTCCTACTGATGAACACTTAGTTTGGCATTGATAACTGCCTCTTCGTCAAGGCATAACATTCTGGGCTCTTTGATAAGCTATGCACTCCTCTGACTCTTGGTACTTATTTTGTAATACCAAACTGATGATGACTCACAGCTAGCTCATACACCTAGAGTATTTATTTGTTTTCCTTCTGTCAAACCCTGAGCCAATGGCTTTCCCCAGGGCTATCTAGAGAGGAAAAAAGGAAGGTACCCACAAAAGGAAAATGTTCACAATGTAGAGTTCCTCAGATTTCAGGAACTTGGTTCGCTCCTCCTTTCTCTGTACCTTGCTGCCCAGTTCTAGTTCCTGCTTAGTCTAGGAGAGCCTTGACTTGGACCAGGAACTTAGCATAGACTAGTGCCAAGGTTGGGAAATCTGCTGCCTTGATGCCACATGTGACCTTCTAGGTCCTTGGGTGAAGCCTTTTAACTGAGTCCAAGCTTTACAAAACAAATCCTTTCATTAAGGAGATTTGTTCAATGGAGTTTGGATTCAGTCAAAGGGCCACACTTGAGGACCTAGAGGGCCACAGGTGGCCTTGAGGTCACAGGTTCTCTAACCCTGGTAGTGGCTCCTCCACTGAGTCTTGGGAAGCTTAGTCTTGGAGTTCTTTTATCTTCCTCATTGTTACTGGCTCACATTCTTACAGCTCCTAGATTGGACCAGGAAATCTTTGCCAATCAAATGCTACCATTGCCCATTGTCATTTTAGGGACTATTTCCCTAGCTCCATGCTCATAGTTCCATGGACTGGTCAGATGGTAGAGCTGACCTCCATCTTAGAGCACAGCTCCAAATTGGGATCAATTCCTACATATCAAGGAGAGATTTCAAAAGAACTACATGGACTTCTGAGATAGATAGCATTCTCATTGCAGAAACAGGCTGACTTGTCATGGACTCTGAGCTGGGGGATGGGGTTCTGCTGGCCAGGGAGAATAATTGCTATTCAAATAATGAGTCCACAAGAGGACAGAACTAAGGAGAGGGGGAGGTCTGGTAAAGAGAATGGACACTGAGGCAGAGAAAAGACAGAAGCAGAAATCCTACCTTCCACAAAAAAAACTTCAGCTGGAAGAAAACTGGTATCATTATAAAGATTGAAAACGTGAACTAAACATGACAGACTGACCTTAGATTCAGTCTCTCCTTTATGGAGTGAAGAACTGGTATTCAGTTTATTGAGTGACTACCCCTTTAAGAACTGGGGGAAGCTCCAAACATTTTTCTCTTCACCTTCCCCCTCACCATGCTTTGAACACTGGTGGGGGAAGAGGCAGGGAGGTAAAAACCTCCTCTCTCCAATGAGGAGAATAGGTGTGAGAAAAGAGTGGTGGGCAATGCAAAGGGTATGTGCCAAACCTATCCATCAGAAGAAATAGGTTTGGTCTAGGAGGAATAACCCTGCCCCTTTTCCATTGGGAGTGGGGAATAAGAGGTGGGAGTGCCCCATTTATATAGGAACCAAGTTCGTATATATCTAAACAGCCTGTCTCTCTGACCTCCCAACTCTTGCTGGTTCTGGTAACTAGTATTCTTTTAAAGTAAAGCCCCATGGGTGCAGCTCAGGGGTATGAACTAGCTGTGAATAATCATCAATTTGGTATTACAAAATAAGTACCAAGGGTCAGAGGAGTATATACCTTATCAAAGAGCCTAGAATTTCATGCCTTAATGAGGAGGCAGTATCAATGCCAAAATAAGTGTTTGTCAGTGGGAAAGATTATGACACCTAATATGGAGACATTAACAATGTTAAAGCAAATGGTCAGATTGATGAAATTACAGGTGCCCAAGATAATGCCTGGGCAAATCCTCTATATTTAACACTTAAAATGTAGATAGGAACCTGACTAATGATTAATGTGAAGATATTTGTAGATCCTATATTTCAGTGCATGCCACCATGATGGGGGGGAGGAGGAGAAGGGAGAGAAAAAATGAAACTCAAGGAACTGTGGAACTGAATGTTATAAAATAAAAGTAAATAAATAAACAACAAAAAAGAAAAAAATACTCCCGTTACCCTTTGCAAGAAACATGCCATCTACAAGTATTAAATATGGTACTTACTTTCCGATTTTTCAATGTATTAATCAGTAATGATTTTTTCTTTCTTTTTTGTCTTTTAAAATGTTATTTATTATAGGAGAAGGTTCTCTGGGAGAGTAATGAATATTGAAGGAAGTTATGGTGTTAAAAAAAAAAAGCAAAGAACATCAATAAAAACTTATTTTAGGAAAAAAATAAAATAAAATGCAGGTAGGTTAATTCCAGACACCTTGCTTCATTGTTTAGTTTAGCTTCAGCATAGCTTAACACAGAAATCTGGTTTTCACAGGTCCAACTTCTCTCAAGTAGCCAAGATAAGCAAGGAGACAATGGCAGATGGCTTAGCTGCATTTATTTATTTATTTGTTTGTTTGTTTGTTTATTTATTTATTTATTTATTTTCAGTTAACAAGCTCACTTTAATCAAACAAAAATATATCATTTGCCTTCATGGGAAAAGGTCAGCACCCCAAACTTCAGAGTATACAGACAGTAGTTTCAAAACAGAGAAACAAACAGATCAAGCAGACAGGCTTCCAAACTGTCCAACCATTACATCAATACCAAATCACAGTTACCAGAGAGGGAAGCATCAACATCTGGGTTTTCAAAACCAGGGGGCTCTCAACGGCTGCCCAGAGTCTAATCTGGTCAAAGCACACAACACTTCTCAAAGTGAGCCCCAAAGCAAAGCCTCTCATCAGGGTTTATATAGCCTTCTCCTGGCTCAGAGAATGTAACCACCCTCTTGATACACAGCATCAAGGTGTGGTCATTCCTGAAAACCAAGCCTCCTACCTCAGGCTCCATGTGACCACATTCAGACCATTAGGGGGAAGAGTATATTTTCAAATTAAAGGTTCTCAGAGTCATTTAAGCCAACCAAAGGGCCTAGGGGCAGGGAAGATCTTCAAATCTGCATTTCCATTACATTAGGCCCCAGGATCTTTCATGCCCATAGCATACACAATTTACATTTGAATTAGCACTAAAACATCTCTTAGGTCACATTTTCCAGGTACATAAGAAAATCACAATATAATCTTAAAATACAATAGTCCAAGTCTTCCACTCATGGGGCAAATGTTAACTCAGTCACTTATCAGTAAAATCAAAAAATAGTCACTCTTAAGTTAACTCAATCAGTCATATCAGTTTTCAAAGTACAAGGTCAAAGTCTTCCACTCATGGGACAAAGTCTTGATTAACTCAATTAGTCTCTTATCAGTAACAATCAAAGTCACTTATTCGGTAAAGTCTTACTAAGTAAATACATTGCATTATCACATCAATTCAAAACAAGAGTCCAAATAAAGTTCTCTTGGGAGGAGGGGGGTGTCCTTCCCATAACACTGCTCCAGCCTCTGCTTCCAAGTCCATAGAGGGGGCTTTAGCTGTATTTATTAATAGTAATAGCTAGCATTTATATAGTGTTTTAAGATTTGCAAAGAACATTACAAATAATATCTCATTTTAGCTATGGGAGTTAAGTGTTATTATTACCTCCACTTTCAAGATAGGGAAACGGAGGTTGGCAGAGATCAAGTGAACTTACCCAGGGTAACACAGCTAATAAGTGTTTGAGGCTGCATTTGAACTCTGGTCTTCTGGACTCCAGGGGCAGTGCATAGCCTGACACAGCTCTACTTCTCCTTCTTTTTTTTTTTTTGCTTTTTGGGGGGCAATTGGGGTTATGTAACTTGCCCAAAGTCACACAGCTAGGTTTTTGTCTGTGTGTGTTAAGTGTCTGAGGCTGGATCCCAACTCAGGTCCTTCTGACTCCAGGGCCGGCGCTCTACTCACTGAACCACCTAGCCTCCCCCACAGCTCTACTTCTAATAATAATAATAATAATAGCATATGCATAGCATTTTAAGGTTTGCAAAGCACTCTACACAGATTATGTCATTTGATGACAAATCACTTGATTTCAGATGAACTATCTTCTTAGGAATTAAAAGATGAGGTGGATGTGATGACTAAATTATCATTCCTGTTATTTGAAAGAACATAGGGAACAAGAGGCTCTGAAGAACTGGAGAAGGGCAAATGCTGTCCCAATTTCCAAAAAAGGAAGAAAGGAATCTACAAAATAGAGCCCAATGTGCTTGGACTCATATTCCAGACAGTTTGGGAACATCTAGGAAAAAAAACAATGAGGTCAAAGACCCAACATGGTGTCATTAAGAACAGACCATGCTAGACTAATGCTATTGCCTTTTTGGACAGGGTTTCTAAAGGGGAATGCTATAGTTATAGTTTGCCTAGATTTTAGCAAAATATTTAATAAAGTATCTTACATTATTCTTGTTGAAAAGATGGGGAGATATGGGGTAGAAAATAGTACAACTATTGGTTTACAACAGATGGACTCAGTACTGGTTGAATAGTTGGACTCAAAAAGTAAGGCTAATGCACTGGTAGCAGAATAGACAGAGAGCTGAATGAATTTTGCACAGTGGCAAATTTAGGTTTGATTAAGGAGAAACTTCCCAATAAATTGAGCCATTCTTCAGTAGAAGGGATAGCCTCATAAGATAATGGGGTCCCCCTCATTGGAAGTCTTCAAGGAAAGATTAAATAACTACTTGTCTGACATTTGTGTTTTCTCCTTCCTACCCTATTCCAGCTGGGAAAAACAAAAACAAAACCCTTGTAACAAATATCAAACAAAATGAATTTCCATTATCAGTGTCCAAAAATGTGCCTCATTCTGCACATTAGTCCATAACTTCTTTTTCAAGAGACAAATAATACTGTTTCATCATGGATCCATGGAATCATGGTTGTTCATCACATGGATCAGAGTTTCTAAGTCTTTCAAAGTTATTTGTCTCTAGGAGGTTATTGTTATTATGTACATTTTCTCCTGATTTTGCTTGCTTCACTGCATCAGTTTATTGGAGTCTTCCTAAGTTTCTCTGAAAAGATCCCACTAACCATTTCTTATAGAACAACATTTCACTATATCCATATACCATAATTTGTTTGGCCAGTTTATGGGCACCCCTTAGTTTCTAGTTCTTTGCCATTTGGAAAAATGCTACTATAAATATTTTTGTATTTTCCTCTTTGATCTCTTTGGAGTAGAGGCCAAGTGATAGTATCTCAAGGTCCTAGGATATGCACAGTTTAGTCACTTTTTTAGGGCATATATGGCAGAAGAAATACCCTAATCCCTGCCTCCTATGCAGTTAGGTTAGTTTTTCTTTAAAAGATATTGAGACATTCCTCTATGCTTTGTTGACTCAAGGACTAAGAGTTGATACTGTTGGTGTGTCACTTCCTCAATTCCAGAGAACAAAACAGCTATTAGGTGTAAGAGGGCTTCTAAGATCCTTGGCTGGTGAATGCTGATGGGAGTTTTTCTCAGCTGAATCAACTCAAGGGGTTCTCTTGTTGAATGTCCTTTCTTGCTATGGCCAAACACATCTTCTTTTGTTAACTGTTAAGTTACCTGTAGGTGTCTCATTTTGTTTCAGTATCTAACCTAAATTACCAGGGGACTAGCTTGAGTCAGGCCCAGCCAAGAAGAGCATAGTTCCAAATTGTTTTCCAGAATAGTTATATGAATTCACCATTCCACCAACACTGAATCAATATACCTGTTTTCCCACAGACCCTCCAATATTTATTATTTTCCTTTTTTGACAGCTTTACCAATCTGACAAATGTGAGATAGAATTTCAGAGATGCTTTAATTTGCTTTCTCTAATTGTTAATGATTTGGAATATTTTAATATAGTTATAGGTCATTTAGATTTCTTTCTTTAAAAAATGTCCTATTTATATCTTTTGATCATTAATTGGTAAATGACTCTTCTTCTTAAAAATCTTAATCTAGGGGCGGCTAGGTGGCTCAGTGAATAGAGCGCCGGCCCTGGAGTCAGAAGGACCTGAGTTCGGAGCCCGCCTCAGACACTTAATCCACACAAACAAAAACCTAGCCTTGTAACCTTGGGCAAGTTACTTAACCCCAATTGCCCTAAAGGGGCGGCTAGGTGGCGCAGTGAGTAAGAGCGCTGGCCTTGGAGTTTGGATGACCCGAGATCAGATCTGGCCTCAGAAAATGAGCACCCACGCATAAATAATGACTAGCCGTGTAACCTTGAGCAAGTTACTTAACCCCAACTGCTTTAAAAAAAAAAATCTTAATCTAGGGGGCAGCTAGGTGGCACAGTGAGTAGAGCGCTGGCCCTGGAGTCAGAAGGACCTGAGTTCGGATCCAGCCTCAGACACTTAACACACACAAAAACCTAGCCATGTGACCTTGGGCAAGTTACTTAACCCCAATTGCCCTCCAAAAAAGCAAAAAAAAAAAATCTTAATCTATCCTGTTTTATTCTTGTTCAAGTTCTATAAATCATCTACTCATCCTTATCAAGGGTCTTAGTCTAGATTTTTTGATAGCTCATAGATATCAGTGAAGCATATGGGCTATCTACCAATTATCCACTAACTCTATAAGTAACCCATCTTTTATGACATCTTTCTTTGTTGCACTTCTGAATAAATTTTTCATTTGTAATATATTGAAGCCTGTTTATACCTAACATATGCTTCTCCATTGCTCTTTGGGAAATCCATAATTTTTATTATTTGGAGACTCTCAGTATTCCATGATTCATAGCCATAAAACATCACAGGAAGAATACTGATGTTGAGAAGATGGACTTTTGTTTCAGAAAGAAGCTTAGAGTCAGTTCATTACTCAGTTCCCCAAAGGGAATCTAGCATACTCTTCTCTACCTGTTCAAGGGCCCCACTTACACCCAGCTGTATTATCTGTCCAACATATGTACATGAATGAATTCTACAGATTGTACAACTACTTTTCATAGTCCATCGGCATCAAACTCAAACAGAAACTCATCTCTACAGGCCTCATTTTGATTTAGAAAACCACAAATTAACATTATCTATGTCATATTGAAGTTCTACTTGTTAAAAATTTCCCAGTTAGGGGCAGCTAGGTGGCGCAGTGAGTAGAGTGCCGGCCCTGGAGTCAGAAGGACCTGAGTTCGGATCTGGCCTCAGACACTTAACGCACACACAAACAAAAACCTAGCCGTGTAACCTTGGGCAAGTTACTTAACCCCAATTGCCCTCCAAAAAGCAAACAAACAAAAAAAAAAAATTCCCAGTTACATTTCAATCTGTTTTGAGTTCTACTTGAGAGTTTTGTGGGCCATTGGCTACTGGTGGACCAAGAGTTTGATACCTTTGGATTTAGAGAATAGCCATTATTAATCAATTAGGTTTCTCCTTTCTGAATAGTTGGGTCAAATTTTGAATGATTATGTATCTCATTTAGGAGTCTCCATAATGTTCCAGGGTTTGATGTAATTGTCGCAATGCCAACCATAACCAGAAGGATTAAAAGGACTTCACCTACCATAAGAAATCTCCTCTCCTCCTGAACCTGACATCCTCCCAGGCAGTGGCAAACATCTTTAGAGATCATACATCTCTGTTTTATTCCTTGATTGATATTAATAATCCAATGGTCATCCAACAAAGTTATCTTTAGCTTTGTCTCTTTTGAGGATACAGTTTGATCCTAGGCTAACTTTTAGTAATAATTTGGATATATATAAATTTACATATATTCCATTACTAATTACTACCACTGTGGCAATCCACAAATTTACTCCTATGCCTTAGCATGGTGTGTGAATGTAACCCTAGGTTTTCAAAGGCCATGCCAAAAGAATGCAAATGTTGGCAGGTATTATCAAAATGGAAACGCTTTTAATACCAACCAAATGATGGACTATATTTCTGTTGTCCAAGAACCAACTTGAATTTAGGGAGGTTTGTCACCAAGTTGGTAAGGGGAAGGGGGGGCAGAGGTGACATTTTTCTGTTGCAGTTACGCTAAAAGAGCCTCTAGAAAGTCAGAGAGAGGCTGTGATTTTCTTAAGTGAAGACAATACTGATGCCAACCCAAGCATGAATCCTTGAAATATATTCAATATAAACATCTGTAAAAAGTAAATACTGATTTTCAAATTAGTAAGGAGACAGTGCTCCTAAGAGTAAGGCTGAGCCAGGAGGAAGGAAACACAAGAACATTTAGTATCAGAACAGAAAACAATAGCTTTCTAGAAGTGGATTTTAAAAGTCACCAAGAAATCAGAAAGGAAAAAAAAATTACAAAGCTGATACATAGTATTGAGAATCATTTTTGTAGCAAGAAAAAAAAAAACAAATAAGTGCTCATGAAACTGAGAGAAATATACATTGACTGAAGTGAAAAGTTATTAAAATATTCTCTTTAATAACACGCAACTTGATAGCATAGTGGCTAAAGCTCTGGGCCTGGACTCAGGAAAACAAGTTCAAATCCAGGCTCAGACATTTCCTAGTTGTATAACCCTGCATAAGTCACTTAGCCTCTATTTGTCTCAGTTTCCACATCTGCAAAATGGGAATTAAAATAGCACCTACCTCACAGGTTGTGAGGATCAAATAAGATAGTATTTGTAAAGTTCCAAATACAGTGCCTGACACATAGTAATCACTATATAAATGGTAACTATTATTATCATCATGGGGCAGCTAGGTGGTACAGTGGATAGAATGCTGGGTCTGGAGTCAGGAAGATCTGAGTTCAAATTCAGCCTCAAACACTTATTAGCTGTGTGACCCTGGGAAAGTCACTTAACTTTGTTTGCCTCAGATTCTCATCTGCAAAGGAGAAGGAAATGGCAAAACATTCCAGTATCTCTAACAAGAAAGCCCCAAATAGGGTCACAAAGAATTTGGACATTGAAAGAACTGAACAACAAAAATTATTATCATTATTATTAATAACTAATATTCCAAAAGTTATTCAGGCCTTTACTATGAAGAGCTTGTAAAAGAGAGTAAAAAAAAATAGATCTCTAAGCAAAGACTATCACTTGAAATAATGTTTTTGTTGAAAGTACATACAAATTCTTGATGTTTTAAAAGGAAATATAGATAAAAAAATCTTACTTTAAGGAGCACTATTACAATGTTGAAGGTGCATAAAAAGGCCATTTTATGTCTAGCTCAACACTCATGCTTAACACTATTATGCAGATAGTGTTAGATAGATATAAGCATTCTACAGAACAAGAAATCTCATATATGTGTGTTTACACTTACATGTTTATACACGCACATATATTATATATGTATATATAATGACACATATGCACATTTATTTATATTTTTATTATAGAATTTGTGAAACATTTCATGAAAAATTGAGGACCTCAAGATGCAATCTTTAAAACTCACATTTAGAATCTGTGGAGGGTGGAGCCAAAATGGCAGAGTAGAAGCACAAACTTGGTGTGGGCTCATACTCCAATTACTTCCAATACTTGTAAAAAAAAATGACACTAAACAAACTTTAGAGCTACAGAACCCACAAACTGACAGAGAGAAACAAATCTTCCACTGAAGGCAGCCTGGCAGACTGAAAGGAAAGGTCTATCTCACCAAGCTGGAAGCAGAGCACAGTTTTGCATGAGCTGCAGGGTTCTGGCCCCAGGGCAGCCTGACCAGCAGTGGCCAGAGCAGACTTCAGGAGAGTGAATCACCAGCAGCTGTGGTGGTTTCCAGACTTTTTGACCCATAAACACCAAAGACAAAGTAAAAGATCAGTGTGGAACTCTGTCAGAATGAGGGGGGGAGGGGACAGAAGAGCGCTGTCCAGCCCCTCCCCCCAGGGAGAGAAGTGGTGGAGGCACGGTGGCTGCAGCTGCTGCTCTGTGGCTACCTCAGGAGCTCCTGGCCTGCAGATCATAAGGGGACCAAGTGACCATTCAGAGGGTAATCACTCTTGTTTTAACCTACTTAGATCTGGATTGCAGTCTTGGGTGGTGGTCCTGGGTTGTGTGGCCAGTGAGCCAGAGCTTGTGGGGGCAGTAGAGAGGGCACCCTCCTAATAGCTCTGGTTGCTGTGAAAAACCCCAGGGATTTGGGACAAAGCTCTCTCCATTCTGGAAGCAAAGTTCTATCATGGCAAAGAGCTCAAAAGTCAAGTAATTGGCTGGCAATATGAGCAAGCAGAGGAAGCACAAACAGACCATAGAATCCTTTTGGGGTAACAAAAAGGATCAAGGCATGGAGTGGGAGGAAGACAATGAAGTCAGAACTCTTGCATCAAAAGCCTCCAAGAAAAATATGAACTAGTTAAAGGCTATGGAGGAGATCAAGAAGGATTTTGAAAATCAACTAAAAGAAGTGGAGGGAAAATTAGGAAGAGAAATGAAAATGATGCAAGAAAATCATGAAAAGCGAGTCAATAGCTGCTAAAGAAGACCCAAAATACACTGAAGAAAATAACACCTTAAAAAATAGACTAACTCAAATGGCAAAAGAGGCCCAAAAAGCCAATGAGGAGAACACTTTAAAAAGCCAAATTCGCCAGATGGAAAAGGAATTTCAAAAACTCACTGAAGAAAATAACTCCTTCAAAATTAGATAGTAGTAAATAGAAGTTAATGACTTTATGAGAAATCAAGATACTATAAAACAGATCCAAACAAATGAAATGAAAAAATAGAAGGCAGTGTGAAATATCTCATTGGAAAAACCACTGACCTGGAAAATAGATCCAAGAGAGATAATTTAAAAATTATTGGGCTACCTGAAATCCATGATCAAAAAAATAACTTAGACACTATCTTTCAAGAAATTATCAAGCAAAATTGCCCTGATATTCTAGAACCAGAGGGCAAAATAGAAATGGAAAGAATTCACCGACCATCTCTTGAAAAAGATCCCCAAAAGAAAACTCCTAGGAATATTATAGCCAAATTCTAGAGTTCCCAGGTCAAGGAGAAAATACTGCAAGCAGTCAGGAAGAAACAATTTTAGTATTGTGGAAACACAATCAGGATAACACAAGACCTAGCAGCTTCTACATTAAGGGATCAAAGGGTTTGGAATATGATATTCCAGAGGTTAAAGGAGCTAGGACTAAAACCAAAAATCATGTACCCAGAAAAACTGAGTAAAAGGCTTCAGGGGAAAATATGGTCATTCAATGAAATAGAGGATTTTCAAGTATTCTTGATGAAAAAAACAGAGCTAAACAGAAAATTTGACTTTCAAATACAAGATGCAAGAGAAGCATGAGAAGGTAAACAGGAAAAAGAAATCATAAGGAATTTATTAAAGTTGAATTATTTACATTCCTACATGGAAAAAATGATAATTGTAACTCACAAAACTTTTCTCAGTATGAGGATAGTTGAAGGGAATATATATGTGTGTGTGTATATATATATATATATATATATATATATATATATATATATTGGAGGGTGTATGTGTATATAAATATATATATATGTGAGTGGGCATATGTATGTTCATGTATACATAGACAGAGGACACAGGATGATATCTAAAAAATTAAAATTAAGAGGTGAGAGAGGAATTTATTGGGAAAAGGAGAAAGGGAAAGATAGATTAGGGTAAATTATTTCATATGAAAGAGGCAAGAGAAAACAGTTACAAAGGAGGGGAAGAGCAGGAAGGCAAAAGGGAATGGAGCAATCTTATTTTCATTGAATTTGACTTAAGGAGGGAATAACATACACACTCAATTGGGTATCTTACCCTACAGGAAAATAGGGGGGTAGGGGATAAGAGGGAGGATGATAGAAGGGAGGGCAGATTGGGGGAGAAGGTAGTTAGAAGCAAACATTTTTGAAAAGGGATAGGGTCAAAGGAGAAAATAGAATAAGTGGGGGGTAGGATAGGATGGAGGGAAATATAAATAGTCTTCCACAATTTAACTACTATGGAAATGATTTGTACAACCTATATTGAATTGCTTATCTTCCCAGTGGGGGTGGGCAAGGAGGGAAGAAAGGGGAAAAATCTGGGACTCAAAGTTTTAAAAACAAATGTTTAAAAAATTTTTGTGCTGCAGGCAGGCACTGGGATACAGAAATCCATCTTGTTCTACTAGAAACTTTGGGGGGTGATGGGAGAGGATATAATAGAGAACAGATTGGGGGAAGGGGTATTCAGTTGGCTTCCTATTTTGGAGTGGGGGTAGGGGAAAGATGGGGAGAAAAATTGTAACTCAAAATCTTGTGGAAATGAATGTTGAGAACTAAAAATAAATAAATATTTTCAAAATCTTGTGGAAATGAATGCTGAAAACTAAAAATAAATATTTTCAAAATCTTGTGGAAATGAATGTTGAAAACTAAAAATGAATAAATATTTTTTAAAACTCACATTTAGGTAAAGTTCAAGGACACTAAGAAATATAGCAGGAAGATTTTAAATTTGAGAATGAAATGTCATTAAATAAATATTAGTTATTGCCATTAACACTGATCACCCAGCACCATGATTTCTCCCTCCTGCAGGGAAAGACAAGTTCACTTCATTCAATCTCCTATGCCTTTCCAACCATCAAGAATATGCCTCTGATATCATGATTCATTCCATCACAAACCAAATGCACTAACACAAAAATACGTTAACATCCAGTCATCTCTTTTTATCTAAGAATAATGTCCAGTACAACCTCCATTACCCCCAACAGAAATACGTTGTTGTTTTACACATAGCCACAAGGTGACGCTGTGGGCTTTAGTCAAGCTGACAAATTCAATCAGGCCCCAAAGGGCTTCTGGTTGTCACTCATCCATGTACTTCACCTCCTATCCTGAGCAGCACTGGATTCTGATGTCCGTCTAGACCAGGGTGTGATGGAGACAACCTGAATCATTGCTTTTCAATGTGAGCATTTACATCTAAGTAAATGGAAAAATCATATGAATCAGAATCTGATTTTTTTAAATTAACTAGACTTAAGAAAAATGGAGAAAATGTTAATAATGCAAAATAAATCTTAAAATGGGTTATACATACATTTTTTTTCCTCTGAGAGTCAATTGTTAAACATTTTCCAGCATACCACTAGACTAGCAGTAGCTGTGTGTGCACTAATCTAATATCTGGTTTATGCCCCTCTTGCTGACTATTTCTTTCCTTCAAGCTGTCAACTAATAGCTTCTGTCCAAAGGATCTTTAGTAAACAGTTTAATCAGATTAGAACAGAAGGTAGTTTTTAAAAAATAAGCAGAACCGTGTGTATCACAAAAGCAGCAGCCATCTCATTTTCCTGGTCTTTCTGGAATGGAGTCTCACTTTAGCTGGTACCTGTTTCAGGGAGAAATAAATAGAAAGTTCACTGGCTTAAGGCTGAAATCCTTGTGCTTTGCCAGGTGATAGTAGAATCCTCAACTCCCCCTTCACTGCCTTTCTGTACTACTTAGTCCTCATTAGCTTAACTGTTCACATACCCTATCTTTTCTTCTGGTGGAATGGGATTTTTTTTTTTTTTTACTAGAGGCAGAGATAAGCTAAGGTGTAGGGGAGGGGAAAAAAGTGATTGTGATTGCCACACCACCACATCTCTCCTCCTGACCTACCTCTTGAAAATCTATCTTTATAATCCCATTTGTGTAACTCAAAGGATAGTGGAAAAACCTGTGAGACTCATATATTATCTTTCTAGGTGAAAAAACCCAGAGGAAAACAGGTCTGTTTCCTGTACCTACTGGAGAGTCACAGGTTTTAAGCAATTACTAGAATCTGACCTTGCAGAAAGTAAATTTCCCAGTTGTAACACAGGAACTGGGTGTGGAATTGACTAAGTGGAATTGATCACTACCTACTGAGTATTGGTGTCAATTTTATTTAAAAAAAGGTTAGAAGGGGTTATTAAAATTAGGAATTTCATACGATCCCTTTTCCTTTTATTCTGGCAAAGGAATAGAACAACTATCTAGGAGATATGCTCTAGTGAGGAGGGTAGAGTTAAGGGCATGTGGTGCCTTGTCACAGCTGCCCTGAGGTCACTTCTCTCCAGTTATGGGCCTAATGAAAATGATTTATAAGTTATTGCCATTCCTAGGAGATCTGGCCATTGTAGATGGGGACAACTAAAACATAAGACCAGAGGGGCAGATAGAAACACAAATATGAGTCCAAGTTGAGTCCATCATAACCATGATAGGACAAGATGTCTAAGATGAACAAGGCAAATAAAGGGGAAAACTGGAATGAAAAATATCCTGCATCAATGCCGTAGAAAAACGAATAGCAACTTGTAGAATAGATCAACGTTGAGATAAGTTGTCAAGGAAGAAGCAATAATGGTTCCCAAGAGTCTATCAGTCCCTCTGGTGCTGCCATCTTGTAGTACTCCTGTCATGTGGGGTCAAGTTGGCAGGCATTTCAGGGAGATTCAGAAGGATTCCCTTAAATTCCAGGAAATACAGAAAGTTCCTTGTTTATTATACTTAAATCTGATCTTTCAGCATGTTTCCTTAATTTGACTTTTTATTTGCATTTTTCCATGGTGATGTTTTCCTGCCGCCTTAAAATCATTATTTCTTTCAAAGAAGAACTTTGAATTCAAATAGCTTTTGTAGTTCCAGATTTGCTCTTCTGTTGATTCAATAGTAGCCAATAATTCTGTTGCCTCACTCTACTTGAGTGTGGATGTATCCTTTGAGCTACTTGGCAGAAAAGACTGAATGCAATCCCCTAGAAACGAAGAGCAAATTTTGACTTTATGTCTGAACTGTTACAGCAGCTTCCTAACAAGTGGAAAGAGTGGGATTGGGCTTTGGTGGGATTTGGGAAGGGGGAGCATCTCCCTGCCTTTGCCCCTTTTTTCTCCAATACATGTAGAGTTGCCTAGGTAATCTCAAATTTGTTTTCAATCCCATCGGTCCCATGAATTTAAGAATCTTCAGTGTTTTTCTACTACTTTTTATTGTGTCAACTTTAAACTCCTCCTTCTGTCATACAAGAAGTCTCTCAGCTAGCCTGCTCTTTCTTCTTCCAGTACTCATTCAACCCATTTCATCTTGTGAGAATATCCATTTTAATCCACCACAACTGTCTGACCTTTCTGGGGGAGAGGGGCCGCTTTTCTTCCTCAAGCAATTCAATACCCTTTTAACTGTGTATTCACTATTGTACAAGGCTTTGTTTGTAGACACAAAGATGGAAAAAGAGTTGCCTTCAAGGGGCTTAGAATCTATAGGGAGGATAGAAAATCTACCCAACTAAAAGTGATACAAGGTAGAATGTAATGGGGCAAAGAAGAAATCCAAGCAAGAGTATTCCAAAAAAATTTAAAGAAGGAGGGAATATTCTCAGCTCGTAGAAGAGAATGGGTAAGGAAGGAGGGGAAATCAGGAAAGGCTTTGTTTATGCTTTTCTTCTGCCCGGTGAGGGTGGGGTGCAAAATAATCTTCAATACTCTATATAATTTCCTTCAAAACCTTACTTGACTCATGTTCATAGGGTGGTAGACTTGCAGTCAGGAAGGCATGGGTTTAAATTTCACCTAAAGTACTACCTTTATGATCCTGGGCTAGTCACTTAACTGCTCTCAGTTTGTTACCTTCCCAGTAAAATGGGAATAATACAAGTTATAGGGCTGACTTTATTGAGTTACGGTAGCCTAAATGACATCATATATATAAAGTCCTTTGCAAACCAGTCATCATTACTCTAAATGCATCTATTCTTGGTCAATTACAGTTTCACCCACCTAGAACTCAACTGAGTAACATCAAATATCTACAGTATTGATAGGATGAAAAGGAAAAAAATTTTAGGACAATAAGAGGGGAATGGTTAACCTAGAAAGTCATTCATGGTTAAACTGAATAAACATGCAAAACCAGTAAGACAAAAGCAAGGTTTTACCTATGGGTGAAGTTCTAGATCAAAAGGCGTGCAAACTCAAAAAGGGGCAGTGCCTTCTCTGAAAATAAAGTGGTAAGTCCATTAATAGATTAGCAAAACCACCTCTAAAGGGACATTAGCCAAAGGTGTTGTTAAGCCACTGGTCTATCATCAGATCAGCAAACTGAACACATTTGAGACTTAGGAAGAATCAAGTCAAAATAATAAGCCAGCAATTAAATTAGCAGGATCAAAGCCAAGGGTACCATCAAATAACAGGGACGATCTGCTTTGCTGAAGTGGCAAAATGTTTTGGTTTTTATTACCATATCTTGTCTTGCAATCACCTACATGTTCCCATTTCTTTTCCCTTTCCAAAGAACCATCCCTGATAACAAAGTTTCTTTATAACCATGAAATAATTTTTAAAAGAGGAAAAAGTGAGCACATCTAATCATCACAATGAAAAATAGTCTGACTTTATATACAACACTCCACAACTGTTGCCCCCATTTCTGTGCACCTACAATGGTGGGAGAAAGTGACATCTATCTTTCTTTAGGGCCAAGTTTATTCTTTATGATTTCAACTGTTTTGTGGTTATAGTTTTTTTTTCCATTTACATTGCAGTAATCATTGTATATATTGTTTTCCTGGCCCACCTTACTTCACTTTGCATTAGTTCATGTCTTTTCTTGCTTCTCTCTATTCATCATGTTTGTTGTTTCTTGTAGCATAGCAATATCCCATTACATTCATGTGCCACAATATGTTTAACCATTCCCCAATCAATGAGCATATCTACTTTGTTTCCAGTTCTTGAATATTACAAAAACTGCTGCTATAAATTTTCTGGTGTGTGTGGAATATTTAACAAAAATGTCAATGACGTCCTTGGAACATAAGCCTAGAAGTGGAATCTTTAGATCAAAGGGTATGGAAATTGTAATCACTTTATTTGAATAATTCCAAATTAATCTCCACATGTTTTCAGGGATATTTGGAATAGTCTCCAATTAGACCATAAACTTCTTAAAGCTGGGTCCATATATCCTACTTTTGTATCCATCACTATACAGAGTACAATGATTATACACAGTATTAGCTCAATAAATACTGATTGATTGACAGACCCAATGCACACAAGGTTTAAATGTATCTCCACTGCAAATGACCATCCCTGCCTGATAGATACTTCCTGATCTGAAATCTCACTGATGTAGGTATTTCCTCCCAAGGTACCAATCAGAACCAATACACACTTGTCATTCTAAATGAAAACTAGTCTAAATCCCTTAAGTACATAAGAGGTGGCTACATTATGCTGGAGGTCTTCCATTAGCAATTTTGACATTGTAGGAGTGTTAATGTAATGCACATGAGCTATTATTGTCACACTATATTAAACACTCCAAATGATCAACATTTAAATTATTTCATTTAAAACAAGGTTAAATATTCTGGAATTTTCTAGAACAATAAACATAAATTAGCGTATGAAAGAAACATTTTTATCAAGTAAGTGCTTACTAAATGCTTTTTTGTCCATTTATTCATTCATTCATTTATTCTATTATTTATTCCTCTTTCACCTCACAGGACTAGTCTGCTCCCTTTCCGATTCATACATTTCTTTAAAAAATATCTTTTACACTTATTTTCTGCACAGTTCCTCATTAGGAATATGTTGTAACCTACCCATCACTGTCCTTTGGGCAACCAGCAACACGCCATTATTATTTGTGAATATAAGTTTACTTGCAGGGTAATCCTAATTTGCCCTAGCTGTATAAAAAAAGAAAAAGAAAGAAAGAAATTGGAGGTACTGAAAGGCAATTCTCATACTATTGAGGTTAATTGTAACCTCCAAACATACATGCCAAGTAACAAGTAACAACCATATCACTGTAGCTAATAGTCACTAACATTATAGGAAAAGAATAAACAAGCAGGATAATTTCAAGGTTGTGCCAGCAGACATGAGCCCATTAAAATTAAACAGCAGGATTGCTGTTGCTGGGTGACCAAAGAGTCTACCTACATATGGTGACCCTTTCTCTCATGTATAAAAGCAATTTGTTTGACTTTTTCTTCAGACTGATTTTGCAGCTATATTAGAAAGCTCAGAGATTGTTTGGTTATTTTATGTAACAAGGTTACCTGAAGTAGATACTTAGGAAAACACTGGAAGGTAGAACAATCCCTAAATTTAATCATGAGTATTAGAAAAAGAATTATAATAACAGCTAACATTTATATAAGGTTTTAAGGGTTATAAAACCCTTTGTACATATTATTTGATCTAGATAACAACTCTGGAAGGGAGATGCTATTATTATTCCCATTCTCTAATGGGTATTTTTGTCAAACTATATTAAATACTACAAAATGATAGACACTTAAATTATTGTATTTAACCAAAAACAAGGTTTTCTGGATTTCTTTAGAACAACAATATAAGTTAGCACAAGAAACATTTTACTCAAATTATTATAGGTGCTTAATTAGGATCCCCATTAGTTGGTTGAGTAAACTGAGGCAGTGGATAAGTGATTTGCCCAAGGTCAAACAGCTAGGAAGTGTGTTTGACTGGATTTGAACTTTAGGCCTATTGCCAGGAAGATAACAGGTATTATTATCGCTGTTTTACAGATGGGCAAACTGGAGTTCTGAAAAGTGGGGTAACTTGCAGAAAACTTTTATCAGCTAAGTAAATGGTGGAGTAGTACTAAACTACCTTAGTAAACTATTAGCTAGTAAATGGTGGAACTGGCACCAGATCCAGGTTATCTAAGGACTTTCCTCCTCCCACTATGTCAAAAGGTCTCCTCTAAGTAGAGAAGATTTGGGAGGACAAAAGGATTCATATGTTTGTTGCATTTAAGATAACAAATACGCAATTAGTTTCTTCTTTTCTCCTCCCATACCCCACCATTCTGCCTCTTAGCTTTATTAGGAGTTGGTACCATGAGCTTGGTGCCTTGGGTAGAACAGCAGGACATTGGAACTATCAGAGATTGTGTCAAGAGAGATGCAGAGAGCTGGAGAGCCAGTTTCCAAGAAGCAAATCCAGCCACTCTGCTGGTCCTCTGATCTGCCTTGGATGGAGAATGAGAGAAGCTACCAGGTCACCATCACACTTCGCTGGACTTCAAGAGTAAACAAGTTTGCCTCAATCAACCAGTTGGTCTAGTCCATTCCCTCATTTAATTGCTGAGGATAAGACAGACTGAAGAGGCTCTTTGTCCAAGGTCTCATAGTTAGGTGTAGGGAATAATTGGCTATGGCACCACTGGCCTTTGAATGCAGGTCTCCTGAATCACAGTTCAGTGCCTTTTCCATTCTCCTCTGCTGCCTCTCTTACCCTTTATCTTCCTTCTTTTCATCCATGTCTTAATTCTTTTGATTCAAGGAGGCCCCAGATCTGCAGAGTGGGGAGGGAGGTTGTCATTGTTGTTTTGTCAATTAGTCAAGTCCAGCTCTTTGTGACCCTATTTGGGTTTGTATATTGTGCTCTGTTTTTACAAAGATATTGGAGTAGTTTTATCATTTCCTTCTTCAGCTCATTTTATAGATGAGGAAACTGAGACAAATAGGGTTAAATGACTGGCCCAGGGTCACACAGCTAGTAAGTGTCTGAGGCCAGATTTAAGTTCGGGAAGATGAGCCTTTCTGATTCCTGTCCTGGAACTCCATCCACTTCACTGCTAAGTGTCCTTTAGGGATGGAGGAGCCATTACCAATACCCCAGCATCCTTAATATTAGAGTATCATTTCCCTTCTTTGCCTTCCAGACAGATTGGGACGTGTCTGAGTAGGGTATAAGTATTTGTATAGCCCTCACTATGAACGAGGGAATATGCTAAAAAAAAAAAAAAAGTTATCTCCTCTGAGATTCACAATAACCCTGTGAAGTGGGTGTTGCTATTATTATCTCCACTTAACTGTTGAGAAAACTAAAGCAAAGGGACATTAGGTGCCTTGCCCAGGGCTGAATAACTAGGAAGTGTCTGAGACAGTCACTGAACTCTGGTGTTCTTGACTCCAGGCCCATTGCTCTATCCACTATACCACAAGCTGCCTTTACTCTTAGTTTTTCTGGATTTTCTAGCACCTAGGATCAATATAAGAGAAATAACTAACAATAGAATCCCTTCACTTTTAAAAATAGAATTGACTACAAAGCACTGAAGGAGAAAAAAGAGAGTTGTTGTTCAGTTATGTCTGACTCTTTGTGATCCCATTTGGGATTTTCTTGGCAAAGATACTAGAGTGTTTTGCCATTTCTTCCTCTAGCTCATATTACAGATGAGAAAATAAGGCAAACAGGAAATAAGTGACTTGCCCAGGGTCACATAGCTAGTGTCTGAAGCCAGATTTTAACTCAGGGAGATGAGTCTTCCTAACTTCAGGTTCAGCACTCTATCCACCTAGCTAGTATAAAATGGACAGACAATTGAGTTTGGAATCATGAAGATCTGGGTTGTTTCAGCCTTCTGGCATTTACTAGTTATCACTCTTTTCAAGTCATTTCTAGATGCCTCAGGTGACTCTTGACTTGTCTTTGTTGATGAAGGGTGTTCCCATATCAGGAATCCCCCACATTGACAGAGTTCTAAAACTGATTGGGATGGGACTCTCTCCTCATTGGTAGAGATCAGTGCTTCTTCACACCTGCATGAAGGGATGGGCAGGTCATACTTGTCAAGAGCCATAGAGAGAAGAGTTTCAGTTTCTTCAGTCTCTAGAGTCTCTTCAGTTCAACTCAAGACATTTATTAAGTGTTTACTATGTGCCAGGCTCTGTGCTAAGCTTCTCTCTTGAGTTTCTTTGGGTTGTTCAGTCTCTTCAGGCTTTAGAGATTTCTGGTTTCCAGTTTCCAGAGAAAACATGGATGATGCCTACCCCACTTCAGGTTACTGAAGGAAAAATAAAACTCAGGGGAAAAGCTTACATGAAAAGACCTAGCAGCCTCTGTCATGTCCCTATACCCAACTTGCTACATTAACAATAGTAGAGAACTACCCTTTGGGTGAGATCTAAGGTTCTTGCTCTTGGATAAGCTGAGTTACTTGGCTCTCAATGGGAGAGTTCTTTTATTCTGTATGGTCTAGTATATATTCTCCTATGTATACTTTCTCTGATTTGTGTTTTACTATGGACTTGGATAAATGGATTTCTTTATTAATTGCTCTGTGTATTCATTGTACAATTATTATTTGGTGGGAAGGGAGTTAAGTCATGAATACAAAGCTTGGTGTCCTACTTCCTCCATTAATGAATAGAAATGAGAAGTTTTAACCTCAATCTGAAAACCATATCCCCTAGACTAATGATATTCAAAGGAGCAGACAGATACATGTTCTAGCCTGATTCTCTCTTTCTCTCAGGAGAGCAATGGCCAAACTTTTGGCCCCACTTCCTTCTTCCCCTCCTGGCAGGAATTAAAGCCTCCCTTTGAGAAGAGTGGAGAAAGACAAGCCTAGAGATGTCTACTCTGCCTCCCTTTGAGTCACACAATGATGCCCCCAGGTCACATGTGAGGGGATAGCCCCACTGCAGAAATAACGACTCTTTTATATATTGGGGCATAAGATAAGAAAAATATAAAGAGGGGACACAAAATCAGATAGAAAGTTTTATACATGCAAGCCTCTCATGGCTTATATTTCTCGACCAGGTCTACTCTCCTTATATCCTTCAGGCACATCTCAGACTTGATAAATCCAAGTCACATGGTCCCAGTGAACTACATCATTGCATACTGTGAAGGAACTGGCAGATGTTATTGTGAGCTCCAGTCAGCAACACAGGGTATCAAACTGTACCAAGACTTTTAGGACACCCTGCGTTTGAAAAGTTATGGAGAACAGGAGAAGGACCACAAGATTAGAGAGTGGCAAATGACTGATCTTCCAAAAAAGGGAAGAAAAGCATTGGCAAATTATAGGCCAGTGAGCTTGATTTCCATTCCTAGGAAAACTCTAGAAGGAATTGTTGAAGACACAGCTGGTGAATAACCAGAAAAAGAAGTAGTAATTACAAAGAGCTGGTATGGGCTTCATCAAGAATAAATCAGGTCAGACTAACCCCATTTCCCTTGTTTTTCCCCAGGATTACTAACTAATAGATGAGGGGAATGCTGTGGATATAAATTTACCTAGATTTTAGCAAAGCTTTTGATAAAGTATCTCATTCTATTCTTGGAGAATAGAATGCAGTTCAAGTTTGGATTCAGTCAAGAGGCCACACCTGAGGACCTAAAGGGCCACATGCAGCCTTGAGGCTGCAGGTTCCCCACCCCTGCATTAAAGTATATTCCTTCAGTATTCACTCTGCTCTGCTCCCCCTCCCCCCCCAGGTATTTTTCCTATTCTTGTTCTGGCTTTCAACAAATTGCTCTCATGTTCTCCTGCCTAGATCTTGTATCTGTTGTTACTTTTTTGTGACTTTCAGACCTTAAAACAGCTTTCTGGTTGCTCATTCTCTTTTGATATCTGGGGCAGGGCATTACACTAAGACTATATAGTTTCCACATGAGGCTAATTGACTATCTCCTTTATGGTTTATCTTCCCTGGCACAGGCAGGCACCACTAATTGTCCTCTGTAATCCTGTCAAGGGCCTGGGTAGGACAGCTGACTATGGGTCTGGAAATGTTCTATATTTTTTTGCTCCCTAAACAAGAGACTTTTCCTTGAATGGGCTCCAAATCTATCTCCTTTCAGAAGTCTTTGTGCAACATCACAGATCTCAAGTGAATTCTATTTATCAGAACTTTTTGGCTGATTCTACCCTTCTTAGGATTGCATATGTAGATCTGGAAGGAATCTATAAGCCATCTACTTCATTTTATGTATGAGAAAAAATGAGGCATAGAGAGGCTAACATTTGCCCAAGGTAACACATTGCAAATTAGAATCCAGGTCCTCTGACTGGGAGCAGAGCCAGCTTCTCACTGCCACAGGGTCATCTTCTCATGGAGTGAAGCAGCAGCAGGATTTGGCAGTCCCCTTGGTGTCTGAGCAGCCTTTTTGAAGGACCACACTACTCATCTCCTGGCATGAAGAAGGGGCTAGAAAAGGTACCCTAAAAACTGCTTCACCCAACCCTGGCCTGCTTACTACAGCAGGCAGGGATTGCGGCCTGCAACCAAAACATCAAAAAAAATTCAAAAACTTTGGCAAAGACGATTCCACTCACCTCCGGTACAGGGAATGTGTGTGCACAATTATGGATGACATGAAATCCAGTAGACCTGAAAGACAAACAGCTTTAGTTGTGAGTAGTCAGCAGGTATCTCATCCAAATAGCAACTCTGAATGAAACAAGGCTGGCAAATGAAGTCAGAACTGGAAACAGAATATATAATTTGTCAATAAATAAAAGCTGGAGCAAAAAAAGCATAAGCAAACAGTACTTAGTCATTTTCTATCTTATATTCAAACAGTCCATTTTTTTCTTCCCAATTTACCCTTGTTCTTACTGAATTTTCATGTTTCCTCTTTGCTTTGTCCATTCTGATCCTATCTAAAAAGTTGTCGGGTTCCATCCAAAATATATATACATGGGCCCCAAGAGACTGATTTTATCTACAAACTTAGTGAACACACTCTCAATTCTACTACTAGGTCATGAGATTTATATGAATCAAGAAAACATTTTAGTAAAATATAAAAGACAAACAGGATATAACTAATAAATACTCATTTTGTGAATGACCTTCCCTATGAACAGTTGGGTCTTATTGCCCACAATATCCCCTTCATGTCACTTCACTGGGGAGGATATGTTCCTGGTGTTCCAAACTGAAAATCAGGGTGTTTTCCCACAGAAATTAAATTATAAACCATAATTAGGCTCTGGACTCTAGATTATACTCTAAGGTCTAAAATATATTAGTCCTATATTTCATTTGGGATATAGCACAAATGGATTTTCATGATTTACCTTGGGAACCTAAACACCACTTATAACATTATTTCTAAATGAGAACATATTTTGAGTTCCAAATAATTAGCTTATGTACATACTTGAACATACCCCATTTTTAAGTTGAATGCTACATGAATAACTACTTGTACTTATAATGTATTTTTAAAAGTAGTGATGGAATCCTAATAAAGTTGCCCCCAGCCCCAATATTCTAACTTCCTTATAGGCCTCACTGAACAGTAAGCCCACTGCCCCTACCTAGCCACTCACTGTCCTCCCCACTTAATATCCTAACTTCTTCATATATGCCTCACTGCTCACTAGAACAGCAGGTGTGTCCATGAACTCATATTTCTCACAGAAACAATAGGTGTCCATGTGACAGGATCCTAGCCACTGCCTCTAGTTAGCCACTGCCCCTAGACCCATTCCTTGCATTTCCCAGAGAAACAGAAAGTATATTCATACACTCAACCATAACCACATCCATCTAGTTTCAGGCAAGTCCATATATTCAGTCAATCAGAAAGCAGCACCACCAGGATGCCCAAGCAGGATGTGGACCCCAAAACAATAGAAAGGACTCTCCCTAAGTAGGCACCTGTGCAGTAATAGCAAAGAACTGACCTAGAATGAACTTATGATGCAGAGAGGCTTATTATAATATCATTGTCATACATACCCTCCCAATAGATTTTTCTATATGCATTGTGGGAAATCACATATGCAGTTCCACTGTGCTGGGACCCCTCCCCTATTACCTAATCCCTTAACAAACCCCTTCAGCCTTTTTAATATTCATAATTTCTGTTGTGTAATTGCATCTTTACCCTATAAAAATCCATCTTGCTTTCTCTGAAGTTGCTGGATCCTCTTGGAACTTAGCCCATTTCATGAGAGGTATCAATCTCAATAAATGCTTTTACTTGGATTAGAGGTGGTCTGACTGAATTCTTTGAGAGTTCTACCACAACACATCATGAAACCTCAACAGTTTTTGGTATTCCTGGATGGACAGAGCCTAAACCCATAACAGTAGTAGTAGTAGTAGTAGTAGTAGTAGTGGTAGTAGTGGTAGTAGTAGTAGTAATGGGGTGCTTGGGTGCCTGAGCTTGGACCTCAGTTTGTATCACACTTCTCCCTAGCCTCAAATCTCCCTAGCCTCTAAAACTGTCTCAGGCAGTTTTTCTCTTACTCAAGGGCAGCATGCCCTAGCAAAATATTTGTTTCTCTTCCTATTACAGTAGTCAGCTGCACCTATAGAATTTAGTAGTTTGACCCAACTGTGTACTGAGTCATACCTATCATACATCCTAGACTCAGTCATATGTATACTCCCTAGCTTATTATACATATCCTGTATCCCTTGTTAGCTTGGAACATAAATTTATTCCCAACATCTATCTTGTCTAACAAGATATTGATGGGGACCGCCTGAGTTTTCCCAGTCAGCCCTGACCACTAGTTGACTTAGTGACATTTCAAGCCTAAAACCACACCTCCATGCAGCCCCTGTTGGGCTATTTCCCAGTGAATTCTGGGCAATACACCTGTGTAGTAGATATTAAAAGTGCTTGTTCCTTTAAGAACTGACCACTTCTTAACTCTTCCCTAATCCCACCCTGACTCACCTAGTTAGCATAATTGGAACAGGTTCTACTATAGATTATCCTATAAAAAATTTAACTGTACCCCTTTAAGGTTGCAGGTTCCCTAAGAACTCTTGCCCACTGTATAGTGTAACAATAAATCTTTTCCACCTTGACTTAGAGAATGCTTGAGTCCATGAATTCATTCCAGACTGCTATCCAGAGACTCTGTTTATTGGGGTTCCTGGACTCCCTGAACTCCTTGACCCCTCATCAGTAGTAGTAGTAGTAGTAGTAGTAGTAGTAGTAGTAGTAGTAGTAGTAGTAGTAGTAGTAATAGTTAAGTAATAATAGTAATCACAAGATTTGGGGTATGTATTAAATAAATATCCATGTATCACACATGACTGGTATCTTTCCCGCATTAGAAATAGGGTTTGGAGCCATTATTACGAGGTGGCATTTGTAGCTAGAACTATGCCAATTCAAGCAAACTAAGTTCATGCAAAAGTACCTCCCGTACTCTAACTACTCTATATATTTCCAAGTGTTCTGGATGCTGTAATGGAAATGCAAATTTAAAGATCTTCCCTGCCCCTAGCTTAAGTGCACCTGGAGCCTGTGGTGGGAGGCTTGTTTTTCAGGAAAGCCCACACCTTGATACTTTGTGATTGGGCAGTGGGTCAAGGAGGTTGTTACAATCTTTGAGCCAGGAGAAGGCTATATAAACCCTGAGGAGAGGCTTTGCTTTGGGGCTCACTTTGAGAAGTGTTGTGTGATTTGACCAGATGAGACTCTGGGAAGCTGTTGTTGAGAGCCCCCCGGCTTTGAAAACCCATATGCTGATGCTTCCCTCTCTGGTAACTGTGATTTGGTATTGATGTATGTAATGTTGGGACAGTTTGGAAGCCTGTCTGTTTGATCTGTAAGTTCTGTCTGTATAATCTGAAGTTCAGGGTGCTGACCTTTTCCCCCTGAACTAGGTAATATATGTTTGATTAAAGTAAGCTTGTTAACCCATTTTGAGTTGCTTTCCTTTTGAAAAGCAGATCTAAGAACCTATATTGGCAGCTACCCTGGGGATGTTGGGGTGCTTGGTGCTACAGATGCATTCAAAACTTGAGATATGAATTAATTCAGTCAAAATCATAACATCAGATGGCTCAGCCTTCATTCCCTTTAGGTTCCCAATCTTGCCTTATTTCCTGAGGATAAATTCTCAGGAATGTACTCACTTGCCATTTAGAGTGGATGAAGCTTACTACCATAACATGTAATGTTATATAACCATGTAATCGAATTAAAATCTGAAGGGGCTTGAGTAGCTACAGTTATTCTGAATAACTAATTCACAATCCTCTCCTGCCTTCCCTTTGCTTTTCTCTGATAAGAAACAGAAATCCCCTAAGGCCATTTATAGGCCTTTGTAATCAAGCATTCTTGGTCTTTATGATAAAGGCATAGAAGAGTGACACCCACTCACTGTACATCAGGTGGCTATTCTTACTCTCCATTCACAACTAGGTGGTACAGTAGATAAAGGGCTGAGCCTGGAGTCAGGAAGACCTGAGTTCAAATCCAGCCTCAGAGACTTCCTAGCTATGTGACCCTGGGCAAGTCACTTACTCATCATCTGCCTCAGTTTCTTCAACTGTAAAATGGGAATGATAATAATAACACCAATCTTCAAAAGTTGTTTTGAGGATCAAATGAGATAAGATTTATAAAAAGCTCAGCACAGTGCTTGGCAGATAGTTGCTGTTGATCCTTTGTTTTTGAAGAGGATGGAAGACAATAAGGGTTGATGTCTTGACTTACACGTGAATTGGATTTAAGTGAGGCAGAGTTGCACAAAGTTGGCAACTTCATTCTCCCTTCCAGAGTCATCAAAGTCAGGTGGCAAGACAAAAGTCAGGGCAATTGGTGATGGCCTGGGATGACCATGGTATCTTGGATATCAGATCAAATGCTAAACTCTCCACAGTGCTTGCTTCAGACACCTTCATGGCTGTTGGAATGAATTGTTCTTATCCTTCCATTCCACCAGGAGAAGTCTTCACATGCTTGGGGTAGACACCCCACCCCACGACCTTCCACCCCTGCTCCAACTCAACAATCACTTTGATGCCTGTCCAATACCCTCAACCTGGCTTAGCCCAACTGCAGAGTTTCACACAGTTGTAACTACTGCATGCTACAACTTCTTGGAGCCCTAGGTGAGAGTTAAGTGCTAGGTAGACAGCAAAGTTGGACAGCAGCCCCGAAATGGTTTTGGCAAGCCTTCACACCAGAGGTGCTAGTATTCCCTGAACACTCCATATACCCATGTGGTAGATACTGAAGAAATTCTTGTGTTCTCTTTCTCATTCTGCCTCATCTCACTTTGCTGCCAAAAGACCCAGAAAATGCAGAGGTAAAGACAGGCGTGAGGTGCTGAGCAGTAGAGGCACTTTCAGCTAAGAGATTTTACACCCGTGTGTACACACACACACACACACACACACACACACACACACTACAATAAAATAAATTACAAGTACAGATAAATACTAAACTAGTAAAGAAAATCTTATGGATCAACAGGACTAAATTAAATTTATTACAAAAATGAATAGGTCTAGATATGTTGTAAAATCACCTGAAAGACTGTATGGGCAAAGAGTTGGGGATCTTTTGGAATATGACACTATTGAATTAAAACTTTATTTGCATACTGCTTCCTTTTTTTGTTACATTTTAAGCTCCAAATTTTCTCCTTCCCTCCATCTCCATGCTGCACTAGAGAAGGCAGATTTATAAATTACGTATAAAACCATACTACGTGTACTTCTATAGGTCCTTTATAGTTGATTTGAATATTTATAATGGTCAGAATAACTTGGTTGTTCACAATTATTTTTCTAACAATATTGCTATTACTATATACAACATTCTCTTAGTTCTGCTCACTTCACCTTTCATTATTTCATGCAAGTCTTTACACATTTTTCATCCTACATTTTAAGACACCTTGACAATCCTGGCAAAGTAGAGCCATCACAAAGGATTTGTAGATTAGGAGTAATTATAGGTCCCATAGTACTTTAAGGATTACAAAGTACTTTCCCTAGGCCAGTTCTGTGAGGTATGTAATATGCACTAGATTATACATGCTCATGGTAAAGCAGGTGGATAATATCAAACAATAGATGATTCACCACTAGTTTATATTTGTCTTTGGAATGCTGTTATAAGATTAGGTCTAATAGTCTTGAGGCCACCATGATCATCTCCCCTTAAGGAAGGCTGTACACTTATAGAACATACTCATGGAAAAATACTGAAGGTAACATTATTTGGAGGTTAGTATAGTTGTGTTCCCCCAAACAATATTTCACATACCACCAGTTTGTTTTTCTCCAATAGGCAAATCTCCAAAATGATATTTTGTCTGGCACTAGTTTATTTTTTTTTTCTTCCTGAAAACAACCTCCCCCCCCCAAAATAATATTTTGCCTTGATTCTTGACATGCAAATTGGCCAGCTTCAAGGAGGCCATACAAAATCAGAAGATAAGAACCCCATTCTCAGGGGGGGCGCTTTGGAATACACTCTCCTCTCCAACCCCTTCCTGCTGGAGCACCCTCTTCTTGCTAAATGGATCCATGTCTCTGTGCTCCCCAATGAGCCACTGCTCTTAGATGACTTATACTCTAAGTTAGTGTACATGCTTGAGCTATAAACAGACCCCTTTCTCCTTCATTTCTACCTCTTCCTCATTGTTTACATAAAGTTTTGCTTAGAACTGATTCCCATTGTTTTACACTTTAACCTCAGAACCCAACTTCATTAAGGAGTTGTTTTCCCTTATGTCTCTGGTTGGCCCACAGGTTTTTCCTTAGATATAAATTTGGGACTCAGACAATGACTTAATCTGTTGACAGAGGCATCTTCACTAAGGGAGTATGGCACTGTGAGCCCAGTCATAGAAAAGAAGACCTGATAGGGGTCCCCTATGTCTTCCTAGGAGGGATTCCTCTGTGCCAGAACACAAAACAAATATGTTCAGAACAATGTCCATTATGCAATGTACATGTAAGTACTCACATGCATCAATTTTCATTCCAGTTAACAGACTTAGTATAGTTGTGCTCCCCCAAACAATATTTTGCTTACCACCAGCTTGATTTTTTCTTCCTGATAACTGCCCCCCCCAAATAATTTGCCTTGATATTAGACATGCAAATTAGCCAGCTTGTCTAACTCTCACTTTTCTAATTGATAATAGTTGCCACCTGGATAAACTAAGTGGTGGCAGTTGGTCATGACCCCTATCTTTTAGTCTTGAATGATCCACTGGAAAATCAAATGGTGATAGCACTTAGTTCAATGCCAGGTTTATAAATGTTGATAATAAATGTTTATTGATTGACTGACTGATAGGCAATGTAGTTAGTGTTAGAAAACAGCATTGAATTTGGCATCAGAAGGCCTACATTTGACTTCTGGTGCCATGTGAGCTTAAGTAAGTCAATTCACTTCTTCCACTGCAAAATGAAGAGGCTGGACTATATGAACTCTAAAGAAACCTTTCTGTTCTAAATTCTATTCCTTGTCATTTTTGACACATTAAAATGCAGTATTTTATCTGTGGCTTTCCCCTTTCATTCAATAGACATTAATTAAGCATCCATTATGTTTAAGGCCTAGTGTCAGGCCTTCAAACACAGATTCAAAGATAAATAGGTCTGGCTCACTAGAAGAATCTAATAGGGGAAGACAAGTACAGAAACAAATCATCTACTATGGGGAGTTAAGTAAACAGAAAGGCAAAGTAATGTGAAAAATTGGAAGGCAAAAGAAATTGCTTTCACCTGGCAGAAGCAAAAGCTTCATGGATATGGTGACATCTTTTCTGGGTCTTGAACAAAATGATGGACAAACGGAAATTGGATGAAAAGTTGGAGTTGGGGAAGAGACTCCATTCCAGGCATGAGTGATGATGTGAATAAGAACAAATGACAGGAAGTAGTCTGGTTTAGCTAGAACATAGGATATCTGAAAGAGGAATATATGACACAGTTGGATGGGTGGATTAGAACCAGATTGTAGGGACAGAATGTCAGGGTAAAGAGTTTATACATTATTGAAGAAGCTACAGGGAGCCACTAAAGGTTTTCCAGTAGAAGAATGACATCATCATAGCACTCCATTAGAAAGATTAATCAGGAGACAGTGTGGGAAATGGATTGAAGAGATAGACGATACAAGAAGACTGATTAGTATGATATTACAATAGCTTAGATAAAAAGAGATAAGAGTAAACAAGGGGGTTATAGTGAGAGTAGAGAGGAAGAGCAGGGTCAAAGAGATATTAGCAGACGTAATAATAATAGTATTTATAATGATGCTAAAAACCAGTCAGTGGTATCGCAACAAATAAATGGTTGTGTCCTGAAGGTTGTGTCTGTGGAAACAGTAAATTATGGTGACAATTCAAGACCAGCTCATTGACACCAGAAATTACAGGAGGGCTATCTGGACTTAGTGATTAGTGACTAATGTAGATTAACAATGAAACTAGAGGAATGCTGCAACATATCCTTACAGCCTGTAAAACTGAAAAAGAGAAGGGCAATAGGAGGTACCAGCTCATAGACTCAAAACCAAGCAGAGCAGCTGATGGAAAATGGAATCACCAGAAAAGCTGTGAGGAATAAAGGAAGTTGGGAGGAGTTTAGTGTTACACCCCAAACCTGAACCCCCAGTCTCCAATCAGAGGAAGGAGGCAACTGAGGGTGAGCTGAAAAAGTATTTTAGGTAAAGTAAGGGTGCTCATTGCTAATACTAAAAGGGCTCTACAAAAGCAATGCTAATGCAATGATCTAAGACAATTCCAAAAAATTCATGATGGAAAATGCTATCCACATCCAGAAAAACAACTATGGAGTCTGAATGTACATCAGTGCATACTGTTTTCTCTCTTTTTTTGTTTTTTGTATTTTCTGTCTCATAGTTTTTCCCTTTTGTTCTGATTTTTCTTTCATAACATGACTAACATGGAAATATGCTTAATATGTATATTATATATGTATATAAAATGTATAACCTATATTAGATTGTATGCTTTCTTGGGGGGGAGGAAATTTAGACCTCAAAATATTATAAAAGCAAATGTTGAAAACTCATTAGTTTTTTTTTAGCTTAGTTTTAAATAATTTTTTAAAAAAATGCTAAAAGCAATAGGCCATTTTTGCATGTATAGCCTTGGAACATAGTACCAGGACCTCATTCTTTCTAGATTTTCTCTGCCTGGACTGGGACTGGCAACTCACCCTACCTGGTATCGTTGTTGTTCAGTGGTTTCAGTTGTGTCTGACTTTTTGTGACCCCATTTGGAGTTTTCTTGGCCAAGATACTGAAATGGTTTGCCATTTTCATCTCTAGTTCATTTTATAGATGATGAACTGAAGCAAACAGGATTAAGGGACTGGCCCAAGGTCATACAGTAAGTGTCTGAGGTTGGATTTGAATTTAGATCTTTCTGATTCCAGGTTTGGCAACTCTATATATTATACCACCTAGCTGTCCCATATTGTAATATTATTATTATTACTCAGAGAATGAAAGTAGTACCTTCTAATCATGTAATCTTCATGGCTATTCAGATCTGATTTCCACTAACTTTGAGGGATTTTCAGTAGGGGATCTTCTGAAGGGTTTACCTTCTCAATCTGTAGGCAGCTTTTTAGAGCAAGCCAGCTTTCCCCCAAACAACTTTTTACAAGGAATGGAACATTACTTTCTCTAATCAAATGAGCTCCCTGGATCAATTTATTATCTTCTTAGCTCTGTGGGCTACTCAGCTCCATGAGCTTTTGTGTTCTTTTTTCTAGATTCTGATGCTTCAACTTAGGTAAGTAGCTTCCCTCACTGGCTTCTCTGGTCACATCTCCAGTAGGCTTTGATCCTAACCCATTTCTGACTTAGGTGGAGAAACCCCCATCCACATTTCTGTCTGATATTACCCAAATAGCTATTCAAAAGTTTTTAAATTCAGTTTCCCAGTTTTAGGATTTCAAAAAAAAAAGTCATCTATAAGTTAAATGCTGGAAAACAATATACTGCATCTAGCTTTATAATCAGTCAGCCCTTTTGCCTCTTGAGAGGCAGACTTCCATTCTAGTGTTCCTAGAACTTTGTGTCTCTCCACAAACACATTTACCTGAGGGGCTGCTCACAGAAATGTTTGTGTTTCTTTTCAAGCTGCTTTTTTTCTGTGTTTCCACACAAAATGTCCTTTTCCTTACCTTTTCAATAAATTAAATACCTGTGAAAGAAAGGGGCAGTACCTTACAGTTATAGTGTTTTGAGTTTTTGCTAAAAGACATTTACTGAGCTATAGCAAGAATAGAAATTTTCCCTCCCCTACTTGGGGTTACACCCTCCTCTATGCCACCTTGCTTGCTGGGGAGAGTAGGCTTAAAACTACAGGAGTTTTCACCTAGCATTAGAACCACCAAGTTCACTTCCAAATGCAATGAGGCTGGAGAAGGATGGATGAGCCTGACTCTGCCACTGTCAAAACTTCATGGGAATATTCAGTCAGACTTTGCTGTTTGACTTCTAACAAATCATAGCCCGAACTCCAGTTTATAGACTTCTGGTGGACAGGCATGTTTAAAGGAAGAACCAAAAGGGAATGTCATAGGATTTAATTGGGAAAACCCAAGGAAATAGGAAGTTTGGACAAGGAAAAGATACTAGGATTACATACTGATCCCTCTTCTTTCAAAAGCGGTCAGGACCAACACCTTCAAACTATAGCAACTGGTGAAACACTTAGCAATGGACTGAGGAATGATACCTCCAAACTAGTGTAGTTTACTGATTCTACCTCCCACTAACCTCGTTTTCCTCCCGCAAGCTCCCTCACATACACATACACACACTAATGCAGGACCTAACAAGGCCATAGTGGGATTGGGAATGGTCAAGAAATATTATATTTAGGGGTGTGTTCTGGGCTGGTCCTGACTTGGGCCAGTCCCCTAGTTTGATTTTAAATGGAGATTTACTTAATCATAGCAGGAGAAGGATATTCAATAAGGATATACATCGAGGGTGCTGCAAGTTGATTGAGTTGAGCAAATTTCCCCTGCCTAACTTGTCCATAAGGGCCTAGCATCCAAACATCAGAATACCTCTGGAGTACATGCCCCTTGGACTCAGAGGACCAGGAAGGTTAAGGTTAGGACCAGATAATAGTCTGAAGGCTTAGTTCCCTGAGTCAATCAAGTATTGAGGATGGTTTCAATAATGTCAATAATGTAAGCTTTCAATAATGAGTTAAAATTAGCTTAATTTGCATGACAAAGAGAAGATTAGAAGATTAATCCCATAAGAGGCTGCCACCACGAAGCCTTGAGAATCATGGACTTTAGGCCATAGTGAAAAGAAGTTCATAAAGATCTAGGCTTCCTGGGTCTATGCTAACTCAAACATTTCTAGAGATAGGATGTCTCCTGGATTGGCTAAGATATGTAGACTGATTCCAGATCAGAATCACTCAGGCATTTTTCTAGGTAGGGGAAGTACCACCCAGAGGAGTTTAATTGTTGTTGTTGTTTTTACCTTGAGGTCACAGGCAGAGAGAGGCTGACAATCAATTAGGAAACTGATCATTTCTAGTCTAGAATTTTCCAAGTATAGAGGATTTCTATATATTGGGATGAAGGTGGAATGGGCAGAAGGGAAGGGGGTATCAGTAAAGAGAAAGAGCCATGTCTGAGGAATAGGCAGTCTATTGAACAGAAAAATCTGGGCAAGAAGGAGAGGTTTTCCCAGACCACAACAGAGGGGGCGGGTTTAGATGATCACTAAGGTCCCTGAATGCTTTTATAATCCTGGGGTTTTTTTTTCCTATGTGAAACAATAAAAAGTCTGTTCTTTTCCTAGGCAAGTGCCAATATGCAAAACTACTTCAGGCAAAACAGATGAAACATTTTATTACTAAAAGAAAAGTATATGGTAGGCATAGCAATGTCTAGACTTTCTACTAGGACAGTTGATTACAAAATGGTACTGTTGAAGTTGTTCCACAAGTGCTGGATTGTCAGGCAGGGAATCATTTATGTATATAGTGAATGTGGCCTGAAAAGAATAAATCAATTCAAAGACATAAATGGAGTAGGCAGGCTACCCTGAAGGGAAGTTCTCCAGGAAAGCTTCAATTGCCCATAGTTATGATAGAGGGGAGCTGTTCTTCAATGGAGAAGTGACCTGTAGGACATAAGACTCTTAGGAATATTTTACTTGAATATGAGGATTGCATCAGGGAAGAAAAATTGGAAAAGAAGTAGAGACACATAGAAAGGCTAGAAGAGAGGTGACGGGCTGGACCTGCAGAACAAATTAAGAAAACAAGGCTTACAGAACAGTGGGAGCAAGCAGGGACAGAGGAGGTCAGGCAGAAACCTGATGACTCCTGAGTAACAGATTTCTTCATCCTTCACCTTCCCCTCCCCCAGGTTAGCAGATCTCAGTGAGTGCCATTGCCAGCATGCTGAAAGAAGACGGGGGATTGATTCACAGTTCTCTTATCTTATTTGTCCACATGTAGAGGGACAGTTTCCCCATCTCCTCATTAGCCTTCTCCAGCAAGTTTCTACTTGAAGTATTTTCTCCTTGATCTGGGGATTCTGGAACCTGGCTATAATATTCCTGGGAGTTTTCTTTTTGGGGTCTTTTTCAGGAGGTGTTTGGTGGATTCTTTCAACCTCTATTTTGCCCTCTGGATCTAAAACATCAGGGCAGTTTTCCTTGAGAATTTCTTGAAGGGTGATTTCTAGGTTCTTTCCTTGATCATGGCTTTCAGGTAGTCCAATAATTTTTAAATTGTCCCTCCTGGATCTATTCTCCAGGTCAGTGGTTTTTCCCATGAGATATTTCACATTGCCTTCTAATCTTTCATTTGTTTGGATCTGCTTCACAGCATCTTGATTTCTCATAAAGTCATTAGCTTCCATTTGCTCCAGTCTAACTCTGAAGGAATGAATCTCCTCAGTGAACTTTTGAGATTCTTTTTCCATCTGGCAAATTCGACTTTTTAAGGCATTCTTCTCCTCATTGCCCTTTTGGGCCTCCTTTGCATTTGAGTTAGTCTATTTTTTAAGGTGTTGTTTTCCTCAGTCAGGCTGTTGACCCTCATTTCATACTTTTCCTGTATCCTTCTCATTTCTCTTTCCAATTTTTCCTCCACTTCTCTTATTTGATTTTTAAAGTCCTTCTTCAGGTCCTCTATGGCCTGCAACCCACTCATGTTTTCCCCTGGGGCTTTTGGAGCAGGACTTCTGACCTCACAGTCCTTTTCCTGCTCTATGCCCCCAAAATAGGAGTCTAGGGTTGGATTTTTCTGTTTCCTTTGCCTTGGCATGTTGCCACTTAATTACTTGACTTTTGGGCTTGTTGCCACACTATGGCTTTAAGGCCAGATAGAGGAATTTTCGTCCCGACCGTGTGGGGGGCAACTTCCGTTTCTGGCAAGCTGTAAACCCACCCACAACTTCCACCCTAGATCACAATCCAGATCCAGGGAGGTTAAAGCAAGAGCGATTACCCCCCAAGACTGATCGCTGGATCTCCCTACAAATTTGCAGGCTGGGAGCGGGAGCTGCCTCTGAAAACTACAAAATGGCGTTTTGTCCTCAGCAGCTTCTAGCCCCCGGGGGAGGGAGCCGACGCATTCCCTAATACCAGTCCCAAAGTCCATAGGACACTAACCTCTTACTTTGTCCCAGGCAAGTCTATGTTGATAATTCTGGAGTCGCCACAGCTCCTGGTGTTCTGGGGTTCCTCCAGCTGGCTGTTGGCCCTGCCGCCCTGGGGCTAAAACCTCGGCTCATGCGGACCTGGGCTCGGCTCGGCTCGGCTCCTGCGCTCTGCGCGCTGCACGCTGCCAGGTGCCAGACCGCTGCGCTGGTCCTTCCTGCAGGGCTGCTGGGCTGTCCTCAGCGGGAGTTTAGCTTCTCTGTGTCGTTCTGTGGGTGCTGGGGCTCCAGAAGTTGTTCAGAGTCCCCTTTTACATCGTTTGGGGGGAATGTGGGGGCAGAGTGGCTTGGATGAGCTGTTTCTACTCTGCCATCTTGGCTCCGCCCCCCCAGCAAGTTTCTATTTGGCATCTAAATCTAACCCCCTCTGGGGAATTTTAGAAAATTGCATCTATTTGTGTATGGTACACAGACTGACTCTGCTATTTAATTCCTTCCTTGTTATTAACCTTTATTTTATATATTAATTATTTTGCTATTTAATTTATATATCATATGTTTGGTCTGGCAGTAAAGAATGCACTGGATGGGGGCTCCTGTTATAAGTAGCACAAATGACTAATGAAATAATTTTATACCGAATTTGGAATGTCTACAAGGTCCAGGGTTGTTATGAAACCCATGTAACAAATACATTTTACAACCTCCAAAGTTTGTTATATCTGTTATCTAGTTGATGTGGCTACTTCTTCAGGGCAGCTAGGTGCCAAAGTAGATAGGAGCTCCAGGCTTAGAGTCATCAATACTCAACTTCCTGAGTTCAAATTTGGCTTCAAACACTTATTAGCTATGTGACCCTGGGTAAGTCACTTAAACCTGTTTGCCTCAGTCTCCTCAGCTGTAAAATGATCTGGAGAAGGAAATGGCTGACCATTCCAGTATTTTTGCCAAGAAAACTCCAAATGGGATCACGCAGAGTCGGACTGAAATGACTGAACAACATCAATGCTTCTTCAGGTTTCAGATTATAGTAACAACTTCTCAAACTGTGTGTTCTTGTTCATAGCTTTCCAATGAGCTAGCCAATGCACTAGAGGCTTTTCTCTGGTCCTTTTAGTACTTTCCAGACACCACTGCAGTCATACCCCTGAATCTGTATCTTCTACCTGTATAAAAGGGTCACTTTCTTTCTTTAGCCCTCTAGTCTTTGATGTTGTCTTTTAAGTCACCAAGGGTCTAAGGGTAAAGGATATAGACCCGGGTAATCTTAAAGTAATCTTAATATCAACTCCATTGTTTTCCAAATGAGAAAATAACGGGGAGATAATGTGACTTGCCAAAGGTCACACAAGTATTAGTATCATTGCTGGGATTCCAATATGACTCTGAACCTAACACTTTTCCCACAGTATCTCCAAGCCTCCTATTTAGATCATTATCGGTAATATTCTCCAACCAATTTACATTTATCACACATCTTTTCCTTTCCCTCTGGATTACTTACCAATTTGATTCCTCTGATATTAGGTGGTCTAACAGATAGATTGATCACCTTGAGTCAGGAAGTCTTGTTTAGTCATTTTTCAGTCATGTCTCACTCTTCATAACCTCTTTTGAGATTTTCTTGGCAAAGATACTTGGAGTGGTTTTCCATTTCCTTTTCCAGCTCATTTTACAGATAAGGAAATAGGGTTAAGTGACTTGCCCAGGGTCACAAATCAAGTAAGTGTCTGAAGTCATATTTGAACTCAGGTTTTCCTAACTCCAGATTCAGCACTCTTCTGACACTAGTTATGTGACTCTGGGCAAGTCATTTAACTACCATATACCTCAGTTTTCCCATCTGTAAAGTGGGAATAATAATAGCATTTGCCTCCCAGGGTTGTTGTGAGGATCAGATGAGAAATTTGTAAAGCATTTTGCAAATCTTAAAGGATATAAATGTTAGCTATTATTATTGTCATACTGTTCCCCATAGGGTTTTTTTTAATAGATATGAGAAAGCAGACATGTATATCTTTAGTCTTTAATTTCTTCATTTTTTTGTTTGTTTAGTGATATCAATTGTGATCTTTTCCATTCTCTTAGAATCTTCCTTTCTTTTAAGTATAATGAAAATAGATTTGGATATATCTAAAAGTGTGTGACCTTAATTCAACCCAATTCAGCAAATACTTATGTGCCTATTATACACAAGGCACAGTTAAATGTTGGAGATGCAGAGAAAACACAGATAAATAGCATATGTCAGGTCAGTCTGGGGACCCTGGATCTGTAGTCTCCCAGATTCCTGGACTGAAAGGAAGGGTTTAGACTTTTGAAGGGGTATTTGCATAAGTCAGATTCAAGAAATAGGACTGTGGATTTACCCAAACAATAGACTTGCCCCCAGGCAAGTGCTTTCTCCTTTTGCTCAGTGATCTGGGTAAATGGGAGAGACTTGGAGCCCTTTTACTTTGTGGGGGTGGGGAGCTTACCTTGGACAGTTTTGAGGAAAAAATTTACCTTTCTTTTTCCTTGAATGTCTTGGAGAGTACAACACCTGGGGTATTAGAAGCTTTCTTTCCCCTTCTCACTCCCATCTTCCGTAGGTAGTAGCATCTTGTAGCAGAGAAGTATATGATCACATTCAGTGCAGTAGAGTCCAGTGGCATAGTTGGGTCCAGTGGAGTTGATGAGAGGAGCTGAGAGGCTGGCACCTGGGGGATCATGCTTGGGAGTGGCGAATCTGAGGGCTGGTCCTAGAGCCCTGGTTCTTCCCCAAAAGTGTGCAACTGTACTCTAAACTGACCTTTCAGCCAAGCCTGAAAGTTCCAGGCAGTGGAGAACCACAATCCAATACAGGAGCAAGCCCAGAGATCTGGCTGACCAACTTACACAGAAGGAACTCAGGAAAAGCAACAATATTTGGAGAAGACAGAAAAAATACTAATGCAAGGGGCACTGGAGATGTAGGTAGTGTTGGCCAAGTGAAGGCCATTTCGCCTGTGAACCTATGGTTGTCCTATATTTCCAAGTCAATAAGCATTTATTATTACTAGCTAAGTGGCATAATAGAGAAGGCAGCTACATGGCACAGGTTTAGAATCAGGAAGACTCCTGTTCATGAGTTCAAATTCTGCCTCAGACACTTCCTAGCTGTGGGTCCCACTGGGCAAGTCACTTAAACCTGTTTGCCTCAGTTTCCTCATCTGGAAAAGGAAATGGCAAACCCCTCCAGCATCTTGGCCAAGAAAACCGCCGAAAAGGGGTCATGAAGTGTCAGAAGCGACTGAAAACGAGTGAACAACAATGTTTCAGGCACAGAGCCAATTGCCGGGGGATACAAAGAAAGGCAAAAGTTTCAAGCACCTTACAATTTGAAGAGGGAGGAAGACAACATAGTAATGTACAACAAAATAGGAAAGGGATAAACTGGAGATAGTAGAGGAAAGGCACTAGCCCTAATAGGCACCTGGCTTCCTGCTGAAGGTAGGTTTTTAGCTGGGACTTGAAGGAAGCCAGGAGAGAGGAATGAAGAGAGAGTATTGCAAGCATGGAGAACATTCAAAGAAAATGCCGGGTCTGGAGATGGAGTGTTTTGGGTGACAGGTATTTGCGGGGCAGTTTGCTACTATGACATTTCATTGAATATCTTTGTAATCAGCTCCAGGTGTCCCCTGACTGACTCTCCAGTGATGAACATGCAGGTGGGGGCTCTTGCGCTGTAGCGCTTTAGGAAGGCTGAGTTCTTTGAGTCTGAGGTAGTGGGACGGGGGCGTCCCCCAGCCCCTGCTAGTTGAGGGGTGCTCTACACACCACACACGAGTCACATAAATTCACAGGCTTGGGCTCTGGGCTTAGTTTGTAACTGCCAGGTGACTCCCAGGGCCCCAGGAGCCCTCGAGGGCGACGGAACTGGGCGGCTCAGGAACGTGCGGGGAAGCCCCCCGCCCCCGGGAGGAGGGGTGCTGAGAAGGGGAGGCCGCGCGCATGCGCCGCTCTGGAGGCTGCCGGAAGAACCGGGGTTGCGGGGCCGGCGGCCGCCAGTGCCGGCCGGCCGGGGCTACAGGATGGGCGGCGGGGGCGCTGTGACGGCCGAGCCGCAGGAGCCAGAGCTCCTGGAGCCGGCGCTGCAGGCTCTGGAGGAGGAGTCCCTGCAGCTGAGCGGCCGCCTGGAGGAGGAGGCGGCGACAGCGGACGCGGACCCGGCCCCTCCGAAGCCCGCTGCTCGCGGTTGCTGCCCTTGCGCGGTCCCAAACGAAGACCCGGGTGAGTGCAGCGGGCTGTCCCCGAGGTCCCGGCCCGGGGGGAGGCTGGGGCGGCTGGCGACCCACGGACGGAACATCCAGACCCCCGCAGGAAGGGTGCGGAGCCCGGGAGGGCTGTGCCTGCCTGGGGACCTCCCCCGGAGCGGTGCTGGTCCCGGCAGCCAGACCCCTGGCGAGAGCGCGTGAGCGCCCCACGCCTGAACTTGAACTTGACCAAGTGAGGTCAAGTGCGCTGGTGGCAGCGCGTCGGGAGCCCATTCTCCCCCTGCGCGCGTGGCGCGGGGAGCCCCCAGCCCCCGGGGCGAGGGGTCTGGGCAGAAATGGGGCGGGGGGCGGGCGAAATCATGCAGTTGTCTGTTAGCTGGGGGTGAACGCCACAACGCTGCTTGCTTCGCAGACCCCTGCCCCTGCTTAGAAACAGTTATCCCTCTTTTCCAGTCTCCAGAATTAGTTTCAGTAAGAGCATGGATGGAGCACCCAGTGAGGTACCGCATAACAGAAATACCGAAAGTAGAAGAAAGGCTATGGAGTGTATGGGATTCGGCTGGAAGGCAGTGGGAAAAGTATTAACAGATGCTTTATAGAATGTATAGAACGAAATTGGAAGACCCTTTGCTTGTAGTATGCAGGATGGAAAGACAGGTGTGCTGGGAACAGACCTGAGTTTTTGCCCTACCAACTAATTTTGTGACCTTGGATCACTCACTTCCCTGTTCAGGCATGGTTTTCTCGTCTATAAATAGGCAAGTTAGAATAAATACTTGTTGGTTGGTTGGGTTATATGGTCCCTACAACTAGTGTCTTCCAGATCTTGTTATGGTCCATAACCCCATTCCTCCTGGACAAAGATGGGGTGTGTGGTTGAGGTGTGGCTTGTCCTTTGACTCTACAACTCACTAGTTTGCCATCTTATCAACCTAACAATTGACTTCCAGTATCAGGTTCCAAACTCGTAAAATTATTTATATTTATTGCTGGCAACTACTTAATAACTTTATAGTTTTTCTCTACCATGGCATAAAGCACACAATTGCTTATTCTGTGAAATCATATGGTAAGATTTAATTATCTTTTTGGAAGATAATAATGACCACTGCTTCATTTCAGAAATGATTTACTGTATTCCCAAATGGTGGAAGCTAAATAATCACGTTAAAATGCAGGGTGGACCTTCGGCTTTCTTCCCCTCCCCTTGGTGAAGGTTCCAGGTCCACAGGCATTACAAAACATTGGGCCTGTTTTGGGACTTTTTCAATGTATCCATCAAGTGTGCTGATTTTTTTTCTCCTTAAAAAATGCAGTTTGTGATATGGTAAGAGGTAGGGAAGGGATACTGGGAATAACTATGATGATGTAAAAAACAGAAGATAGGATGAAAACTTTAAAACCAGAAGGTGTCCCAAAAGCCTTAGTGCACTTTTAAGCATTAATAGTTTAAAACTTCACCAAGACTTTTGGGACACCCTTTGCTTAGGGTTTCAGTAGTCATTTTTAATAAACAACATTTAGTAGGTTTATTGAAACTACTCAGGTTGAAGCAATAGAGGCTCTTTGGTTGAAACAAAAAATCATTCTGGAAAACAAACCTTAAAAAGTTTAAGATTAAATGTTCTTACAGGTTGTTTTTTCTCTCTCTCCTTCCCACATATGGCAAACTTATGTTATTTCCACAAATCTTTTAAAAAAAGTTTTATCTTAAAAAATGGATAATCTAATTGAAGTTCTTTGTAAATGTGAGCATTATAATAATAGATGAAATTTATAATAGAGTGCTTTGACTTAACTTCACCACATTACTTTTATTATTTGGTTTCAAGCATTGTTCTAGAAGAATGTTCTCTCCTATTCAAGTAAAACACAGAAACACATTACAAAGCCAAATGCTACTTTAGGTGATCTCCACCACTGCTCCCCTCTGTTACTGCCAGTAATTGAAATGTGAATGTAGTTTGGCAAGGTCTGAACAGTCCAGGCTGTTCATTCCTCTTCTGCTTGATCACTCAGGGCCTTCCACAACTTTTCCCAGACTACCTTGATAAACGTTTTGCCAAATTCAGTTTGTCATTAATTGTTATTAATTAAATAACTACATTATATAGTATATAAATAATTAATTATTAATTACATGCCTATCATATGGAAAATGTTCTTTTAAGTGCTAAAGGAGATACAGAAGTACTCAAGGCTCCAGTCTTTGAGTTTACAATCTACTAGGGAGGAAGATGAGCCACTCCATCCTTCTTTGTCTCATTCAGCCTTTCTAAAACCTAGCACTCTTGGAAAGGCCCGATTGTAGTGCTTCCACCTTCATTAAGTTTTCTCTGATCATTCTAGTTCCCAGGAGTCTTTTCTCATTGAGCTCTGATAACACTGTATCACTTGTTTGGCCGTTGGATGCCTTGTGACATCTCTTGTATTGCCTTCCAAGTTATTCTCCAAATGTTCTCTAGTCGTTTAATGTGCCTATCGATTATCATCCCAGCCAGATCTGAAGCAATTTCAGAGGGCAGTGATAATTTGGTGAGGGGCTTATTAGTGCCTGTGGCTTTGAATATGATTAATCCCCATCCACTCCTACCCACCCACTCCCCTCTTGACTTCTTGGCCCTGTTACAATTCTATTATATTTGTGTGGTGTGTGATTAGAGCCAAAATTTAAGTTAAAAAGAATTTCTAATGAAGTTAAAATATTTCTTGAAGAAAATGTAATAAAAGTAGGCATTAATGACTAGAACTATGGAATTACAGAAAAGGGGAAATATTTCTATCCTAGGGTTGTTGTTTTTTTCTTTTTTCTTTTTCTTTTTCCTGTTCTAATCCAGGAGTTCAGGCTCCATGAATGTTTTTCTTTTAAAAAGAATCTATTTTTTTTTTAGTCCTGAAATATGAAATTTCAAAAATGTAATCTCTAAGTGCCAACCACAACTGAGGGTATGTATTTCACACCAGTTAATTTCCAACAGTCTTTAAATTTCATTCTTCTGGGATGAACTGTGTCTAGTTTTTGTTTTCATACAGAATATAAATTAGGGGGGTTTGGCTACATACATTAATGACTGCTACCTACAAATTAGTCTGCAGTCAAATTTATGCACACAGTGACTTATATAGGGAGAAAACTCATTATTAAATACAAATGACAATTTTTTAGAAATGTCCTTGGAAAATCTGTTTTCATGATTATACTTACAGACCAGGCTGTGAATTACCTCACTCATAAAAAAAAGTAATGGTCTTCAAAAGTTGAAATATATATGAAAGCTCTTTGGTATTTAGAGTTGTAAAGTGCCTTATACATTTATAGAAATAGGGCAGTTGTTTGTTGTTGGGTTTTTTTTTTTAACAGAGTACTAGCAATATCCTTAAGCAGTAGTGTTTAGTGGCTAACCCTGTACATTCCTGTTTTGAAAGTTATAATTCCTGTTTGCAAAATTTACCATGTGGTTGGCTTTCCACCCCTTACTTGGAGAACTGAGGGTTATATGAAATTGTTGTTTCTTACATAACTTCTTGTTTCTTACATAATTGTGAAGTCCATCAAGGCAGCTGCACTTGAAAATCTAAATGGTTTTATTGTTACTAGTTTTATAAATTTGTGGTACTTTATGTTCTATCTTATCCCTACTTGTGCCACAAATTATACTACTACTAGGGAGAAGACCCTTGGCTATTGCTACTATCCCCCCACCCCTTTTATAGGAATATAAAGGGATATAGACATTTATGGTTGAGTTTAAAGTTCATGATCAGGAAAGGAACCAAGAATCTGTAGTTATAGATTTAGAGCTGGCAGGAATCAGTCTGGTTCAACCTCATCATTTTATAGATGAAGGAACCAAGACAGGTCCCATAGGTAGAAAGTAGCAGAGAGATTTGAAGCCAGGTTTTCTGACTTCAAATCTACTTTATATAAACTTTAGATAATATAAAGTCATATAAATTTTTGATAATAAAAAGTCAAATCTCATTTAAATAAAAATGAAATAGTTGTGTACTTATGTGAAAGACATTATAATTGGCTCGATGGGAATTAGAAAGAAGTATAGGATTATCCTTTGGTTGTCAAGGCTTTTACTGTCTACCCAGGAGATAAGACCTGGAGACAAGCAAAGCTAAATTTAACATTTCAAGATAACTGTAGAAAGGATCTCTGTTTATTAGCTAATGCTGCCTCCTAGTGTTGCTAAAGTGATTCCTTGCCTTGCATAGAGTACTTTTATGAAATACATTTTTGTTTTAACACATAGTAGTTAGAGAATAATTCTTGCATTTGAGAGGCTGTAAATACATGTTTTCAGAAGGGCTAATGGAATTTTCCCCTGCCTTGTTGCCATACCATTTTTCAGGGATTTTCCTGTCATCTTGGCAAGGAGCTTCCTGGTTTTACGCCACAGACAATGTGAGGAGTGAATGGTATTTCTGTAATTTTAAAAAATGACTATTTACAAATACAGACATGGGGAAAGTTGATGCTTGGGATAGTGAGTGGATGACTTAAAAGGTAAAGTTTGTGAACTCATTTACCTTTTGAATATTCCCCAAATTTCTAACTGAAATAACCATTTGTAATTAATAGAAGTACTTATGAAAACAAAAACTAATTGGAATTTCATCTTTTTTTCAGAAGCTAAGAAGAAAGCTACCTGCCCTGGACTTGGCTTGTTTTATACATTATTGTCTGCCTTCTTTTTCTCAGTGGCCTCTTTATTAGTAAAAAAAATACAAGATATCCATTCATCAGAAATTAGTGCATTTCGATGTGTGTTCCAAATGTTATTTGTTCTTCCTTGCTTAATATACAAAAAGTAAGTATTACTTTTAACTGTAAAATGAGGGACTTAATTTTTCACTATTGTGAAACCTAAAATTTGTCTTTTTGTCTATAGAATATTCATTGACTCCATTAACATTGATCAGTAATCTTTTGGTCGGTGTTCCTATCCATTACCAATTTTCACTGTGTCTTATACCAGTAGAATATATCTGCCTGTAGGAGATTTCCCACCCTGATTTCCATTTAAGCCAAAAGAAAATACAGTGCAAACTTTTTTATTTTTGTACACCCATAAAGTGGGAAAGGGGAGTTATAAACAAAGGGGTGGGAAAAGGGAACAAACATATTTCAAGATCCTACTGTGTACCAGGCACTGTGCTAAGTACTTTACAAATATTATCTCTATCTTTTTTGCTTTTTGGAGGGGGGAAGGTAGGGCAGTTGGGGTTAAGTGACTTGCCCAAGGTCACATGGCTAGTAAGTGTTAAGTGTCTGAGGCAGGATTTGAACTCAGATCCTCCTGGCTCTAGGGCTGGTGCTCTGTTCACTGTGCCACCTAGCTGCCCCTATTCTATGATTTCTTATCTGTTAATATGTTCATCTGTTTAATCTGTTAATAATAATGACAGCATCAATCGGTCAATAAACATTTATTAAGTGTACTTTGGATACCAAAAGCAGCTATAAAGACAACCCCTGCCCTTGAGGATCTTACAATCTAATGTCAGCTCCTTAAAGGCAGGGATTATTTTCTCTATTTGTGTCCCTAAAGTACACTGTAGACATGTAATAAATGCTTACTTGTTTGATATATCAGCATCTTTGTTGATCGTGATGATTGTAGTCAATCTTCAACTCCTATATATTACAGAAAGTTTTCCAAACTGTGTAGTTGGATTTAAAATCAATAGTTGATCAAGTGGTTCTGGCTAAAACATTTTCATTCTGCAATCCTTTTCCATTTTACATCTCATATTTTCTGTCGTATTAGCCTCTCTTGTAGAACACACCCTCCCTAGATACACATCTAGCCACCAGTCCATATTACTCATATATAAGTTTCCTTTACAGAGGATCTGAAATTTGCAGATCATTGCTGAGTTAATGTAACATGCTTTTCTTTATTTTAATTTACAGAACGGGGTTTTTGGGACCAAAAGGCAAGCGAGTTTTCCTTTTTCTCAGGGGAGTCTTTGGTTCCACAGCGATGATCCTTCTCTACTATGCTTTCCAGTTAATGCCCATCGCTGATGCCACCGTTATCACATTCACTACACCAGTTTTCACTTCCCTATTTGCTTGGATATATCTCAAGGAAAAATATAGTCTTTGGGATCTTTTCTTCACTCTCTTTGCAATTGCTGGTGTGGTACTTATCGCAAGACCACCATTTTTGTTTGGCTACAACACTGCAGGAATAGAAGAAAACCATTCCTATCACCTCAGAGGAGCATTAGCAGCTGTAGGTGGTGCGATGTGTGGTGCTCTGACTCTTGTTATACTAAGAAAGGTGGGGAAATCTGTGCACTATCTGCTGAACATTTGGTATTATGTAGTGATTGGACTATTGGAATCCATCATCGTACTCATTGTAGTGGGTGACTGGCGTCTACCTCATTGTGGTTTAGATAGACTGTTTTTGGTATTAATAGGACTTTTTGGGTTGGGGGGGCAGATATTTCTCACTAAAGCAGTTCAGATAGAAAAAGCAGGGCCTGTGGCCATAATGAAAACAATGGATGTAGTCTTTGCTTTCCTACTTCAGATTATTTTCCTTAATAAAATGCCAACGTGGTGGACAGTGAGTGGTGCCCTTTGTGTGGTAGCCAGCAGCTCTGGAGCTGTCATTCGAAAATGGTGTGAGAGTTCCAAAGTGAGACAGCAGTGCTAAGAGAGACTTGTCAGGTAGAACTTCATCCCAATAACACAGAAAATTTTAAGGTGTATTTTTATTAATTGGTCATGTAGTTTATAAGTTTAATAATAGAAGTATAATTTTTGAAAACAGCATATGTTTTTAATAGTTTTAAGTAACTTGGTTCGTTTGCTGTGCCTGGTATTATGAATTTTATCAAAAGAAAAAAATTGATTCAAGTTTTTTCATGACTGGAACAAAAAAAGTACATGTATAACGGTTTTTAAAAAAAAACTTATTGTCTTTATTTGTGGGCACCTGGGTAGGAGAGGGAATTAAGGATATTTTGAGTAACATGAGGGCTAAATTAGCATTATATTAATTAAGTGAACAAGTATTTACATTCATAAATTTTAACATACTAAGCAGAAACTTAAAATAGAAGTCTTGATTTTTTTTTAATAGTGCAAATCTATTTTTTTTAGACCAAAGCCTAGCTCTATAAAGTGCCTTTCCATGCTAATACTAGAATTTAAACAGACAACAGCTTCACATTTTTTTAAAAGGCAAAAAGTCCTTGAATCAAATTTGGCCAAATGTTTAAGTAGCCACAGTAATTATAGCTACAGCCTACAATTTTCATTTTCCTATGTTTTTATGTAAAACTACATTCAAATTTTAATGTTTATGGTCTCTTATCTTAGTTTTTCAAATCGTAAAGGGGTAAAACGTGGCATATTTTAGTCACATTTACAGCCTTACGTGATTTCTTCTCCAGAAAAGATAGTTTTCTATATATATCTGTTCTAAATATTTAAAGCAATACCAAGTGGAAATCTCTCAGGATTTTAGGTAACTTTTTAAAATCACTTTTTACAATAACCTCTAAACCAAAAATATGGCTTAGAGAACTTTGGTGTACTTTTAAAAGCCAACTTTTCTAAGCAACATTAGTCATCTTAATTTGTGAGAGAAAGCAAACTTTTTTTCCAATGGAATTGGAATGTGGTTCCTTATTTTTTTTTATGTCAGAACCTTTTGTCATTATCTTCATGACACTTTGAATGGAAAAAAATAAATATTTCACTGCACATAAAAATGATGGATAAATATTTGCTGGTATGTTATTATATGTTATATGTATTAAGTCCATTTAAGTTAAATGGCACCAAAGGTTTAAATAAAACATTTCATATGTAGCATTCTGTCAAGCCAGAATTTGCCATGCCTTCAAATGGAAGAAACTGTAATATCCAGAAGACCACTGAGTAGCTTACTTGCTAAGTAACTTAATGTAAGATGATCGGATTTGGGACTGGAAGACCTGATTTTCAGTTTTGGTTTTTGCTGCTCATAATTTTTGAGCCCAGGCCAGGTCCCTTACCTCTGGGCTTTTCATTTCTTCACCTTTAGATCTTCTAGCTCCAAATCTTATGAAAGTAATGTAACCACTGTGTTGGTCCTAAGCACCTCTCTAATGAGTATGTGATGGCATTTAACTCCTTCACTACCCCAAGCTGACTTTCCTGTTGGCATAACCCTTAAGCCACTGAGTTGGAATAATCATGTAAAAACTGGGATTTCAGAAATGATCAAATCCATGGATTCTCAGAGTATGATCTGAGGCATTCTGAGACCCTTTCAGGGGGTCTGTGGGTCAAAACTAATTTTATAAAAGTATTTTTAAGTATTTTAAGATGTGTTGATTTCTGATATGATGTCAATAGATAGAACCTTCATAAAACTCTTTGGGGGTCCTCACTAATTTTTAAGAGTCTAAAAGAGTCCTGAGATTCAAAAGTTTGAGAAGCCACTGACCTATTGTTCTGCCTCTATCCCTTGTTCCCCATCCCCTGACATATCCAGAGAGAGGATTTGACTTGCCCTCAGGTCTTTTTACCTATCATATTTACCTCTCAATACCATGATGAAAAGCAAGGTAAGTAAACCACTCTATACTCTACCCAAAGGTGAATTAAGCCTCATAGGGAACAAACTGATAAATATGTTATCCTATTCTGGGTCCCCTGGGATCCTGAAAGCTAAGTCACTGTGAACTCACACGTGGAAATTTGATTTTATCAGTGTAATTTAATCACTAGGAGACGATGATGAAAAGTTACCGTCTCTCCAAACTTTTGCTTCAGTACTCCATTCTTGGAACTCTGAAGAACTTACTTTAGAGCTTGTGATTTTTTTTTTTTAAAGAAGGGCTTATATTGTTTAAAATATGCAAAGGCCTATGTATTATAAGGCTATTTTTTGGCATATGTATTTTGCAGAGATTGTTACTATTTCTTAGAAAATAAAATATTTTAAGAAGATGTTTTTATTTCATAAGCACTAATAAAAATAAATATTAAAAACAAGCATGCTTTCTTTTTCATGAAATAACAAATGCCTGATTTTTAAACTATAAACTCCAAATGGAAAATAGTTGAATTATCAAAAACTGTAACTTTGAATGGCACATGAGGTTTTTTTATTTTTTGCTAACAATGAGCTGCTTTGGCAAATTCATCCACTGTTTCAATAGTCATTGTAGCTGACATTGTACTTGACTGGACAGAAGAATAACTGCCTATTGGACCACAAAGCCTCCCTCCCATTATGCTGTAGGGAAGGACTGCCTGGCCAAACATCTCCTGAACTCCCAAGTTATTCTCCAGACTTTCTCAGAACTTCAGAGTTGGAAGGGACCTTAATATATCTAGTCTGTGCCTGAAAAAGGAATATGTTTGATGTCAGGGTCAATAAGTGGTTATCCAGTCTTTGCATGAATAGCTCCTGTGAGGGGAACCTCCTGGGACCAGAGGGTGGGAGGTGTTAGGGAAGGGAATACACAGAGAAGTTACATGACTTGGCAGGGGTCACACAACTAGTAAATGTCTGATTCTGGATTTGAGCTTGGGTCTACTTGATTTCAGACCCAACACTTCATTGTGCCACCAGCACCACCCATTATGAAGTAGCTTATTTAGATCTTAGAAAGCTCTAATTACGTTTTTTTCCTGACAGCAAGGTTAAATTTGCCTCTGTCCTTTTTACCAGTTGCTTTCAGTTCTGCCATTTGATACCAAAGAGAGTAAGTCTAATCAATCACATGGTTGCCTTTCAAGTCCTTGGAGACATTTTCTTATGCCTTCTCTCTTCCAGCTTATTAGGACATCCTATGTCCTTCAGTTCATCCTCTGGTGGTACTAGAGGCCCTTCACCATGCTGGTTGCCTTCCTCTAGGCAGTTTATCAATCTTTATTGAAGCAAGGGAAAGCAGTGGATAGAACGTGGGGTCTCCTGACTCTAGCTGTGTAACCAAGTCACTTAACCTCTGCCTCAGTCTCCTCTTCTGTCAGATGGGGTAATAATAGCACCTACCTCCCAGGGCTGTTGTATCAAATGAGGTAATTATTAAATGCTTAGCACAGTGCCTGGGAAATAGTAGGTGCTATATAAATGTCAGCTATAATGATGATGTCCAGAGCCCATCACAGTGTTCCTGATGAGATCTGGTCAAGGCAGAAGATAGTGGGATGATCACTTCCTTTGTTCTCTTAATATTGCTGAAAATCAGAATAGCTTTTTCCCCTTGACATGTTGCACTGCTAACTCATATTAACCATATGAGATAACATTTATTTATTTATTTGTTTGTTTGTTTGTTTGTTTGTTTTGCTTTTTTTGGAGGGAGGAGGGCAGGGCAACTGGGGTTAAATGACTTGCCCAAAGTCATACTGTTAGTAAGTGTGTCAAGTGTCTGAGGCCAGATTTGAACTTAGGTCCTCCTGACTCCAGGACTGGTGCTCTATTCATTGCATCACCTAGACGCCCCTGAAATAATATTTATAAAGTACTTAGCACAGTACCAGACACCTAGTAGGTATTATATAAAGTCTTATTCCCTTCTTTTCCCTCTTCAATTCTCCCTTTTTTTATCCTTGTGAAGTTAATTCTTTGAGTCCATGGGTAAGACTCAAGTATTTATCTCTACTCAATTTTATCTTCAGTTCAGCCCAATGTACTAGCCTGTCAAGATCTTTGGCGGCAGGAACTGCCCTTCTATTTTCTTTGTATCTCCAGTACCTGGCATGTTATATACCTAATAAATGCTTATTGATTGATACAATTTAGGATACAGCCAAAAAATTAGTAGCAGCAATCATTACTAATATTAATATAATGAATGTTGATATATAGTTGCTCTATATTAATGTATATTAATATATTAATCTTTGGTTGACTACATCATGAAATGACTATACAATTATAGTCTCTATAGAAAACATACCCAACTTACCTTTTCCTAGCTATCCCAGGGCTATATATACATATATCTCCTCCAAATGTCTATTTCTATTGATGATTTCTCCTTGCTCATGTTTAAGGCCCCAGAATTAGAGCTGATTCTTCTACTTTCCCCTCCATATCCAATCAGTTACTATTCTATTTCTACAGTATCCCTTACACATATCCCATCTCTTTACTCACTACCATCACCCTTGTTTGGGCCTATATCACATCTTGTCAGAGAAGAACCTCTTAATTAGTGTTACCCCTTTCAGGCTCTCCCCTCTTAACTGCCAAATAAGGCACAAACCTGGCCCTTTCACTCTCCTGATCGAAAACCCTCAGTGGCACTTTCTTCATTTCCTTGAGGATAAACACCAAGCTCCCTTAGCCTGCCCTTTACAACCTTCCATAATTATAGTCTTATAGCCCAGAGTTTATCTCATCCTGCCCTTTCATTTCACAGGTAAGGAGTTAACTGAGGCCAGAAAAGCTAAGTGATTTGTCCAAGCTGATAAAGGATGGAAAGTGACAGAGCTGGGATTATAACCCAAATCCCCTGACTTTCTCAGTATCACACAGTATCTGAGACCATATTTGAACTGACATCTTCCTGACTCCCAAGTCCAGTGCTCTCTTGGCTGCTTCACCTAGCCATCATCATCACAATAACAGTAGCTAGGACAATACTCTTTTGCTTTAGACTTTGTATCCCTAACACCCAGCACAGGACTTGGTACATTTTAGGCACTTAATAAATGCTTGCTTCTTCCTTCAGATGCTCTAATTTCTGTTTGCCTCTTTAAGACTCCATGCCAGGCTGCAAGCATTTTCTCCCTGGTCAGACATTCCTGATGCACTTTCCTCTTTGCCCTCATAGCCCCCTAGCCAATATTAGACTAACCTGTTTACAATAGAGTCTATGCTCCCTGAGGGCAAGGGTAATTCCCCTGTCTTTGTATCCCCATTAGTTATCAGAGTATTTTGTACTTGGTCGACACTTATTAAGCATTAGTTGAATTTAATACATATCCTTATGCCTTCACATATGGGTTGTTGCTGTTTAACTCTTTCAATTGTGTCTGATTCTTTGTGACCACATTTGGGATTTTCTTGGCAAAGACATTGGAGTGGTTTCCCATTTCCTTCTCCAGATCATTTTACAGATGAGGAAACTGAGGCAAACAAGCTTAAGTGAATTGCCCAGGGTCACACAGTTATGTCTGAGGCCAGATTTGTTCTTCAATGAATTCTTTTTGGGCAGGTGACCATTTGACATTACTCTTTAGGTTAGAAGAGGGTTTCTTTGCTTCAGTTTCCTCCTCTGAAGATGAACTCTGATCTTCTCTATTCCCATAGGAGCTCTCTATGGTTGAATTCTTTCTCCTTTGCCTGTGCATTTTTTGGGGGGAGGTAATAATTTAGTTTTTATAATCATCACTAGTCCTGAAGTATGGGGGATGGTGCCTCCGGTCTCTGATTCTCTTCAGTTCTCCCCTCTGGCCTTGAATTCAAACCAAGACCTCCAGCCTCCTATAAGTACTCACAGTCAGGGGCTTTCTGCCCTACTGCTTCAGCACTCACCATGCATACATGCTCTTTCCCTCTTGCCCCCTCCACTTTTCTCAGCACAATTGGGTCTAGAATTCCTTGTCAGCAGAAGTTTCCTTGATATGCTCCAGCTCAGACACCCAATTGCCCTCACTGTCACGGGTGGTGATGGTGGGGTGCCTGTGGCAGGGCCAAGGCAGTCTCTCTAACCAACTAACTAACAACTGCTTGTTGTTTAAGCAGCTAACCACCAGTTGTTAAAGCAGGCCCCTAGACTGGAGGTGTTTATTCTTCACAGGGATGAAATCTAATCCTGGGATTTTTCTTTAGGTCTCTGGTTATCCCAAGAGGATCCTTGTTCTGCCCCTACTTTTATTTGTTTCACAGCTCTGTGTTTGCCCAGAGGTGATATTTTATCTCTTTTGTGGAGGAAAATCTTAATTTTCTGACCTATTCCATCATCTTCTCAGAATCCTCTCCTCTGAGGCCAGATTTGAACTCAGGAAGATGAGTCTTCCTGAATCCAGGCCTGACATTCTATCCACCAAGGTGCCACGTAGCTGCCCTCATATGTGGGTATATACACACATACACACATATTCTAGATCTATAAATGATTGGTTTTTTCAGCATCCTAACTTCCCTGTAGGTTCATATACTCCTCATCTCCAGATATTATCTCATTTGGCCTGTCTCCCAGGTTTCTGTGTTCCAAACCTGAACTGGACCTTCTCTTACTTTCTCTGTTGATTCTCCAAATGTATCATCTGTCATCAGAAGAGCTCTAAGATGTCAGATCCTGGATTCCACCCGTTCCCCAGTCTACAGTGTGCCAGAGAATAGATAGCATCAAGTGGTTGATTCTGGGAAAGGAACTAGGACCAGACTTCTAGCCAGATTATGTGATAAGGTGGTCAAGAAGCCAGCAGACCAGCACAGATAGCAGAAGTGAGAGCAAGCCAGGTGAGAGCAGCAATGTACATAAGCAGGCAGGGAGGTATTGGCTACCCTGGAAGACACTACTAGAAGGTACAAAGACAAGATGAACAGGTTGCTGGAATCCGGGAAATCCATGGGAGTCAAAGGGATAAGGCAATAATGTGCAAGAGAAGAGGAATACAAATCATTTTCCATAATACTCCATTACTGGGGCAGCTTCCTGCCCCTGCTTCCATGGTTTGCTGCAAAGTCTGTCACATTGTGTTTCTCTCCACCAGAACTCGTGCCCTCACCTTATAGGACTTTGAACTGAAATTCAGTCAGTAAACCTTTATTAAGGTTTCAGGCACTGTGCTAAGCACTGAGAGTACAAAGAAAGGCAAAAGACAAGTGTCTCTGCTCTCAAGCCCCTCACAGCCTAATGAGGAAGACAGCATGCAAACTACCATATGCAAATAAGATATTGACAGGATAAATCAGAGAGAATCAAGAGGAAAAGCACTTCATCAAGGGGGCACAGAAAATGCTTCTTGCAGAAGTGGAACTTTAGCTTAGACTTGAAAGAAATCAGAGAAAGTAGGAGGCAGAGATGACAAAAAGAGAAAGAGGGACTGAGTGAGGGAGAAAGGAAGGAAGAGAAGAACGGGAGGGAGAGAAAGAAAGGGGGGGGAGAGAGAGATGGGGGAAAGAGAGGGAGAGATGGAATGTGTCATATATGAGGAATAACGAGGAGGCCAGTGTCACTGGATCACATGGAGGGGAGTAAGGTATAAGAGGCCTAGAAAGGACGGAGAAGGCCAGGTTATGAAGGGCTTTGTAAATCAAACAGAAGATTTTCTATGTGATTCTGGAGGCAACAGAGAGCCAATGGAGTGGATTAAATTGGATGAGGGGATTACTGGGAAGTGACATATTTGACAGTTGAGTGGAGGATGGACTAAATTGGAGAGAGCCTCGAGGAAGAGAGCCCAATTAGCAGACTATTTATAATAGTTCAGGTGTGAGGTGATGAGTGCAAGATGGGGGCAATGTCAGAGGAGAGAAGGAGTGGGTAGGGAAGATGTTAAAAAAGTAGAAAAGACAGGCAATGGATGGGATATGGGGGTAGTGGTGAGAGAAAGGGAAGAGTGGAAGATGACACCTAGATTTTGAGCCCAGATAACTGGGAAGATGGCAGTACCCTCCATAGGAACAAGGAAGTTAGGATGAGTTCAGTTTTAGAAATGTTGACCTTATGATGTCTACAAGACATCCAGTTTGAGAAGTCCCATAAGCAGATAGAAAACATATTTATATTCCTTCAAATTTTCTAACTTTCCAGTCCTCAGTCTTCTCAATTTCCATCATGTTGGCCCCTAATGCACCCCACTACACACAAATACACCCTTCATCCTGTTGTCACCCACAAATGTTCCACCTCTTTTAATCAATTCCAAAATTCTTCATCTGATCACAATCTTTTATTGTTCCATCTTTCACTATATCTTATAACTCCTAACCTAGTTCTTCCTCCTCAAGTAGGACTTCTCATTCCTCTGTCCCTCAATACTTTCCCATCTTATCACCCATGACCTATTTACACTTTCCTCCCTTCCCAGACTCTAACCCTTTGGTGAACCAGTTCACCTTTAGCCCATTCTCTATACTCAATCCCTTATCTACTTTTGTCCTATTACCAACCCCATTTTAGCAAACACCAACCCTATATTACTGTCATAATGCCATAATTCTTTGCTCTTACTCATGCACTATTGAGCAGAGCTGGAGGAAGTAGAAAAACATCACTGATGCAAATTTATGTCATCTACTCTCAGCTAAACCCCCATAACAGGAAGACAATACTTAATATTCCTTTCTAATTGATTCTCTTAGGGAGGCTAGGTGGTGCAGTGAATAGAGCGCCAGCCCTGGTGTCAGGAGGACCTGAGTTCAAATCTGGCCTCAGACACTTAACATTTACTAGCTGTGTGACCTTGGGCAAGTCACTTAACCCCAATGCCCTGCTTTCCCCCCTCCAAAAAGCAAAAAAATTTTTAAAAACCTACTTGATTCTCTGTCCAACTCACGACAGTTGCTATTCCATACCTTTTTTATCATGGTACCTCCTCACCTGAGGATCTTACCTTATACTTCACCAAAAAATAGAGGTCATTCTCCATGAGCTACCCCTTCTCCTTTTATATCCTCTTGATATCATTCCCAACTATTTCTTACTTCATGCCAGTCTAATAAAGAAGTAGTTCTTCTCCTTGCCAAGGCCAGCCCCCTCAATACATCCTTGATCTCATCTCCTCTTTTGTTTTCCAGGAAATTTCCTCACCTTCATCCCCTCTCTGTCTAATCTTCAATTTTCCCCTATCTATTGGGTTCTTTCCCTGTTGCCTACAAATATAATACATTTCCCCCATTAAATAAAACCCTCACTTGATCCTACTGTCACCTCTATCATCCTAAATCTCTTGAAAAAAGTCATCTTTACTTGATGCCTTCACTTTCTTTCCTCTCACTTCTTCACTGTCTGCAGTCTGGCTTCTGACCACATAGTTCAACTGAAATTGCTCTCTTCTCTCCATTTTGGTTGATGTTTCTCTCTCATAGTTCTCCAACCTGTCTTCTAATGGCTTCATTGTGGTCTCCTTCTCTGGATCTTAATCCTTGTCATACTTACTGCTGTGGATATCCCCCAAGGCTCTGTTCTGGACACTCTTCCCTTTTCTCTTTAGAGTCACTATCTTATTTGGCTATCTCATCAGCTCTCATGAGTTCAGTTCTGATCTCTACACAGATGATTCCCAGATTTAGAAATCCAGCCCTCATTCCTCTTCTGAACTCCAGTAGCACATCACCAAGTGCCTCCTAAGCATCTTGAACTGACTGTCCCTTCATCATCTCCAACTCAACATGTCCAAAACAATTCATCTTCTTTCCCTCAAAACCTTCCCTCCCTTCTGAGCTTCTCTATTACTGTTGAGGTTAGGACCAATCTCTCAGTCACCCAGGTTCACAACCCTGGCCTCCTCCTTGACTTCTTACTCTTACTCACCCTACATATCTGATCATTTGCCATATCCTTTCCTTTCAATTTTCACATCTCTTATGTAAGTCCCTTTGTCTCCACTTACACACTCTCCACCCTTGATCAGGCCTACATTACTTTTAAACTGGACTGTTGCATTAGCCTTCTAATTGGTTCCTCTGATTCTTCTCTCTCCTTACTCCAATCCATCCTCAGAGCTGCCATGTGTAGATCTGACCATGTCAACCCCTGCTCAATAAATTCCAGTGACTGTTACCTTCAGGATCAAATATAAATGTATATGTAGATATGATATGTAGGGTGAGTAAGAGTAAGAAGTCAAGTAGAAGGCCAAGGTTGTGAACATGTATGACTGGAAGATTGGTACTGCCCTCAACAGTAATAGGGAAATTCAGAAGGGAGGATTTTGAAGGAAAGATAATCTGGCCTTTTCCTACCTTTCTAGGCTTCTCACACTTTATTTCACTCTGATCCACCTATACTGCCCACCATGTTTTTCTTTGTACATAATACTCAATAATCTCCCATCTACATGCTTTTGCATTGGCTGTCCCTCATTCCTGGCATGCTATCTCCCTCCTCACCTCTGTCTATTGACATCCCTGACTCCCCTCAAGTCCCAGATCAAACTCTACTTTCAATAGGAGAACTTTCCCAGTCCCCTTGTCCCAATCTCCTTCCTTTGGTTACCTTTCTTCTTTGTTGGTATTTTGTACATACCATATATTTTACATTGTATCTCCTCTATATGTATGTAAGCTCCTTGAGGGCAAGAACTGTGTTTATATTTTTGTCTTTCTTTGTATCTCTAGTGCCTAGCACAGTGCCTGGCATATAATAAGCTTTAATAGATGCTTGTTGATTGAATAATTGATTCTAGGCAAGGGGACAGATTGTACAAAGGGATAGTGGCAGAGAATAGCAATGAGGTCAGTTTGATTGGAGTACAGAATGCATGAAGGAGTGTAACATTCAGTAAATCTATAAAGGCAGGCTAGAGTTAGACTTTAAAAGTCAAATTTTGGGGGGTTTTAAGTCATTTTCAGTAGTGTCTTACTCTTCATGATCCCATTTGTTTTGTTTTGTTTTGTTTTTGGCATCGACATGGAGTGGTTTGTCATTTCCTTCTCTAGTTCATTTTACAAATGAGGAAACTGAGGCAAATAGGGTTAAATGACTTGCCCAGGGTCACACAGCTAGTGTCTGAGGTCAGATTTAACTCAGGTCTTCCTGACCCAGGTTCAGTGCTCTGTTAAATTATACCACTCTATCCACTAAGCTACCTAGCCAGTCTTATTTCCTTCTTACTCCATGATGGGGATCTCACTACTTCCCTAACAATGAACTGATTTTCTTTACTGAATCTGCATTCCTCTTAGCATTTTTAACATTTCATCAACTCAGCAGTTATTAAACATAATTTTTCCATACTGCCAAAAAAACTGAATAATGACTCAGTTTTTTGGGTTTTATTTACTAATATTCCCAGTAGCATGGGTTTTTTGTTTTTACCATTTTTCACCATAAATACATATTATTTCAGGTGCACTAAGCTACTTCTCCTCTTTGAGACTTTTTGTCTATCTTTTCATAAAATGAAGGGGATTAGACTTAGAGGATTTCTAAGGTCCTTCTAATTCTAACACATAAATAGATTTTTGTGGACTAGCCTGGGAATATAACTACCATTATACCACTGTTTATATGCAGGGAAAAACCTTCTGAGTTCTATACAGAGTTAAAGACAAACATTGGGAACAAACCATTTCTAAGGTGAGAGCCATCTGTATAGAATTTCTTCTAATTACATCTCAGGCACTATACTGCTGCCACCCCAACTTTCCACCACCACCACTATCACTGCCAGATTCAGCTCCTAGGACCCAATTCCTCAGCCCTGAAAGAAAGATTATATGTAGAGAATAAAGTGGGGAAGGGAGTGAGAAAGATTTGGAACAGCTGCTATGGGGAGTGTGCTAGGATAAACAAATATCTTAAAGGGTTTGGTTTGTGTTTCTTTTCCCCAGGATTCTTCTTTCTACTCTTCAAAATTAAATGAACTTATTTGACTCAAATATTCCTAAATTCACCTGTAGGTGAACAAAGTTCAAGCTAGAAAATTTTCAATTGAGAATTATATTGGGGGGAAGGGGATTTTGGACAGCAAAAAAAAAAATGAAGCATAGAATGGAGATCAATTATATAGAAGATCAACTGTAATTTTAATTAAGAAAAATGAAGCATAAATACTGCTAATAAATTTCCATTGTTGCCAGATTATCTATTTGACACTTTAATACCAGTTTCTGAAATGGGAATTCAACCAAGTTAGAAACATTTTTAGTACTGTGGATTGAAATCATAAAGCAGAATATTAGGAATAGTTTATTTTCTAAAATTTAAAAACTATATAGATAATGTAACTTGATCTAAGTATTCAAGCTTCTGTAAATATCATTCTGCTATTTTGGTATCCTTAATAAGTTTTTAGATGTTTTCTGGCTCCTCCAAGATGTTTTTACTTCTGCCTCCACCCTCTTTAAAGATTTTAAATTTGAAATTATCTCATTGCAGCTTGTTTGGAAATACCTTGCTAAGACATTCCATCTTTGATTCTGCCTAGGGAGGTAAATCTGCATCCATGTTAATTTCTAGTGAAATTCTTTTGAATGGGTCCCCCACCCATACACTTTATATTGGTGTGAGTGGAAAATTCTGGTCTGAAGAAGCCACAGAATGCAGTCAACAAATCATAGTTCTGTCTTTTTTTTTGGTGGGAGTGGGGCAGTAGGGTTGAGGACTGCAATTTCATGTAGGGTATTCCCAATGTAGAAACTTCCTTCAATGATGTAAATTTGGAACTTGTCTGATATTTTTAGGCTTTAGAGAGTTATCTGGACCACTGAGAAATTAAATGACTTGCCCAAAGTCACCCAGGAGGTAAATTGAGTGCTTTTTGACTCCAAGGTCAGTCCCTACTATCCACCATTCCACAGTCTCTCATTTATCTTCTTAATATGTATGCATATATCTTAATCTATTAATGTGTATTGACATGTATGTGTGTATCTAAAAATGCATTTAAAAACCCTCACAACAACTTCTGGTTTTTCAAAAAGCTGCCCAGAGTTATTTTGCATTTGTACAGCATGTGTTCACACATTCAACTACATTCTGAGCAGATCACCTATTTTTGTCCTTGTTTCCTAGTATAATGTGAAAATGGAAAAACAATTATAAGCTTTATGAGTACTGTTGTTATCAATCATATAATAATTTTCACCTTCAGCCTACCCCCCTTGACTCTGGAGACTTTCTCTACCAGGCCATTTAGAAACTCTTCACCTCAGAAGCTCATTGAACTCCTGGACTTATCACACTGAAAGTACCTTCTACCTGGTGGCCTTTCCCTCTAATTGGACGGCTCCTCCTAGAATGTCTCATTTAGGGTGGCTGCCCAGGCCATTTCATTCCTTTCCAAGCTGTACTCCTGATTCTCCAGATTTTCTCTCCAAAGCTATGCTGGGTACTTTCATCTCCCTCACCCCCTTTTAGCCCCTTTCATATGTTGTCTTTCCCTCTTAGAATGTAAGCTCCTTGAGGGTAGGGACTGTCTTTCTGCTTATATTTGTATCTCCAATGTGTTTAATAAATGCTTTTTGGACTGACTTACTGACTGACTCAAAACTAGTCACTTAAAACTAGTTACTTAGCAAAAAATGACTGATACAACCTTCTTGTTGGTCTTACATGCCCCACTGACCAATCACCCTATAACTTCCAGAGGTTCTTACTGCAATCATTTTTATGCAGACAGAAACTAAGGCACCATTTTGGAGGGATATTTAGCTTTAGACTAGGAGTTGTTAACTTGGGGCTCCTGTGGATAGATTTCAAGAATTCTAGAAAGTTGGATGGGGAAAAAATATACATCTTTATTTTCACTAATTGCTACCTGAAATTTAACAGTTATCTTAAAACATTATAGTGAGAAGCAGCCATAGACTTTACAGATTGCCAGAGGAGCCCATGCCACAAAACAAAGGATAAGAATCTTCGGTTTAGACACTGTAGGGGCTGATGAATTCTCTCATTGTAACCAGAAATGTTAAGTGCACTGGCAAATAAAAGAAAATCTAAATACTTGAGTGAGTCTTTTTGCTGGTTTTTCTTTCAGTGCTAGCGTAATAGAGGCTATAAAGGCATTAAGATAGTATGAGATGGCAAGGGGACTCTTGTTGGGGAAATAAGAACTAGGAGTATGTCGAGGGAAGCTAGGTTTGGTGATTTTAATTTCTTCTTGATATGTAATACAGCATCATAGCTTTGAAAAGGAAGATAAAAAGAATATGGGAAGTTACACAAGCATATGAGTATATAGGAGAAGGTTGGATCAAATCAGAGATATACCCATTCCAAAGGTTGCCCACTTAAATTTCTTCCAGCCAAAGCAAATACAGAAGTGAGATACAGCTCTAAAGCTTAACCTTCAAATCTGCAGTAGTTCTTATCTTTAAGGCAAACTAGCTTTGGAATGTCAAAGGAACTTTCACCCCAAGAACAATGTCAACTGATTGACATCTCCAAGATATCATAGTAAATTTCTAAAATCTAAGTCATTCATTCCTTAAGGAAATAAACCTTTTCCTAAAACAATCTTTGTAATTTGAAAAGGGGTGGGGGGAGGAAAACAGACAAAAAGATTCTCAACAGAAAAAGGACTCTATGGTTTTAGAGGACAATAACAAAACGTGGTAATTTTTTAATGACAGAATTTTAAGTGGGGCAGGGCAGCTGGTATTTTCCCTAGGTTAAATGATTTAATGTGCTAATAAGAGCTTCCTGGGAACACTTCCTGGGTGGTCGCAGGAATGACCTTATGTATCCACCTGGGCCCTTTCTCCTTTGCCCAACTCTGTCCTTAGGAGCTTCCTTCTTCTGTCTATCTCTCCTGGGGAACCTGTTTTTCTTTCTTTCTTCCAGTATTTCTTTTCTTTTCTTTTCTTTTCTTTTTTTTCTTTTCTTTTCTTTTTTCTTTTTTTTTTTTTTTGCTTTTTGGAGGGGGGAAGGCAGGGTAATTGGGGTTAAGTGACCTGCCCAAGGTCACATGGTTAGTTTTGTGTTAAGTGTCTGAAGCCAGATTTGAACTCAGGTCCTCCTGACTCCAGGGCTGGTGCTCTATTCACTGCGCCACCTAGCCACCCCCAGCATTTCTTTCTCTTCCCCTTTTCCTTCTCCTGTTCTTTATCATCCCTGAGCCACCTCTTGGCTGTGTATGTGTGCGTGTGTGTGTTTATTATTGTTTATAAGTTTTTATCACTCTCATTTGTTTTTTGTGTCATCATAGTTTTTCTCAGTATCCCTCCCCATACCTCTTCAAGTGAGCCATACCATATAACAAATTATATTTTTAAGACAAACAAAAGAAGAAAATCAGCACAATCAATCAATACATTGAAAAAGTCAGAAAACATATACAATGTACCACAACTGTGGACCTCCCACCTCCATGAAGGGATGGGTTGTGAGTATCCTCTCCTATCTCTTTGGAGTCAGGCTTCTTCTTTATATTGTTGTAGTCATTGCATATGCTATTTTCTTGACTGATTTCTCCACTCTGCATCAGTTCATGTAGATCTTTCTATACTTCTTTGTATTCAACACACAATTTCTTACAGCACAGTAATATTCTACTACATTCACATACCACAATTCGTTTAGTCATTCCCCTATGAACAGGTACCTACTTTGTTTCCATTTCTCTGCTATCACAAAAAGTGCTGCTATAAATATTTGGTATATTTCTTCATATCAGTGGCTTCCTTGAATGTAAGCCCAGTAATGGAATCTCTGAGTCAAAGGTTATGGATATTTAGTCACTTTATTTGCATAATTACAAATTGTTTTTCAAAACGATTGCACCAATTCACAACTCCTCTAACATTACACCAGTGTGGCTATCTTCCCACAACTCTCCAACATGGACTGTTGCCATTTTTTCACCTTTGCCAATTTATAGGATATGAGATGAAACCTCAGGACTGTTTTTTGTTTGCATTTCCCTTATTATTAGTAATTTGGAACATTCTTTCATGCAGTTGTGTATACTTTGCAATTCTACTTTTGAGAAGTTCTGTTCATATCCTTTAACCATTTATCTAATGGGGAATGACTATTAGTATTATATATATATATATATATATTATGTATATAAATATATACACATAAAATGTATTATATGTGTGTATATAAATGTATATATGTGTGTATGTGAATTGTTCATATATCTTTGATATCAAACTCTTATTTGAGATATTTGATACAAAGATTTTTTTCCCATTTGACTGCTTCCCTTCTTATCTTATGTATATTAATTTTGTCTGTTCACAAACTTTTTCAGTTTCATGTAATCAAAGCTATCAATTTTATCTGTTGTAATTACCTCTATCCCTTATTTGGTTATGAATACATCTCCTACCTATAGCTGTGAGAGATATATAAGGTTTCTCTTTTAATTTTCTAATAGTATAAATTTAATATTAAGGTCACTTATCCATTTAGAATGTATTGCAGAATATTATGCAAAATGTTGGTCTAAGTCTATCCCATTGTCAACATTTTTTTTAAAAGTTTAAAATAAATTTTATTGATGCATTTTGTTTTTTTAAATTACCATAGTTTCCTTCTCTTGTTAGCATCTACCACGTGTTCAGGATTGGCTAGCTAGGATGGTGGCAAATGCTCCTAACAATAATTAAATATAGTGTTTCACTAAATATATCAGGATGTTGGGACATGTGCTTTAATACATCTCATTGCTATATAAATTTCTCAAAATTTCATACCATACCTTTATTTCAGAACTGCTGCTTAAGATGGGGGGGGGGGGAACATTCTAATTAAGTTAATATACTCAAGGAAATTTCCCCAAAGTAAGTAAAAGAGACTAAAGTGTTCAACTGAATTAAACCAAGCATTTAAGTAATGTAAAAAGAAAATTATAATATTTTAATAAATATATATTTATTTATACATATGTATAAATATAAATAAATAAAATAAAAATTTAAAATACTATATATACATACATGTGTTTATACACACATTAAATGTATGTAAATATAGTACAGACCTATGATTTCATAAGGAAACTCACATAAATAATCACAAATCAAAAAAATAGACATAGATCAAATATACTGTTGCTATATAAAAAATAAACTAGTAGCATTCATTTCATCATTACCATTTATTATCATACCCTTAAACTGTGGTTGCAGAACCACTTTCTCAAAAGGACACTGGTGTGAATTTTTTGTCTTCTTACTTCTCTAGTATTTTCAGAAGCGTAACACATGTTCCATGTGGCAGGTGCAATTCTAATTTTAATATGGGTGGGAGCCCTTCTCATCAACTATTTCAGAAAGTTCTTTTGGAATTGTTTTAGGGCATCAAGCTAGAATCGTCCTCTTCTCTGTCCCAATAACATTCACAAGTCCCTTGATCCCCATCCTTATAGTAGACTTCAGTAGACTCCTGGGAGGTAAATAGTGGTATTCTTAGAAATCAGCACCTGTTCAACTGTGGCAGGAACCCCAAAATAGACAATCCCCATTTTCTCATGCAGGCTAAACTTTGACAGTTGCAGCTGCTTGCCTCAGTACCTAAAATCAATGCCTGGGCATTGCACAACCTAAAAATGATTCTCTTCTCCCTCCCCCCCACCCGCTTTTATATACCTCACCATTCTTTTCATTATTAATTAGTCAGGGCAAAGCATTTATTTGCCTGAACTTCTTGGGTAGGTTTTAGAGCCAGAGTGGGGAACTTCTTTTCTTCCAGAGGGTACTCATTCACACAGAGGGGAAAAAAAAATCACTCAGGGGCCACAAATAAAAAGCAACTTTTTCTTTTTCTCTTTGCAATAGATATTTTGAAACTATAGAATTGGTTGGGATTCTTTTTTTTATCTTTAAGGAACCTACACAACAGTATATGATAATAGCTAAAAATGAGCAACGATTAATAACTCAGAACATAGCATTCAAAAACTAAAACAAGTGATTTTTAAAAAATGTCCTTCAGTACCATCCTCCACAAAAATCCTACTCTAGGGCCTCATTATAGCATGATCCTGGGTTCTTGAAAGTTATGCCAGTAGAATTTAAACTGGTAGGTTCTACCCACATACTGTGTTTTCAAGTATAGTCCCACCAGTAGACCATTTCTAAATCCCAAGGACCAGCTTAACTAAGTATGGAGAGGACAATCACCAAAGAGTTGACCACTAGGTAATTACTTTTTAGCCAAAACAACCCATAAAACAGATGCTTTGATGGATCCTCAGTGACATTCATTGATACAGATATTTCTTCCATTTGCTGGACTGCAATCCATCGATGTCTTTTCCTCTTGCATGATGTTTGTCCTGTCTGTGCAAAACTCTCCAGACAAAATCTACCCAATAAGTTAGAAGCCCTCCCCTAGGTCTGTTGATATTTCAAGAATGCTAGTGTAACATTCATATTGCAATTGGCAAAACTTCAAATTGATGAAACAGACAAAATTACAAAATGGCATTCAGACCTCTGTGACTCCCTTCTATTTCTTCAAGGTTCTTGGACTGTCCATCATTCAGTCAACAAACATTTACTAACCACCTACTATGTGCCAGGCACTGTGCTAAATGCTATAAATATATGGTTGTTTGCATGCTTATAATCAAGAGAGGGAAGGCAACAGAAGAATTGGTAAAGGCTTCCTCTAGTAGGTGGGATTTTAGCTGGGCCTTGAAGGGAGCCAGAGAAGCCTGAAGGCAGAGATGTATTGGGGGCAGGGGGGTAACCAGTAAAAATGCAAACACTAATAAAACTGTTGGCACTCTTTTTTTTTTTATAAGCAATTGGGGTTAAGTAACTTGCTCAAGGTTACACGGCTAGTCATTTGATTTATGCGTGGGTGCTCATTTTCTGAGGCCGGATCTGATCTCGGGTCATCCCAACTCCGAGGCGGCGGCACTCTTACTGCGCCACCTAGCCGCCCCTTTAGGGCAATTGGGGTTAAGTAACTTGCCCAAGGTTACACGGCTAGGTTTTTGTTTGTGTGGATTAAGTGTCTGAGGTCAGATCCGAACTCAGGTCCTTCTGACTCCAGGGCCGGCTCTCTATTCACTGCGCCACCTAGCCGCCCCTTTAGGGCAATTGGGGTTAAGTAACTTGCCCAAGGTCACACGGCTAGGTTTTTGTTTGTACGGATTAGGTGTCGGAGGCCGGCTCCGCACTCAGGTCCTTCTGATTCCAGGGCCATCGCTCTATTCACTGCGCCACCTAGCCGCCCCCGGCACTCTTAAATATAATGAATAACAAACAGATTACTATAGAACTGAACTATATCCATACTGACATTTTAACTATAAATGAAGCAGAAAGATATATAGATAGAGTAGGTAAATGGAATGGTGACTCACAGGTTCTCCTCCAGGAAGTGGAGTAGTTGGCTAAGTTGCTTTCACCATCTAATGCTAAGTCAGCTCACTTACAGTGTTCATAATAGGTGCAGAAAACAGATCACCTTAAAGATAGTTTCAGCTTCTGTGTGAACAATAATTGCAGTGGATGAAGTAAAGACAGTATATCAAAAATTTGACAAGATTCTTCAAACTAAATCAGTATATATCTTTGATCTTTTTGACTTTTAGTGCCAAAGTAGACACAAGTAAGGATGGGAAAAAACTACAAAGGAAAACATGGTTTGTGTTCAAGAAATAAAAAAGGCGAAGGGGCTAATAGACTGCTTAGAAGACTCAGGCACATCATGAATATTTTCTTCAAAAAAAAGTTAGAAGTCTGCTACTGGCTGAGAAATAGAGTGGTGGATCAGTGGAATAGATTAGGTACAGATTACACTATAGTAAATGATCATAGTAATCTTGTATATGATAAAGCCAAAGATCCAAGCTTTTGGAACAGAAAAGCTCATTATTTGATAAAAACTGCTAGGAAAACTGGAAAACAATATGGAAGAAATTAGGTATAGACCAACATCTTACACCGTATACTGAAATAAGGTCAAAGTGGGTACATGATTTAAAAGGGTGATATCATAAGCAAATTAAGAAAACATGGAATAGTTTATCTGTCAGATTTATGGATAAGAGAAGAATTTAGGACCAAAGAAGATATAGAGAACATTACAAAATGTAAAATAGATAATTTTGATTATATAAAATTAAAAAGTTTTTGTATAAATAAAACCAGTGCAGTCAAAATTATAAGGAAAGTAGAAAACTGGAGGGGGGTGCAAAAAAGTATCTCTGTTAAAGCTTCATTTCTCAAATATAGAAAGAATTAAGTCACATTTATAAAAATCTAAGTCATCTCCTAATTGATAAATCTCGAAGGATATGAACAGGCAATTTTCAAACAAAGAAATCAAAGCTATCTATAGTCATTTGAAAAATGCTCTATATTATTATTGATCAGAGAAATACAAATTAAAATACCTCCTACCTTTTAGAGTGTCTAATACAACAAAAAAAGGAAAATGTTGGATGTCAGAGGGAATGTGGGAAAACTAGGACATTAATGTTGGAATTGTGAACTGATCCAACCATTCTGGAAAGCAATTTGGAGCTATGCCAAAAGGGCTATAATACTGTGCATACCTTTGATTCAGCAAAACCACTTCTAGGTCTATTTTCCAAAGATATTCAAAAAAGGGAAGAGGACCTATTCATACAAAAATATTTATAGCAGCTCTTTTTGTGGTAGCTCAGAATTGGAAATCAAAGGGATACCTGTCAATTGGGGAATGGCTAAACAAGCTGTGGTATATGGCTGACATGGTATATTATTGTGTTGTAAGAAATGGCCAGCAGTATGATTTTAGAGAAAAACTGGAAAGATTTACATGAACATAGTGAAATGAACAGAATGAGGAGAATGCTGTACACAGTAATAGCAATATTGTTCAATGAAGCACTGTGAATGACTTTCTCAGCAATACAATGATGCAAGACAATCCCAAAGGACTAATGATGAAGCATACTATCTTTCCAAAGAAAGAATTGATATGGATTAAATACAGACTGAAGCATGTTATTTTTCACTTTCTTTTTTTTCTTTTATTAGAGTCTTCTTATATAAATTGACTGATATGAAAATGTTTTACATAATTGTACATATATAAACTATATCTGATTGCTTACCATCTCAGGGGTAGGAGGAGGGAAGGAAGATAGGAAGAGATAGAATTTGGAACTCAACACTTTAAATAAAAATATTTTTTTAAATTTGGGGAAAAAAGAATTAGAGAACACTAGATATGACCACCACTGAGCATCATTGATAAAACCAAATCAACCATGTATTAACAGCTAAAAAATGGCTAGTTGCTGATATAGAAGTCATTTTATAATCAGTTGTTCATGTACAATCAGATCATCCACTAACTAAAACAAAGGTAAAAATAAATATCAGCTTTCATGAGAGGAGCAACACAAGAAGATGATATTGTGTGCAACTATCCCCACCCCCCAAAAAAGGAGGAGGTGGGGGAGGATTAGACAAAAACAAAAGCTATCATACCATGTCTTGGAGTAGATTAACTGCCACAAAGCACCACAAGGAGGAGGCTGCAATGGTCTAAAAAAATATCCATCAACTACTTGATCTTGTTGCTATGCTGAGATATAGCAGCCAAGTACAGCATTCCTTTACAAAAGGAGCACATTTTCAAAACATTACAGAGGAGTTTGCTGGAAATATGGAGGTAGTGTTAGTAATATATAAATTATTATATATAAATATAGAGGTAGTGTTAATAATAAATATCAGAAAACAACTGAGAGAAAAACAAGGCTATAGAAAGACTGGCATGATGCCAAATAGATGATTCTAAATCAATTTTAGGTGAAACTAGAAAAATGGTAACAGTGCAATAAACACATCTGCCATTGGTCTAGGCTCATTATCAATAGTGGAACCAGTTAAGAACCTCTGGTATTATGTGAAAAAGTTACAGCACTTAAGATGAAAAGAAAAGCCAAACATAACCAAAAATATGCAGAAAAAAACTGTGTTATCATTCTTGAAGGTAACACAATTTCAAAGGCACTTAGGGATTGAGTTTGAAGATATCTCAATGTGGAGAAGATTCCAAAAGAATAGAAAAAATCTTGCATATACTATTAACCTAAAAAGAAAAACAAGAAAATATCAGCATCTAGAGACCCATATGCTCTACTTTTTTATCTTTCTTATTTCTATTTTTATAGAAATAACATACGCACATTGAGAGTATCCTTGAGGGTATTTATCCTTGATTAAAATATGAGGAGGGGACAGACAGGCTTTTTCAGGTAATTTTCTATTGCAAATCATAGTTTCATAGTCCCATTATATAAAGCAGATAGAATACTATTTATTTGTTGATTTTTTAAAAAAAAGACATTTGATTTAGTAGAACAATATACAGCTTTAAAGACTTTCCTTAGAGAATTTTCCAGACATATGTGTAGCACCAATGCAATATTTACAGCACCCATGATCACGACCATGACTATAAATATCAATATGACATTCAATTGCAAAATATAACAAACTCTCCATATAGGGGACAGAACTGAAGTATTTATTTAGATACCAGAAAACTGAATCCCAGTAAGCTGATTCCATCATAACAGTAAAGAAATTAACAAGCCATAATAACACTGAGAGCCACAGCATCCTTCAGCCTTCCCACAAACCTATACAAGATCAATATCTACTCACAAGCCTATCTTACTCCTTGCCCAAGTGTCCTCTCTCCCCAACCATCTCACTAGCTCTAACTACAAATTCCCTCCATCACAGGCTCCATGTGATTACATTAAACCTATTAGGGGGCAGAATTTACTTTCAAAGCAGGGGAGGTCTTCACACTCCCCCGAAGGCCTATTAAGGGGCAAGGAATATCTTCAAATTCCCATTCCCATTACAATATGTTAAAAATCATGTAAGGTTCTATGAAAAGGACAACCATGTAGAGAACACTGTTTAACAACAATTTAACAACGAACTGAAGAGCATTATCAAATGAGTCAAAACAGGGAGACATTCACCTAGCATATCCACCAATAGTATGAATGAACAGCAGCTTGTGGAGGCTCCAAATAGAAGAATTTCTTATCAATATCAAGGATCTTTGGGGGCAGCTAGGTGGTGCAGTGAATAGAGCACTGGCCCTGGAGTCAGAAGGAGCTGAGTTCAAATCCAGCTTCAGACACTTGACACACTAGTTGTGTGACCTTGGGCAAATCATTTAACCCCAATTGCCCTGCCTTCCACCCTCCAAAAAGCAAAATAAAAAACAAAAAAATATCAAGGATCTTTAAATGAACTTATTTGCAGATATTATTGCCCTGATTAAATTAAGTCCTAAAATAATACAAAATCTCCTTCATTATATAAATCTATAAATACCTCTAAGAGAGCTGCCTAAACACAAAGCCTGGAGGGGAAAGGAGAAAATCAATGGAAAAACCTGTGTCCTGACACCAAGGAAGTAGGTAGGACATAAATACAGCAGAGAAACTCACATCGTCAAACAGGCAAAGAGAAGTATGGGCAATGTTAGCAGGAAACAAACTGGAACATGCACAAAAAGGGAAAAAAATCAGCCACAAGTATGTATACACAGACACATACACAAATATGCATGCATCATGTACATATATCTGTTGTTCAGTTGTCCTTGATTGTGTCTGACTCTTTAGGATACTATTTGGGGTTTTCTTGGCAGAGACACTGAAGTGGTCTGCCACTTCTCCAGCTCATTTTATAGATGAGGAAACTGACGCAAACAAGGTTAAATGATTTGGCCAGGGTCACACAGCTAGTAAGTGTCTGAGGTCAGATTTTAACTCAGGAAGAGGAATCTTCCTGACTCCAGGCCTAGCAGTCTATGCACTGTGTGATCCAGCTGTCCTTTTGCATATATACATATCCTCATCTACATAAACATGCATCTATATACAGACATGAATATACACATTGAGGATATTTGCATACACTATATATTCACATGCCATAACTGCAAAGGATCCAAACTGTATCCAGGAAAGGGCAAGCTGTTGTTTCCTGTTTTCATCCTCTGAATGATCCCCAATCACGCTTACTCTCTCCCCATATAGTGAGTATGTTTGAGGGAGAGTGTGTCTGTTCTAGGTTTATGAGAGGAATGTTCTGATGCTTGAGGGACACCTTTTGTATGGTGTTTCCAGGTTCCATAGCACCTCCATGGCTTGCCCTCCAAGGTGACCTTGTCTCTTCTTTTTTTTTTTTTTAATTACAATTTGTGGATACCTTCAGATGTGCATTTTGTCTTCCCTTTTATGATACAAGTTCCTTACAACCAAGAACTGTTCATTTTTGTCTTTGTATCAATGTACCTTGCACAGTGTGGCACACAGCAGGTGCTTAATAAATGTTGGTTGATTGACAAGTTCTTATTACATTTCATTAAGTACCTTTGCTTTGAACTAATTATTTCCTCTGGCAGACAAGAGGAAAAATAAACACATCAGTGGGGGTTGGTGAACTATTAATTTGAGTGTGTGTGGACCCACAGAGTGCACTGAACTCATAGGGAGTAACTATTCTGGGGACCCTTTGAAGGAAAAAATGATGCCACAGGAATTATAATTTTTAGTTTATAATTTGTATACAGTAAAGTAAAATATGGGCCTAGAATGAAGGAGTGTTTGGGGTCTTATTCTCAAATGGGCTTGAGTTTCTATTTCCAAATATTTTTATATATGAGTATGTATCATTTCCTTGGGTTTTCTTCTATGGAATTTTGACCCAAAGGATAAATCCTGTCTGTCTCTGTTAGAAACAGGCAAGGATAAAACCAGTCATGGGTCTGTTTGTTGTGTCTGCTCATGGATGCTGGGAGCAAGCCAGGTTAGACTAGGTTTTCTCAGGTCATTATAAGAATCAGCCTGTGAAAATATCTGGCTCCAGGCTCCTCTGACTCAGAACATTCTGGAGAAGGGTCAGGCTAAGTTTCTCTCATTAGAATTGAATGGTAGTATGAAGTAGGCTAAAGTCAAGGAAGGAATATAAAGGCTCTGTTGTGCAAAGACCTTGCTTCCATGTTGCATTATGGATATACTTGGAGGAATACCAGGCTATATTCCCAGACAAATACTTGAAAATGTCCTGTATTCAACAATGTTTTCTCTCATCAAATCCTACATTTTATATAAAAATCCTCCAAATGAATATGTTCAGGAATAATCCTTAAAGAATAAAGATCAACAGGGAGGCTAGGTGGTGCAGTGAATAGAGCACTGACCCTGGAGTCAGGAAGAATAAAGATCAAGAGCAAAAAACACCTCTTTTTTTTTTTTTTAAAAGCAATTGGGGTTAAGTAACTTGCTCAAGGTTACATGACTAGTTATTTATGTGTGGGTGCTAAGTAACTGAGGCCAGAACTGATCCTGGGTCATCCCGACTCTGAAGCCAGTGCTCTTACTGTGCCACCTAGCCACCCCTAAAAACACCTCATTTTAAAACATTTTAAAACACATTTAAAAACATTTTGTCCACTGTTTAAAAAAAAACAGTTCTATAGTCCAAAAAATATTGATATGTTTCAACTTTTCGGAGGAAAAGACCTATAGGAAAAAAATTTTTTTCTGACTTTCCCATAGGTCTTAGGTCCTAAAATTTGATATGCTTCAGTCAGTTTTGCAAAGTGGTAACAATTTCCCTTAACCACCAGTCAGGAAATTCATTGAGGGGAAAAGGAACTTATACGAGGGAAATCAGTGGAAAAAGTGACTTAGTAACAGCAATATTGTGTGATGATAAACTATGAATGACTTAGCTCTTCTCAGCAATACGATGATCCATGAAAATTCCAAAGCACTCATGATGAAAAATGCTATCCACCTCCAGAGAAAGAATTGATGGAATCGGAATGTAGATGAAAGCATACTATTTTTCACTTTCTGTGAATTTTTTTTCATGTTTTTTTCTTTTGGTCTGTTCTTTCACAACATGACTAATATGGACATGTCTTTTACATGATTGCAAATATATAACTCATAACAAATTGCTTATCATCTTGGGTGGAGGGAGGTGAGGAAGAAAGATGGAAAATTCAGAACTCAAATTTTTAAAAAATTAATGTTGAAATTGTCTTTACATATAATTGGGAAAAATAAAACTTTATTTAAAAAGAAAAAATGTAACTCTCTCAGTGCAATCCAAGAACATGGGCCAGTGGAATAATCTTGTGTGTAAAAGACAACACATTTTATTGAATATAATGGAAATTTATAATTTATATATCTTTTCACACACATGTACATACATGCATATATGTATATTTGTATATATGTATTCACATGTTATAATTTGTGAGATAATTACAGGTCAAGAAAACTAGATCTATGTGGCCTCCTTTACTGAATTAAATATTGGAGTTCTTTATTAAAAATTATGCTAATTCCTTCATTTTTACTTAAAATCATAACATTTAAGAATTTGAAGAGTTTTTAGATGTCTTCTTATTCAAGTGGCTATCTGATTCAGGGACCCTCTCTACAACATTTCTGATGAATGGGCATCTAGGCTATTTGATTGCTTCTAGGGACAGAGGATTCACTATCTTACAAGGCAGCTTATTCTACAGTTGAATATTTCTAACTCATTCTTTTATTGAACAAATATCTGCCTCCCTAAGTCTTTTCCTTCTTCTACATGACAATTTTTCAAATAACTGAGGGCAATAATCATGTCATCTCTTCCTTTTTGTTGTTAAGTCCTTTCAGCCATGTCTGACTCTTTGTGACCTCATCTGGAGTTTTCTTGGCAAAGATACTGGAGTGGTTTGCCATTTCCTTCTCCAGCTCATTTTACAGCTGAGGGAACTGAGGCAACAGGGTTAAGTGACTTGGATCACATAGCTAGTAAGCATCTGAATCCAGATTTGAATTCAGGTCTTCCTGACTTCAGACTTGAATTCTATCCATTGTACCACCTAGCTTCCCCCTTATTTCTTAAGTCTTTTCAATATGCATTCTTATGATGGAAATGCTGAGATATATATTATGAAGGAGGCAGGGAGAGAGACTTTGATTTTGTTTTTTTGTTTTTTTTTTAAGATGGGTTTAAAAAGAAATGATTTATGTAAAATCTACTATTAGGCTGGGAAGAGCTTTTTGTGACTAGGGACAAATTAGTGTAGGAAAAAGAGCAATGAACTTAGAATTCAGACCTGGTCCTATACACTTTTTAGTTATGTGAAAATGAGAAAGTCACTTCAAATATAGACCACTGGAGGAAGGAGTCAGTATTTGAAAAATAACAGCAGGAAAAACTGGAGTGCAAGTGGCTGGAAATTAATACCTTACACCATATCAATCAATCAATCAATTCAAAATAATTTATTAAGAGTCTACTATGTGCCAGGCACTATCCTAAGTTCTGTGGATACAAACAAAAATGAAACAGCCTCTTACATCAAAGAGTTTACATATTATCACTGGAAATGACATGTACATGTACAAACACATTATATATAGAGAGAGAAAGAGAGACAGACAAACAGACAGAGGGACAGAGAAAGAGAGAGAGAGAGTAAATACAAGTTAATTTCAGGGGAGAAGCACCAGTGAAGGGGCATTAGGAAGGGTCTCATGGAGGAGAAAGTACTTGATCTGAGCTTTGAAAGAAAACAGGCATTCTAAAAGACAGAAGTGAGAAGGCAGGGGATTTCAGGTATGGGGAGACCTTCTACACAAAGGCACTGAGAATATGACATAATAAGCTCCAGATGGATATATGATCAGTATATGAAAGGTGATATCACAAAGAACTTAGATTAAAAACTAAAGGAGATACCCATTCAGATCAATGTTTAGTGGGAGAATTTTTAACTAAGCAAGTGATAAAGGAGATGATTTTTTTAAAAAAACAGAAAATTTCAATTACATAAAATTAAAAAGATTTTTTGCATAAAGAAAAGCTGTAGAGTTGTTAACTGAGGGGAAAATACTGAAATAGCTCAGAAAAAATTTGACATCTAATAAAATTGGAAATGACATAAATACAGGATGTCCCACAAATCTTAGTGCAGTTTGAAGCTATTAAAATTTTACTAGTTTAATTTTTTTTCTTTCTTTTTGGAGGACAATTGGGGTTAAGTAACTTGCCCAAGGTCACACGGCTAGGTTTTTGTTTGTGTGTGCGTTAAGTGTCTGAGGTCGGATCCGAACTCAGGTCCTTCTGACTCCAGGGCAGGCGCTCTACTCACTGCGCCACCTAACTGCCCTTCTACTAGTTTAATTTTACACTAAGACTTTCAGGAAAGCCAATATGTAAGACCAAGAACCATTCTCTAATAGATAAAATGGTCAAAGGATAGGAAAAAAAGACACTTTTTGGAAGAAGAAATGCAAATAAGTAATTGCATTAAAATGTTCTAAATAACTAGTAATAATAGAAATGCACATTAAAACAACTTTCTTTTTATGCCTTATTTCCTTTTATGCCCATTAAATTAGTAAAGATGATAAGAATCAAGAAGCATTTGTTAAGCATTTACTGTTTATATATGCTAGGCACTGTGCAAAGTGAAATATCAGTACAAGTAGAAAGACAGTCCCTGCCAGGGGCAGCTAAGTGAATAGAGCACTGGCCCTGGAGTCAGGAGGACCTGAGTTCAAATCCGACTTCAAACACTTAACACTTATTAGCTGTGTGACCTTGGGCAAGTAATTTAACCCCAATTGCCCTGCCTTCCCCCCAAGAAAAAAAAGATCCTCCCAAAAAAGATAGTCCCTCCTCTCAACTTCTAAAGAGAGAAGACAACACATACTAGGCATCTGAAAGAGGGCAGAATGGGAGGTGCCTAGTGGAGATTCAATAGGTTCAGGAGAGTCAGGGATACAACCTAGAGGAGGAAAACATGATTGGCTTGGGCTTCCTTAAATGGAGACTCATGGAGGAACCAGCCAATCAGAGGAAAAATTCAAAGGTTACTAAGAGAGGGTACTAAGAACAAGTTCAGGGATGGAATGAACTTCCAGGATGAAGTTTTCTATGACACAGAAATGAGTCTTCAGTATAGCCTGGAAAGGAAATAAATAATAGAAAAATCAATGTTGAGAGGACTGCACAATAATGTCAGAATTATTGAACTGGTGGAATCAGTCCAACAATTTTGTAAAATAATTCTTAAATATATGAGAAAAGTGATCACTCCTTGGTCACTGTCTAGACTAGATTCCACTTGGTGGGCAGAATATATATTACATTCTCTTGAGGGTTAATGAATAAAATAACCATTTGCTGTGGGCTTGTTTTTTTTCTGCTTTTTTTATTATAAACTTAACAATTGTCAATAGAAATAAAATATTTCAATGTACAAAGATGAAGATATAGACCAAAGAGGAAAAAAGAAAGTCTACCAAAAAAAAAAACAAAACAGGCAGACCATTTATTAACCAGCAAGGGAATGCAACATATAATCTGTCCACCAAGTGGCAATCTGCTCTAGCCAATGTCCAAAGTGGGGATGGGAATGCTCGTTAGTGGAGCTTTTCAGAGAAGACCTCTCCATCATTTAATGACTTTTCCAGCAATTTTCCAAATTGACTTTCAGAACAGGTGAATCTGTTCACAGCACTACCAACAATATGTCAGACTATCTTTATACGGTTTATCCAATATTCACTATTCTATTTTTTTATTTTGTTCAGTTGTTTTTTAGTCATTCTGACTCTTTGTGACTCTATTTGGGGCTTTCTTGGCAGAAGGACTGAAGTAGCTTGCCATTTCCTTCTCTAGCTGATTCTACAGATGAGGAAACTGAGGCAAACAGGATTAAGTGACTTGCACAGGGTCACACAGTAAGTGTCTGAGGTCACATTAGAACTCAGGTCTTCAGGACTTCAAGCCTGTCACTCTATCCATTGCACCACTGTAATGGAAATGCAAATTTAAAGATCTTCCCTGCCCCTAGCTTAAGTGCACCTGGAGCCTGTGGTGGGAGGCTTGTTTTTCAGGAAAGCCCACCCCTTGATACTTTGTGATTGGGCAGTGGGTCCAGAAGGTTGTTACATTCTCTGAGCCAGGAGAAGGCTATATAAACCCTGAGGAGAGGCTTTGCTTTGGGGCTCACTTTGAGAAATGTTGTGTGATTTGACCAGATGAGACTCTGGGCAGCCATTGAGAGCCTCCTGGCTTTGAAAACCCAGATGTTGATGCTTCCCTCTCTGGTAACTGTGATTTGGTATTGATATAATGGTTGGACAGTTTGGAAGCCTGTCTGTTTGATCTGTAAGTTCTGTAACTCTGAAGTTTGGGGTGCTGACCTTTTTCCCCCTGAACTAGGTAATATATGTTTGTTTGATTAAAGTAAGCTTGTTAACCCATTTTGAGTTGCTTTCCTTTTGAAAAGCAGATCTAAGAACCTGTATTGGCAGCCACTCTGGGAATGCTGGGGTTCTTGCTGCTACAACCACCTAGCTGCCTGATTATTTTTATTATCTTTGCCAATTTGATGTGGTGAGAGGTGAAGCTTTAGGTTTGTTCTAATTTGCATTTCTCTTATTATTAGTGATATGGTCATTGATCATTTGAATTTTCTTTCTAGAAAACTGTTCATATCCTTTGTCCACTTATCTATTGTGGAATGGTTCTTGATGTGTGCTAGGTATACGTTAAATGGTGCTGCCAAAGTAGAATAACGAGCCATGTACTGCTGAGTATTCCCTCACAGTGTATACCTAGGATATACCACCTGTCACAACTAATATGAGGAATTCAGAGAATCATGGGAAGACTTGTTTGGAGTGATACTGAAAAAAGAAAGCAAAATTCAGAGAATAATATACAGGATGACTAAAATAATGTAAATGAAAACACCAATATTCAAAAGTAGCTGCATGCAGATGAATTAAAGTATATAATCTTGGCTACAGAGAACAGAAGATGAACATACATATTCCTTCTCTCAGTTGTGGAATGTTGCAAATGGCTGCCTGATGTAGTTAGTCTATTGGTCAGTTTTGCTTAACTATTTTTCCTTGTTATATAATCTTACTTCTGCTCAAGCCTGGGGCAATTATCATGAAAGGTAGAACTGTGACTCAGAGCTACATACATAGAGGGAAACGTGACTTTTGAGTCTGATGTGCTGCAAATGTGAGTCAGGAGAAAGAACTTTATTTAGACGGAGCTGAGTTTGAAACATATGAGAAAAGTGACCACCCCTTGGTCACTGTCACCAATATTTCCATTGACTGGATGCATCTATCTCTAGAGACAGCTAAGCTCTTCTTCTCTGTTGCTACCCCATCAGGGAGATTATTTTCTTTCCTTGAGAGCTAAGGTCTTATAGAGATCCCAAGGAGCTAGACTCTTGGTATTCTTTTTTCCTGTTCTAATATCTAGTACATCCCTGATTTCTAGTTACTGCTTATCTTGATAAAGAGGCATACTAGATATTCTTGACTATCATTTGCACAACCAGCTTTTAGCATAAGGAACAGGAAGATATCAAGTGCAAGCTAAATGTTACCCTCCTTGTTGACAGTGATTAGGGACAATGCTTTTGAATCAAAACCTTTATCAGTATCCCAGACTATAGATTGTTTGTCCTTCCAATCTGGAAGAAGACCATGTCACCATGGAGATGATACCATGACATGCACGTGAATTGGATTGAAGTGCAAACTCACCAACCTCGCTTTATCCTCCATAGCCATCTGGGTCCAATGGACAGATACATACCAGGATAACTGGAGATGGCCTGACTATAGATATGTGATGTATGGTATGTAGCTATAATTCTATCCCAATATCCTTCTTGGAGATAGAAGAGTGAAGCAGGGATTACCCAGTCATAACAGTCCTGGATCCTTCCTGCCTTTCCCCAGCTAGGCTGGTTGTAGAGCCTGCAAGAACATTTGTCTGACTCTTTGCAAAGATGGAAATTGTAGTTTCTGTTCTTTCCTTCTCTGGGTGTGTCAGGTTTCAGATTAGGTATCTATCCAGGAGTCATTCAGTATAGCTGTATCTTTATATTGTGTGATCCAATCACACATATTTTCTATAGCTATAGGGGAGAGGTCAATGGTGGCATAAAAAATGGGGGGAAAATAAAGGCACTTTACCTTTGTAAATCTCAATTTCCTCCTTTATGAAATGTGGTCCATCATGCTGGCATTACCTGTCTAACAAGGTTGCTATGAGAAATGAGCTTTGTAAACCCCAAAGTGCTATGCAGCATGGTGGGATGGAAAGAGCATTGAGTCAGATCTAAAGACAGAGGACTTCGCCTTCTATTTACTAAATGTATGGCCTTGGGGAAGGTACTTAACCCCTCCTAGATAGTTTCTTTCTCTATAAAACTGGCACAATAATGCCCATGCTACCTAAATCATGGGGTTGTAGTGAAGAAAGTGCTTTGTAAACTACCTTTTTGTAAGGGATAAAACCAAAAACTATAGCTATTATACAAATATCTGTTATTGTTGTTGCTATCCCCTAGTTGTTGAAGGGCAATATGGTGAAGCAGAGAGAAGACTGGCCTAGGAGTAAGAAAGACCTGGTGTACATAACTGCTTTGTGACCACATGCAAATCACTTAACATCTTATTACCCACAGGAGACCAATGCTATAATTATAGAGGGGTTCCCAGTCTGCTTCTTTGAAGGGAATTCCCTATGCTGATGAAATTGTGGGTCCAGACCCAAGTTAAACTAATTCTGTGTATGTCTATGTGTATGTGAAATGTTCTACTTTAATGACACTAAGCATTAAATGAAATACAATGAAAGCTTTGCACCCCACCCCAGCCCCCTGTTCAGAATAGCTAACACTAGGTTTGCATAGTGTTAAATTCTAATCTACTTAAATGTTGAAAGTTTGAGTTGGTAGAAAATTGTCATTCTGACTAAATTCTTCCATGTTCAGTTATGACAAGGCTGCAATATGGAAGAGGAATGGATTTGGAGTCAGGAGACTTGTGTTCAAGTCCTAGTCCCTCTGTTTTACCAGGTAAGTAATCTTGGACAAAGCTGGGCAAAGGGCCAATGTATCCTCAGAAGTATAAGGCTGTCTATGCCTCAGGCAGAATGAGGGGAGCATCTTGGAAGCCAGGAAAATGGGAAATGACCTATGGAAAATAAAGTCCTCTTCTCTCCCTCATTTGGAAGTTCAGAGTACTGCTAGGAATTCCCCTCCTAGGAATTACAGCAAAAAAGGACTTGGCTGCCTCTGCATTCCATCCTTTGCCCTCAGAACTTCTCTGACATCACTTCCATCTATCTTCCTGTCTCACACTCTGATTAACCCAAAGACTTCCATCTCAGAAATAAACTAAATAGTCAATAATTATTTATCAAGCACCTACTAAGTACCAGACATTGTGCTAGGTGCTGGGCATACAAAACAAACAGTCCTTTCCCTCAAGGACCTTATATTCTAACAGGAGAAACAACATGTACCTATATAACTACATGTGAAATATAGTTATATAAATACAACGTAACTGGGGAGAGAGAGTACTACTAGCTGGGAGATCAGGTTTTATGTAGAAGATGGAGCTTGAGTAGAGTTCTGAAGGAAACTGCATTCTAAGAGAGAGGTGAGGAGGGAAAGGAGTCTACATATGGGAGAAAAGAATAACAATAGAAAAATAAGAGATGGGACATTGAGGTGAGGAACAGTAAGAAAGCCAGTCTGGTTAGACCAAAGAATACAGGAAGAATAGTAATATATAACAAGATTAGGAAGGTAGGTTGGGGTAAAAATGTGGAAATTCTTAACTGTCAAACAGAGAAGTATATATTTGAATCTAAAGGGAATGCAGACTTGTACTTAAAAGAAATCACCTAAGTAACTCTGGAGAATGGACTGAATTGAGGAGAGAAAAGACAAGGAGACCAATTAGAAGACCATTGAAATAATTTAGGGGAGAGGTTATAAAGGTCTGAATTAGACTTGTGGCTGTATGATTAGGTAGAAAGGGACAGATATAAGAAATATTGTGAAGATAGAAATAACAATATTTGGCAACAGTTTAGATATATGGGATGAGGAATAGTGAAGAGTCTAGGATAATGTCAAGGTTGCAATACTGGGCAACTAGAAGGATTGCAATACATTCAACAAAATTAAAAAGTTTGAAAGAGGGGTGAGTTTTGGGGAAAAGATACTGAGTTCAGTTTTGGATATGCTGAGTTGAGATGCTTAAAAAACATCTAATAAATGGCTAATAGGCCACTGAGATATGCACCTGGAGTTCAGGAGACAGACTAGGACTGATATGTAAATCTGGGAATCTACATGAATATAATAATTAAATTAACAGACATAATAATTAAACACATGGCAGCTGATGACATCACCAAGTACAATGTTAAGGGAATTTGAAGATCTTCCCTGCCCCTTAATAGTCACATAGAGCCCTGGAACAGAGTTAATTAGGCTCTAGGCTACAGGGAGTTTCCAGTTAAGTGCTGGGGCATGAGAATTTTCAAACTCCTTGGCACATAGCCAATTAGATGCCAAGTCTTTGTTATATATTCTGGAAGGTTAGTATTTTGCTTTGGGGGTTCACTCATGAGAAGGATTTTTTGATTTCCTGATCAAGAAGCCACATGTTTAGAGCCAACCCTCTCCCTGAATGCTTAGATGTCTGTGTTCCCTCAATCCAGTGATGTATGTAAAGTGTACAGCAATATTGCTATGTCAGACAGCTGGAGCCCTGTCTGTTGGTCTTTGTATTAATTTCTCTCCTTGTATTTTCTCCACATTCAGGGTGATGACTTTTCCCCTGAACTAGTGAATGTCATTAAAGTAGATTGTTAACCCCTTTTTGAGCAGTCTCTCCTTTAAAAGCAGATCAAAGAACCTGTGCTAGAAGGCCATCCTGGGTGTGTTAGGGTGCTTGCTATTACACCAAGCAATAGACAAAGAGGAAAGAGAGTAGAGGGCTTAGCTCAGAGCTTTCAAGGAGACAGACAGTTACAGGACAAGGGTAACAGGAGCACCCAGACAGAATAGTGTCACAAAAACCCTGAGAAGAGAGAATATCTAGGAGGAGAGAGTGTCAATACTAGTGAGACCAAAAAACATGAAGAGTGAGAAAAGGCCTTTGGATTTGGCAATTGAGATTATCTGGAACTTTGAAGAGAACAGTTCCAGTTGAGTGTTAAGGTTGGAAGTCAGACTGAAAAAGATTGATTAGTGAGTAAAAAGATAGAAAGTGGAGACAGTGAGTACAGATAGCTTTTTCAAGGAGTTTGGCTATTAAAGGAAGGAATGATAGCTTGAGGACATGGTAGGATTTAATAAAAGTTTTTTAAGAAGGGAGAGATCTTGGCATGTTTGTATTCATCTAGGAAGGAACACATGGAAAGGAAGAGGTTGAAGAGGTGGGCTGTGATTGATAGGGTAATATATTGGAGAAGATAGGAGGGAATGGGATCGTGTGTATGTGTATATCTAGCCTTCATGAGGAGAAGTCATATCTTCTTCATCTAAGACTAGAGAAAAAGAGAGAATGGAGAATGATGTCTTGGGGTTTTAAAATGTATTTAAGGAAAGTTGAGAGAGTTCCAGGCAAATGGTATCTATTTTCTTAGTAAAGTATGGTGTGCTGTCCTCATCTTTGATGGTGGGAGGAGGAACTGGGGTGACAGACTAGAGCAGAATAAAGATTTGGAACATCTTCTGTGGGAAGTAGGATAGAGAATTGGTTATGAAGACGTAAAAGGATTGTCTTGCTATCATGAGGACTCACTTGAGCTAAGATATCATACATTCATAAAGGTCTCAGTCCACTTGGCTCCATGACTTCTTCCAGTTGCATTTAGAAACAGGAGAAGGAGCATAGGAAGTGGATGGTGAAAACAGTCCAAGGTTGGTGTTTGGCAAGGTGTGAACTTCAGGAGAATAAGGGGGCAAGGGATTTGAGGTTAGACATACACCACTTATTTTCTACACCTTTACTACATGACCTAGGAAGGTAAGAGCAATTTGAACTAAAGTGAAGAACTGTATGTTACTAACATCATTGCTATTTGGAAGCTTCATAAGGATTATAGTGGTAAGGGACTGAAGGATAAAAAGACTCTCCTTGATCCATATGGGGATGCCATCACCATATTACTTTTCCAAACACTGCTCCCCTCAAGTATGTCTTGAGATCAACTAATACTTCCTCCATTATATAGCTAAGAAATTCTGACCTCATGATCCCATATCTTGGTGGTTCAGATCACAGTTTGTCAGTACAAAAATATTTTTCTCTTATTTTCATCTTCAACCTTCTAGGTTCCTATTGTTTTTTTACTCTTACTTTCCAATGTACTTTCTGGGATCTGTTCTATTGTAAAAAAAAAAACAAATAACCCTTCTTTGACCTATATCTCTTTTTTCCTGGTCTCTTTCCCTTTCCTGTTGCTAATAGAAACTTCACTTTCTCTAAAAGACACCTTAGCCCTTGTCACCCTCTCTTGTGTTGTTTTCTTCCTTTGTGGCTCCTGATTTACCTACCCTGGGGAAAGAGTCGACACTTCCAAACTCCCCTAGTCACCATTGTTCAGCACCTTTTGCTCTTTGAGGTTAAGTTCATTTGTGTATATCACACTGTTCAGATCCTTGTTGCTTTTATCTGTAGACCTCCCTTGTTTTTCTTTAAAAAAATTTTTTTTGCCATTCTGCCCTTGACTAATAGCACACATTTACGTATGCATATACAAAATATAATAGAAAAAGAAGACTGTGAAACTACACATCTATATTATGTATAGCTTCAGACACTTACTAGCTGTGTGACTCTGGGCAAGTTACTTAACCTCTGTCAGTCTCGGTTTCCTTAACTATAAAATGGGGATAATAATAGTACTTACCTCTCAGTATTGTCAGGATCAAATGAAAAATTTTTAAAGTCCATAATAAGTTCCACACATTACTTTTATAGCTGTTCTACTAGTCTGTATATCACTTTGAACTTCCTTGTAGTCTGTTCTGTGAATTTTCTCAATGCTTTCTAGGCAGTCTTATCTTTTTCTTCTTTTTTGACATTACTATCCACAGCCCCTTCCTGCCTCTGTTTTTCCCTTCACCTCACAAAACAAACAAACAAAACAAACCCACTCCTTAAAACCAAAAAGCATAGTTAAGTAAAACAAATTATGTGTGAAGATACAGGTCTCATTCTTTTCCTCTAGTCCATCAATTTCTTTTTCAATGAGCTTTGTACTTGCCTAAGAGTATTCCTCTCTATCCCAATCCCTGTCCTCTTTCCAGGTGACTTTACTATAACATAGGATTACAAGATCATAGTTTTAGAGATAGAAAGCAATTCAGAAGTAGTCATTTAATCCACCTCCCTCATTTCACAGGAAAGACAATAGCTTAGAAAAGTTCAATGGCTTGTCAATAACTGAGATAATACCTTCATAGTACCAGTATAGTGGCTAGCACTTAGTAGGAGTTTTAATAAATGTATATTTCCTCCCCCCTCCCTGCACAGGGTTATACAGATAGTAACTCAAAGAGCTGGGATCCAGCTCAGACCCAGATCTTTTGACTTCAGATGTAGGACCCTTTCTACTCTACTATGTTGGATTCAAGGGGCCACCTCCCATTTCCATGAATTCACTCAGGCTTTAATTATGCCTTTAACTATACATCCCAGACCATCACCAATCATTCTGACTTTTGTCTTACTATTGACTTCAGTGACTCTGGAAAAGAGAGGGAGGCTGATGACTTAGAGCCACCCTGCCTCACTTAAATCCAATCTACATGCAAGTCAAGATATCATTCATATGTTACGTCACTTTCTTACCTTCCTTCGTTCAAGGCTCAGTTCAGATCCAGCAGCCTCTTTTTACTTTTCTTGATCCCCTGCCTCCTCCCCACTCCCAGGTAAAAGTATTCTCTCCTTTATTCTAGAAAATTTATCTGGATTTCTTCTTTTCCCCCATTACTTCCTGCCCTGTATCACACTTACCTGTCTGTGTACATGTCACATTCCCACACTAGAATCAAAGTTCCTTGAGAACAAGCAGTTTTTTATTGTGTTCTCTATTGGTTAGGTGAGGCAGTAGTCTGAAGTATTGCTATAAGTGATTGAGATGGGGGAGGCTAGGTGTCGAAGTGAATAGAGCACCGGCCTTGGAGTCAGGAGGACCTGAGTTCAAATCTGGCCTCAGACACTTGACACATTTACTAGCTCTGTGACTTTGGACAAGTTACATAACCCCAATTGCCCTCCAAAAAGCAAAAAATTTAAAAAGTAAAAAAAAATAAGTTATTGAGATGGATTGGAACTAGAGGTGATAGGAATTGGAGAGGTTAAGGGAATATCCTGAACTCTTAGATTTCTATAATCTACACATCTGATTTAGCTCAATTACTCACAGGGGTGGTCATAACTTAGGCCTTGCCATTTCTGTCAAATTGTTCCTCCTCCATGATCTTGAGCTCTGAAATTAAACTCTGCTCACAATATCAAGCCCTTCTTTCTCTCTGTCTGTCTCTCTGTCTCTCATCTTTTCTTCATTCTCACTATAACCTTCAATCACTCCATTCTTCCCTATTCTCTTTGTCTATCTACCCTGTTCTGGACTCACTTTCCTCTCTCTATAGTACTAAGCCTAGGATTAACCAATTCAACAAGGCACTGCCTCCACCTTTGTCGTTCGTTGCCCCTATCTTTGTGTCCTTCATTCTTTGACAATCCTTGTGTTACCACTAAAATTTGCCTTCTTTACCCCTACTGAGGAAATCAAAAAATGTGCTGACAGGATCCAATATAAATATGTGCCAGCCAAACTTATCTCAATTCTTCACTATCTGCTGGTAAGAGGGCCAATGACGTGTGTGCAGGATAGGAATTCAGAGCATCAGAAGTTGTCCAAATTTTGACTTTTTACAGAATTTCTGTATAACCTGGGTTAATAAAAAAGCTAAAATAACCTTAGGCTTAGAAAATCTTTTAAAGTAGTAGTAACCCTTCTTTTTATGGAAGAAGCTCTTTAAGGAGAACTCCTGAGAATGACCTAGCACTGACTGCACTGTGTCCTATGATTCTGGCCTGCTTGTCCAATGCAAGTGTCACAGATATTGAGCTCCTTAAAAGTCTACACAATATGGTGAATCTTTAATAAACTTTGCTTTTCTTTGGCTGAAAAAAAAAAAAGCTCTTTAAAATAGGGCAACAGTTCAGCAGGGACAAAGAAGCTTAGTCTAACAGCAGGTCACAATAACAGATTTGAGGGAAAGAAGAAAGCAGCAACTTTAGAGGTGGAGTGGAGAAGCAGGGAAGGCCAGAGAGTTCGGGGATGCTGAACTGGACAAACCATGAGAGGTGTTCCAGGAGGAATGCGATCCTAAGACTGTGAGTTGTCCAAGGAAAATTACCTTTCCCCCTCTCAATAAATATGAACAGATACAAACTGAGGGAGATTATATTTTCTTTTTACTATGAAGGGCTTTTTCCTTACTATATACTTTGGTACTCTGTTTAATTAAATGCCTTTTGCTTTGAATTTATGTGTCATCTATTAGAATTTGGAGATGTGAATTTTAATAGACCAGCAGTTCTCAAACTTTAGAATCCCTTTTCCCTCTTAAAAATTGTCAAGGATCACAAATTTTTTACTTATATGATTTACATCTATAAATATTTATAATATTAGACAAAACTGATACTTTAAAATATTTATGTATTACTTTCATTTAAAAATAACAAAAATAATAATGTGTTTATTAATAAGGCATTAACATAAATAACAGGTTTATAGCCTGGGAGTCACCTTTGACTTTTCTCTCTCCCTCATCCTCCATATCCAAATAGTTGTCAAGTTGGGTCGGTTCTGCCTCTATAATGAATTTTCTATACTGTTGCCTTCTTCATCTACCTTGCTATCATGCTAGTTCTGGCCTACCTCACCACTTTTACCTGGATTATTGTAATAAACCTCTTGACTGTTCTCCCTACTCTAATTTCTCCAATCCATTCTCCACACATTTACCAAAAAGATTGTCCTAAGTCACAGATTTGACTATGTTGCTCTCTTGCTCAAACATCTTCAGGGGCTGCCTATTTCATCTAGGATGAAATGTCTTAGCCTGGAATTTAGGACCCTCCAGTATCTGGTTTCATTCTCTTAGCTGCCTTATTTCACTTCATTCGCTTTCGTGAATTTTAACATTCCAGCCTTTTCCTGCTTTTATGCATTCACACAAACAATCCTCCTGGCCTAGAGTGAACCCCTCCTTTATCTCTATGTTTTTTTATCTTTTTCTGTCTTCATCACTCAATTAAGGTGCCACTTTCTCCATGAAGCTTTAGCAGGTGGCTTAGTAGATAGGACCTGGAGAACAGGAGATGCAGTTTCAAATCTTGTATCTGATACAACTGCATGACCCTAAGTAGCACCTACCTCAAAGTGTGGTAAAGATCAAATGAGATAATATTTAGTAAAACACTTAGTACAATGCTTGGAATGTAGGAGGCACTTAAGAAATGCTTACTCTTTTCCTCCCTCTCCTAAGTAAGTCACTTAAGCTTTCTGAGACTTAGTTTTCTCAGTTGTAAAATGGGAATAATACCTGTTGTTGGAAGACTCAGATAAGATATTGTTTGTGAAGCATTTTGCAAACTTCAAAGCACTCAATGTTAGTGCTTAATATTATTCACTCATCCCCCAGATGCTAGTATGTGCTCTCTCTTTACATATTTCTGGAGTACTTTCATCTGTGACCCTCCTCACTTTCCTTTTCATTTATACTTATGATCATAGGATCATAGATTTAGAATTGAAGAGGACTTTAGAGCTCATCTAGTCTGATCTCTTCATTTTATAGGTGAGGAAACTGAGGCCCAGAGAGGTTAAATGGTTTGCAAGGGTTTGCTTAAGGAGTATCAGGGATGGGACTCAAGATTTACAAGTCTCCAGAATTATAGACCAGTAGGTAGATGGGTAGCATACATCTATCTTTACTTATATTAGCCCTGGAAAATCATTTTGCATAGGCTTCAGAAAAGAGCAAAATTTCTAGTGTCTAAAATGACTTTGTTGGAACCCACTCCTAAAGTCAGATGACAAAATACTAGATTAGAAACTCCACCTTTTGATACCTACCAAAGAATTACTGGTATTGCATAAATCTAAGAAAGGATACAGGACTGTGTACAGATCTGAAAACAAATTTAGAATCCAGACTGAGATCCAGGACAGGAGCAGGGCTGAGACCTGGCAAGGGATTGACAAGAAGATCTGAAGGTCTGGGGTTCTGGCAGCTGTACTGTATTTTCTGTTACATACTTCATCCAGCTGCCCATTTTGAGAATGTGTCACATGTTTAGTTGAATGGAATGTGTGGTGGACAATAGCCACCAGCCATTCAAAACCAGACAAGGAAAGAGGATAAAACAGAAAAGTAAAGGAGAGAAGAAGAGAGAGACAGAGAAGAAGGGAAAGGGAAAGAGAGAAAGAAAGGGAGAAGAGAGAGAGAAACAGAGACAGAGAGAAGCAGGGAGGAAGGGAAAGAGAACTGTTGAAAATAAAGGCTTAACCAGTGTTCAGTATAAACATCTCTAGCCTAACAGCTCTTTCTCCTTTCATTCTCCTTATGCCACACAGGGGCAGCAATGGAACAAAACTGGTCAGGGTGCACAAGACTGGAAGTCAAGAAAAGCAAGAGAGGTCTGACAGAAACCACAAGTCTAGGCAGGCAAGGATTCACGTCCAGCAAGGCCTCTAAGGCTGGGTGGGGTAGGCAGGTACTATACATCTATTTAGGACAAACAACACATCTTTGCTTTTTAATTCATTCATTCACTCATTTATTCAAACCTTAATTCAATCAAACCTTAACATGCTGTATATAAATGCTATTTATTATTATTATATATTATTTAGGTAAGACACAATCCATGCCCTAACGGATCCTACAGTCTAAAAGAGGGATAAGACACAAACAGATATAATGATAAGATAGTAACAATAGCTGGCAGCTGGCATTTTTATAGCACTTTCATGTTTGCAAAGTACTTTACAAATATTATCTCATTAGGTCCTTTGAACAACCTTGGGAGGCAGGTGATAGTGTTATCTTAATTTACATATAAAAAACGCTGAGGCAGACCGAGGTTAGATGGCTTACTCAGAGTCATAGAACTAATAAGTTATCTTAGGTCAGTTTTGAACTCAGGTCTTCCTGACTCCAAGTCCAGTGTCCTATCCACAATGCTACCTAATAGCCATTAGTAGTAACTATAGCAACTGACAGTTTTAGTGATTAGCATTTTGTTTGCAGAATCAAATTGTTACCTGAACTTTGTTATTATTGTTTACCTTATTGTAGAATTTTATCAGTTGTTTAAGAATAATATAAATTATACCTCAAAAATGGCTTGGTGAATGGGATATGTTTTCAAAGGCAGCACAGATTTCTGTCTCTGGATTTTCTCTCTCCTTAAGCAGATATGCTTAGAATTAGAATAATTTTATTAATAAATTTGTCTCTGCAAGGCTTGTGTCTAAAATACAGAGCACAGTACCGTTTTTCTTCCACAACTGTATTAGAGGAGTAAAGAGCATATTTATTTCATGAATAACTTAAAGCATTTTATTTTTTATCACTCTGTTGAAAATAGTGGGGATCCAGGAAGCTTTCATGGGGGAAGTAGCATCTGAATTAGGCTTTAAAATGGGGGTTCTTAATCCGAGGACACCTTTGGGGGCTGTGGATAGATTTCAGGGGGTCCACACATTTATTTTTTCATGTTTCAGTAAATTATTGTCAATAAAGTTGGTTTTCTTTATAATCTAATGTATTTTATTTTATGTATTTAAGAACATTATTCTGAGAAGGGGTTCATAGGTTTCAGCATATAGCCAAAAGGAGCCATCTCTCTATCTCTTTCTCTCACTGTCTCTCTCTCTTTCACCTTCCCCATACCGCACCCCCCAACACCAGACACACACAAACTCAAAAGGTTAAAAGAAACTGTTACATTTTCCCTTAGAATATTGAACATTTTAACTTTTATTGAAAAGAAAAAAGTTAGTTGGGGATGAGCCAAGATGGCAGACCAAAAGCAGGGGCTTGCTTGAGGTCTCCTTCAAACCCCTCTAAATACCTGTAAAAAAAATGACTCAGGGCAGCTAGGTGGCACACTGAATAGAGCATGGGTCCTGGAGTCAGGAGAACATGAGTTCAAATCAGGCCTCAGACACTTAACACTTACTAGCCATATGACCTCAGGCAAGTCGCTTAACCCCAATTGTCCTGCTTTCCCCCTCCAAAAAGCAAAAAAGAAAAAAAATTTAAATGACTCTACACAAATTCTGGAGCAGTAGAACCTACCAAATAACAGAGTGAAACAAATTTCCAGTCCAAGACAACCTGGAAGGTTGACAGGAAAGGTCTACTGTACCAGGTTGGAAGAAGAACACAGACCAACACTGGCTGTGCCAACATAGATTGGGCCTTCCAGCAAACCTGGAGCAGGACTCAGGAGACTGAATTCCTGGCTGCTGTGGCAGTTTCCAGACTTCTCAACCCACAAACGCCAAAGAGAGCATAGAAGGTCAATAGGAAAGGTCTGTCAGACCCGGGTAAGAGAGGCGCAGTGGTCTAGCCCCAGTTGCAGGATATACACACTCAACTGAATATGGAAATCTATCTTACCCTATAGGAAAGTAGGGAGAAAGGGAATAAGAGAGAAAGGGAAGGAAGGGCAGATTGGGGGAGGGGGTAATCAAAAGCAAACACTTTTGAGGAGGGACAGGGTCAAAGGAGAAGTAGAATAAAGGGGGGCGGGATTGGATGGAGGGAAACATAGTCTTTTACAACATGACTATTATGGAAATGTTTTGCATGACTACACAGGTATAATATATTTTGAATTGCCTTCTCAATGAGAGTGGGTGGGGAGGGAGAAAGGGAGAGAATTTGGAACTCAAAGTTTTAAAAACAAATGTTAAGAATTGTTTTTACATGCTGGGAAATAAAATGTACTGGCAATAGGGTATAGAAATGTATCTTGCCCTACAGGAAAATAAAAGGGAAGGGGATAAGAATGGGGAGGGTGATAGAAAGGAGGGCAGATGAGGGAAGGGGTTATCAGAACACACACTGTCTTTGGGTAGGGGAGGGGAGAGATGGGGAGAAAATTTGGAGCTCAAAATCTCATGGAAGTGAATGTTAAAAACTACAAAAAAATTAATAAGAAAAACATTTTAAGAAAAAAGTTAATTTCACAAGAAGCAAAACTCTTCAGAGAAAGTTCTTTTGATAAGAGTATATAGAGGGCAATACAGAGAAGCAGAGCAGTATGGTGGAGTAAGAAAGTAAGACCTAGGGGGCAGCTGGCCTCAGACACTTAACACAAAAACTAGCCATGTGACCTTGGGCAAGTCACAACCCCAATTGCCCTCCAAAAAAGAAAAAAAAAAAAAAGTAAGTCCTAGATTAAAGGAAGATCTAGACAATGTATGGCCTTCACAGCAGAAACAATTGGCAGAATAGAATAGCTTGAATCCAAAGTGTCAAATCTCAGCAAAGGAACAAAAGAGGATAATTGATTGAGAAGGAAAATGCACAGAAGTGATGGACAACCTGGAAGATGAGAAGGAAAAGGAGTAACATTAAGAGGAAAGCATGTTTTCCACATAAGCAAAACATTTGTTCTTAGGTAGATAGAATGCATAGAAACTATTCAAGGATTATAGGTCTTCCTAGAAGAATATAAGTCCAAAATCTGAACGCCATAATTCAAAAAAGAATACAAGAAAACTGCCTACAACTTCTAGACACAGAAAACAAAGTGTCAATTAAAAGAAACCATAGCTCTCCTCCAGGGGGAAAAATATCAAAAACTGTATATAAAATCCAAGGTATATAGTGATTAAGTTTCATAATTTCATTGAAAAACAACAAATTCTTTAATGGATCAGAAGAAGGGCCTTCAAATATAAAGAAAAGGAAATTTGAATAACACAAAACTATACTGTACCCACAAGAAAACCCAGGAGGGAATAGAATAATGTGTTCTAATCTTTCCTTCATACCCCCTACCAGACTAATCTTTTTACACAAAACTTTGTACACTTGTCTCTCTTTTTCTTTAAAAATGTTAGTGGTTCACTACTACTCAAAAAATAAAGTTCAAACTCCTTTTGTATTCAAGGCCTTGACTGAGTGGATTTCTTCCACCTTTTCAGCCTCATCTCATGTTACTCCCATGAGCATATTCTATGCCATAGCCAAGCAGTACCATTCTCTGTCCCTACATTATCTCCATACTTTTTTGCTCATTTTATTCCCTATGCTTGGAATATCCTTCCTTCTCCTGTTCAACTACTCATCCTTTAAAACCCAGCTTGATTGTTATCTCCTCCAAGAAGTTTTCTTTGAACTTCCTATCTTCCTTAATACCTATCTAATGCTCTACACATAATAAATACTTGATAAATATTCATTGAATTGAATTTCTTGAATTGAATATTAGAAATTACTAGCAGGTCTTTTTTAATCTGTTCAAATTCTTTATTACCCTTTCAGGATGAGTATGAATTTTGGAAACAGCCAAAAGTCATTTGGAGAAAAGTCTTGAGAGTAAGGTAGGTAATTCTGGATTAGATCACAAATGAGGTGTGACTATAATGCAAGGAGAATGTTTTGTTTTGCATGGCTTAGGAATTGACTCTCAAATTATTTCCAGTAGAGAAGATCTAGTAATGTTTTGAACCATATCAGTATCACTGAAATAAAAGTTTGGCCTTCTAAAGGTAACTATTTTAATGGATAACACTCATGGCTATTTAAGTTCTAGAACATTTATTTAAAAATCATTCTTGTACTTTATAGTCACACCTGGTAAGATTTAAAGTACTTGCTATATTAGTTTCCACAAAAGAAAGCATTGCACAGAAATATTTTGATTAGGGGAACTCAAAGCTGCTTAGCAGATGTGGAAGGAAAAAATGTAAGGTACCTCTAATGGCATATAAGTAATAAAACCCATAGGTTATTTTGTTTTTCTTTGGGAGGGAGGGCAGGAAGACAAAAAAATAGTGCTGTTGATTTGCAATTGTATAACTATACGAGACCTTCACCATTCATAGAAAAATTGTGTCCTAAATCTCATGAACAGTTAAATTTGTCAAGATTGTACAATATATATATGGAGTACTTACCATCAATCACTATATAAATGTGAGTTATTATTTCCCCTTTTGCCCATGACTAATTTGATCCATCATTTGATTTTCTTTTTTTAGCTATTAAGGCTGTGGGTTAATATGGAAATATTGTAAAGGACTGGATGTAAAAGTACTACCAAAGTACAGTTATTAAACATAATCTCATGGTTTTGTGAGAGAAGAAAATGTGGACTGGTGTGAATATTATGAACTCTTGAAATGTCAAATTCTGACTTCTCAAATAGAAAAAGAGTTCTTGTATAATGCAATCATGGAACAGAATAAAGGTATCCAAAGGCCCAGGAATATCTAAATTCAAATCCAGCTTCTGACACTTGTTAGCTGCCTGAGGCTGTTCACTTAATCTCTGCCTCAGTTTTCCTGGCTGTAAAAGGGGCACCTACCTCCCAGGATTGTTATGAGGATCAAATGAGAAAATATTTGCAAAGCACTTAGCACAGTGCCTGGCATAGAACAGGAACTTAATAAATGTTTGGTTTCCCCTTTTCCCTCCTGCAGGACAACAGCTAAGTGGCATAGTTTAGATTCCACCAATTTAGGTCACACAGCCAAGGGCTAGATTTGAGTCAGGTCTTCCTCACTCAAATCCGGGACTTTATCCACTATGCCACCTAACTGCCTCATTCATTATTTATGCTATTATTTATAATATTGCAATAAACAAAATCAAGTCTGAAGGAAGCTACAGCTAAATGAAGGGAAATAAAGGAGTTGAACACACACACACATACATATATAGTTGAACACATACAAGGGTATATATGTGTGTATATACTTATGTATGAGTATATATATTTCTGGTCTCAGATACTTATTAGCTGTGTGACCCTAGGCAAGTCACTTGATCCTGTTTGCCTCAGTTTCCTCATCTGAAAAATGACTTGGAGAAGGAAATGGTAAACCCTCCAGTATCTTGCCAAAAAAATCCCAAATGAGGTTATAAAGAGCTAGACACAGTTGAAATGACTGAACAACAACAATATCTCTCAAGGTAGTCATGAGGAAAGCACTTGGTTAAACTCTCTATATAAGTGTGAGATTAAATTAGGTTATTATCCTCTACTGTCCTCTCCAGTATCACTGGAGAGTATGTGGACACAGGGACAGGACCTCCCCCATGCTAAGGCCTAGAGTGTTCTCTGGAGCATACTGATAACTCTTTGTTATGCTGTTGCTGCCAGGAAGTCCTGACTAAGGCAGGGGCCAGAAGTTTCTAATGGTAGTGAGATAAATAGGAGTTACCAGTTAAGGATATGGGGTCCAAGATGAACATTTAGAAAAGGAAAGTAAAATCGAGATCAGAAACAGGGTTAGTACTAGGATCAAAAAGAGAGTATATATATGTGGGCAGGGGGTAAGCAAAGATCAACATGATCCAAGGTCAGGCTGCCGAACTAAAGAAGTCTGGGTTCCACAAAGAGCTTTCTCAATTTGCTGTATTCAGTTTTCAGGGGATTCATGAATGCTCAAACCATTAGTGGCTGGTCCCACCTTGCAACACTTTCTAAATTGGCTAATACAAGCATGGCAATAGGTTTCCATGGAATAATACAGGCATGGCAGTAGGTTTCTGTGGAATAATACAGGTATGGCAGCAGGACAACTCCTATTGCCACACCTGTATTATTCCATGGAAATAATTGTGTTTAAATGGCAGCTAACACAATTCCTTTAGTTGCTTTCTTCTTCCCATTCTCATTCTTTTAAGTTCAACCTTAGCTTTCTCCTTGAAATTAGTTTTACTTTCCTTCTAAGGGTCCTTTTGGAAGATATTGGGGGTGAGTGTGAGGAAGAGGGATACACACATTTATTTCCTCTAGGTTTCCATTTTGAATTTTCTTTGTTTTATGGATTGTCCAGCAATGATGTGAAATTGGGTTGACTTGTGAGTTTACTCATTCTATGCTTTTCCTTAGGAAAAAAAAATGGCTACTTTAAAAAAAATCAATACTCTTTTGTTGATATGTTACTGTAACTCATAAATAACACAGTCTCTGAAGAATTAATGCTGAGTCACTCAAAGGGCAAGAGAGAAGTACATGATGAGTATGAGTAGGGTATAGCATATCATAAAGGAAAAACTGAATAGAGATAGTATAAAAAAAATCACCAAAGAGATGTATAAATGGAAAAGGAAGTGGGATGGCTGTGGAGTTAGGGATAAGCAACGAACAGACTGTGTATTCCCTTAGCATCTATGCAATGTCAAGAGATCTAGAGGAAAGTGAGCATGTTAGCTGGACTTCCTGCAGAGTATTTATGGGAAGACTTTGATTCTTCCCATAAAAAGCATAACACAATGAGAAAACATGAGTGGACTGTGAGTTTCATGGTTGGAAGGAGTAATCACATTGGTGAAATCACAGATCCACTGAAATATCAAAGTATCTTGTTTTTGAAGGGTAGGATTCCTTCCTTCTTTCACTTTTCATTTCTCTTCTTTCTTTGTTCTGGATTTAGTTGAAAGGACACTGGATTTGGAGTCAATGAACCTGGGTCTCAGGTCTTACACTTTGTGAGTGACTATGGGCAAATCACTACTTCCTTGAGCCTTAGTGTCCTTATCAATATGACTTAAATGCTATTTAAACGTAACTTACTATAATGATTCATACCCAAATATATCAAACATGATCCAGCTTATAAAGTGACATAATCTAGTAAGGAAGGTATGACAAATAAAGAAACAACTATAATATAAAATAATTATGTATGAAATACATATATAAAAATGTATAAAATAGATATGTTTGAGAGATGCAGAAACAAAGTGCTATAAGAGTTGCAAGGAAGAAAAAAATTGGAGTAGGAAGTTCAAAGAAAGACTTCATGGAAAAAGAAACTTTTCAGGTGGGCATTAAGGGATGGGTAGGATTTCAATGAGAAGAAGTAAGAAGGAGACTTTCAGACACAGGATTTGAGTAAAGGCATGAAAGATCCAGTTAACATATTTGCTAGAATAGATAAATCCAAAACAACCATTTATGGCTAATATAATTCATCTATAATCATGGAGTCCTTTAGAGATAGTTTTAGTTTGTAATGAAAAGGAAAACAGAATAGGATATATCTAGATAGATTTTTTTTAATTTGTGTTTTTTTAGGTGTGTGAGGATAAGGTTTTGTTCATTTCCTTGGAACTGAAAACTACTTGACCTCACCAGTAAAAAATGGACATAGAAATAAATGTACTGGGGTCAATTTCCATCTAAAATTTAAGGAAAAAACACATTTCAACTTTCCCAGCTCATGTCCTTGTAATTTTAATACTAAATTTTAGGTATACTTCATTTGCTGTATCTTGTCTCATTTTTTTTTCTGAGGAACAAACCTTAGGTAAAATTGAAATAAAGTTCAACAGGTTTAGATCAAATAAACCATAGGAAAGTCCTGGATTTTAGAGCAATGAACCTCTCAAATTCAATCTCACTTAGAAACTATTTTTTGCAGACATTTAAAAATAAAAATTTCTACCTATTAAGTGCCTTAATCTAACTCTTTTTTTTGTTTGTTTCTTAAGAGTTTATTTATGCCTACATGATAACAAACACATATCTTCCACTAGAGTCTATAACGCCTATACAATATCACAGAAGTTGTTCTAGGTTGCTGAAAAATACTTCCACCAGTCTATGATCTGATAGGTCCTACCAAGCTGGAAAGGCTTTGCCTTTAGTCATGTACATGTGTCATTCACAGACCAGCCAAACTAAGTTCAGTGAAGCTTAACATCAAGAGGCTGGACACCTGCTAATGAATTTTTCTGTCACAACAAAAGAAAACAAAAACCCTAATGAAGAATCCAAGGCAGGCAGAGTTTGCCATCTTATCTGGAAGTCACTGATGAAATTATGAATCATATGAAGTCTAGTATGATGTTCAATTCTATTCTAGCTGCAACCTTTTTAAAGAACTGAAAGAAACCTAGGAAGTTAATTTAATTTAAAAATATTACTCCTAATGCCATTTCCCTATATAGAAACAGTAATTTTAGTATTCTAGTGGCCTGAGAGTACATTTACTCTTCTCACCTGGCATCAATCAGAAGACAATTATTACCTTCATCATTATTTTACCTAGCACTTTCTGAGTTTCTAAACAAAACACTAACTCCTCAATTTCAGAATCAAACTTCAATGCAAAAAAAAAAATGAGAACAATGTTGGGTAATAGTCAGTTATATCCACTTTATGCTAAAATCCCAAACAATTCCCAAAGATAAATAGATATGTTGGTCAGGGTAAAGTGAAGGGTAGTTTAACATACTGAACCTTACTTCAACAGAAAACTACATAGTCTTTCTGATTAAACAAGAATGTTCTCAAGTCTATCTGCAATAGTTCATGTCTTGTATTCAAATTTTCACACAAATAATGACCACAGAACACTTGGTTTGCTCTTTAATTAGATTATAAAAATTATGCTATGTTGATTCTTGAGATTTTTTAGCTCCTTCTCTTGCTAATCTATCAGCTTCTTCATTGCCTGCAAACCCTGAATGACCAGGAACATGAATCCACTTAATGTCTATGCCTTGAATAAGGGTATCAAGCTTCACAAAGTCCTCTTTGTTAATGACATCTTTTCCTGTGTTTGTTTTCCAGCCATTTTTCTTCCAGTCTTTGACCCAACTTGTTATACCATTTATAGTAAACATACTATCTGTGTAGAGAACCAGTTTACTGATGTTCTGACTCTTGGCTTGTTCGATTGCTTTACAGGCAGCATGTATTTCTGCTCTTTGGTTTGTCTGTCGCCCAGGAAGTCTATCACCCACATTTAGGGGATGGCTTGGCCCCCAATAAACACCAATGCCTGCTCGAGCTTTCCTCCTCCCATTACTGGAGCAGCAGCCATCTGTGTAAACCACAGCTGCATCTCCCATGTAAGAGAATGTTTCTTTGCTAAGTAAAGGCACTGAGTCTGGATTTGGTTTTGTGAGCTTTGCCCAAGGCTCTTCCTCTCCATCTGAGGACTCACGGGGTCTCTTGTGTGGCTTCACTTCGGGGTCTTGTGTGCCACTTTTCTTTTTCTGGTCTGTTGAACAATCAGGGCTTGCAGTATTTCGGACAAAGGCCCAAGCCTCATCCTCCGTAGCAAACTTCTTGAACCTGGCACCAGGAAATCGGTTCACTTGTGCTTGACATTCACTCCAGGTGGGGAATACGCCGGTCTGGCGGCCCCTCCTCACAGCGTAGAACATGCCCGCGCTCAGATAACGCGCACCACAGCGGCCGAAGGCACCCGAGACAACTCTGGAGACGGCGGCCCAGAGCCTCAGCATGGCCCGCTCTGGGGCACCGGGGACATAGCGGCCGGGGGGGGGACCCTTCCCGCGCCCGGGGCAGGGGAGAACGCGGGGCCGGAGCTTCCGCCCAGGCCCTTAATCTAACTCTTGTGGCCAAAAAACAATCCAGTGGATGAAATGAAAAGGCATTTGATTTTGAAAAGCAATTCTTTATAGAATGAATTTTGCCCAAATGTAACACTGGGGAAAACGAGCAGATTATTCAATCCTTGTCTACACTTTCATGGAAAAAGTCTAACTAGAAGTTATTTAAATAAAAATTAAAAGCCAACCCTATCTGCTTTTATATCCTTCTTTTCTTCCTCAGCATAAGCCAGCCTTTATAGCCCTTCAGGGCATATAGCAGGAAGAGCAACAAGTCCAAAGAACAATCACTGAGCCTGTTTACAGTCTTGGCTTCCTATGTCATTTCTGGAGGCTGCTAAGTTCATTGCCCTGCCAATCCCTCTAAAACATTTTGGGAACACCCACTATTTGCAAAAGACTGAATTTGGCACAAAAGAGAAATAAGGAATAAAAGAATAGAAGACAGTTCCCCCAAAATGGCTCACCAGGATAATTCTGGTGTCACTTAGCCATATTCTATGCCAAAAAACTCTCTCTATATCCTCTTCTATGTATCTATATGTTAAGAAGAATTGGGGCGGGGGGAACACAATAAAACAATTGTAGATTATTAGAATGCCTCTGTTCCCACATTCTATTTTTTGCAAATTGCTAATTCCAGGTCCATTAAAAAAAAAAAAAACTTCTAGAGTCCTGGCCTTGTTTTCCACATTTGGAAGGAATATGGTGCAGTGCAAAGAATACTGGGGATACTTTTGGCAAGATGACTGACTGTCATGTCTTTATTTCCTCAAAACACTATGGAATGTTCCAGATAAAGTAAAAGAACGACAACTGAAACAAAAAGGAAAGAAAAGAAATTCTCATAAGGAAACCAACAGAAATAAGAAATGTGTAAACAAAAAGAGGCTTTAACATAATGAATAACTACTATAGAGTAACAGAATGAAAGGTGAAACCACCAGAAGAAAGCAATAAGGTTGTAAAGACAACAACTAGACTTCCCCAGATGAGAAAAGAAAATCAATATTATATATGTATTGAGTGGCACTAAAATGAAATATTTAAAGGAAAACTTAAAACGGTATTGAGACAAATTTTAAGATAATTATAGGTAACTTTACATTGCCTCTTTAGGACCTTGAAAAATTGAACAGATAAACAAGAAGGAAATTATGGATCTCAACAGAATATTGTAAACACTGGATATGATAGATCTATTTAATTTTTAATATGGGACTTTTAAAGAGTATACTTAATTTTCAGCACCATATAATACCTTTACAAAATCTGAGGACATGACAGGATATAGTGAATTCATTAAAAAAATTCAGAAAGACAGAACTATTATGCATATCTTTTATAGTCCATTTCTTTTTAGTTGAGACTTATGACATAATTGGTATAGAGAACTTCTTTTAATGCAAATTAATAACTTCTTTAACTTCTAGTCTTGGGAGAACTGCCGGGGGCACTAAGAGCTTAAGTGGCTTGTCCAGGGACATACAGCTAGTATATGTTAACAGGAACTAAGGCTGACTTCCTCATCACTAAACTATGCTACACCTCATTTTAGGCTATAATCCTTTTTTTCCCTAGTTTTTGCTAATTTTTTAAAAATAGTATTTTTCTTCTAATTATATGTAAAGATAGTTATCAACATTCATTTTTTAAATAAGATTTTGAGTTCCAAATTTTTCTCCTTCCCTCCCCCTCTTTCCCGAAGACAGCAAGCAATCTGATCTAGGTTATACATGTGCAATTGTATTAAACATATTTCCACATTATTCATGATGTGAAAGAAGAATCAGAACAAAAGGAAAAAAAACATGAGGAAGAAAAAACAGAAAACAAAAAAAGTGAAAATAGCATGTTTCAATCTGCATTCAGACTCCATAGTTCATTCTTTCTCTGCATGTGGATAGCATATTCCATTATAAGTCCTTTGAAATTGTCTTGGGTCATTGTATTGCTGAGAAGAGCCAAGTCTATCAAGTTGATCATAGCACAATGTTGCTATTACTGGATATAATGTTCTTGTGTTTCTACTCCACTCAGCATCAGTTCATGCAAGTCACACTATAATTCTTAAAAGTAATCAATAACTGAAAAATGAACAAAATAACAAAGACTTAGAGACTAAATAACAGTAGCCTAAATATGAGTGGTTCAAAGAACAGATCATAGAATCAAAAATAATTATATTAAAGAGAATGGTAACAGTGAGACAAAAGCAAACTTTATGGAGTACAGCTAAAACAATTTAAAAATTTCCATTAACAAAAGAGAAAAAGAGCATTAATGAATTAAGCATGCAATTTAAAATGCCCTAGAAACCAAGAGAACTTCAAAATAAACACAAAAAAGCAGAAATTTTGATCAAAGGAGAGACAAACAGTATTGAAAAAAAAAAACCCTATCCAACTGTTAAACAAAACAAAGAACTTTTAAGAAGCACGAAAATCAATGTTATTAGCTAATCTAATAAAAAAAATATGAGTGAGGAAAACCAAATTACTAAGATAAAAAATGAGAAGTAGAAATTTGTAACAACTAGAGGAAGTAAACAAAATAAGAAATGGTCAGGGGCAGCTAGGTGGCAGCCTTAGACACTTAACACATACAAAAAAAAAACCTAGCCGTGTGACCTTGGGCAAGTTACTTAACCCCAATTACCCTCCAAAAAGCAAAGAAATGGTTATACCCAATTATATGTCAATAAAACTGCAAACAAATAAAATTAGTGAATATCTACAAAAATACAAAAAACTCAAATGGACAAAATAAGAAACAGAAAATCTAAATAGCCTGAACTCAGAAATATTGAGCAAGCTAGAAATAAATTTCTAATGAAAAAAATCTGATCCAGGGGCGGCTAGGTGGCACAGTGAGTAAGAGCACTGGCCTCGGAGTTGGGATGACCTGAGATCGAATCTGGCCTCAGAAAATGAGCACCCACACATAAATAATGACTAGCCATGTAACCTTGAGCAAGTTACTTAACCCCAATTGCTTTAAAAAAAGAAAGAAAGAAAGAAAAAAATCTGATGCAGAGATATTTACAAGGGAATTCTCAATGAATTCCTGAAGATCAGCACAATGTTTTGTACAAAAAGGAGCATCTGGAGAACTTTGCCCTGGATAGTGAATTCATTTCTTATTTAGAGGATATTGAGTAGGACAACCTTCTTCATGACAATAATAGCTGACCTTTAGAATGTTCAGGGAGAACTAATACCTCTGTTTGTGTGAGGGCTGGCCAAGCCCTTTTCAGGACTGCTCATTCACCTTTGGTGTCCACCTGATTCACCCAATTCTCACCTGTGACTCCAAGAAGCTGTAGCATTTGCGGTGGGCCCTCCCTCAGTAAACCATCTCAGGTAGGCAGGCTAATGGTTGAGGGTAACAGAGAAGCCTCAAATCCATCAGCAAGTTGGGGGTGTGTCCTCCAATCTTGTTAAGACTTCCCTAGCAGAATGGTCAGATGATAATTATTTGTTCCAACAACCATGAAAGCAGCTAAAACACATGCTATGGATCACTTAGTGCTTAGTCATACCCTGAAGATATCAAGGTCATTCACTGCATCTTCACCATTGCCAGTTGACTTTTGTTTGGACTTTTTTTCTGTCTGGATTTTGATCACTGGAAGAGACAGTAAGGCTGACAACTTTGTGCAGCTCTGCCTCACTTAAATCAAATTCATACATGAGTCAAGACATTACTCTGTGATATCATTGGTCCTCTTTGAAAACGAAGGACAAATAATAACCACAACAACAAGGGAATTCTAACAACCATTTAAAGAACGTAATCCTTATGCTTTGTAACAGAAATAGTGAAATCACCCTACCAAACTCCTTCAAGGAGAGAACTGTAGCCGTGACACCCAAATCTGAGAGGGATAAAGCTGAGAAAGAGACCTAGAGACTAATATCCAGACATAGGGGGCACCAGCTTGAATAGCTAAGGAGAGCTGATTGTTAAATTTTCACTGTTCGAATTCACACCTCAGAAATTAGCAAATGCTACAAACTAGCCCTTGATTATTTTTGTTGATTGCCTAGTCTTAAGAGAGTGATACAGAAAATGTTAATAATGCATATATTAAGCTTAAATGTATGTTGTGAGTATATTCCCTGCTCCCTGACCTCCAACCCTTGAGAGCCAGTGGGTAAATATTTACTAGCACACAACAGCTGATTAATATTGATGGAAAATTTTATTTGGTTTGAATTTATGATTTTATCTGTGTAGGGAGCTCCCTGATGAGAGAACTCCCTCTACTAATGCAAACTGGAAACTCATAGAGTTGCCAAACACCTAAGTGACTTTCTAGAGTCATAAAGCTAGTACATATCAGAGATGGGTCAGATGCAATAATATTAAATAAAATATTAGTAAAGAAGCTACAAAAATATCTCTAAAATTATACAATTAAGAACAACATGGATATATACACCAAGAATGTAAATATGGTTTAACATTAGGGAAAAAATTTGTGCATGGTAATTAATCGTATTAATAATGAAAATGAAAAACATGATGATAGCATTAAATTCAGAAAATACTTTAATAAAGTACAACTCATTTGTGTCAAAAATGTGAAATACATATGCATATATACATACATATATATATGAAAGAATCTTTTTAATATATTAAAAAGTATCCATTTAAACCCCAAAGTTAGCAGTATATGCAATGGGAAAACACTGGAAGCTTTCCTAATAAATACAGAACTAAAGCAAGGATTATCCTTTTCCCTGATACTATTCAATAGAATTCAAGAAAAACTAGCAATAACATTAAGGCAAGTGAATTAAATTAAAGACATACAATATAGGCAAAGAGAGGAGGAAAGCTGTAATTGCTTGCTGATGACATGATGGTCGACTTTAAAAAATCCTAGGAAATAAACAAAGAAATGAAATGAGACATTAATAGATTTACTAAATGTTCAGCATTTCTGTATATTCTTTATATATTCAAAAGCTAGGAGGAAGAAATAGAATATGCCTGGTATGTAGCAAATGCTCAATAAATACTTGTTTCCTTCCTTGTTAACCTATTAAAAAAACAAAATGCAATAAATATTGTATTCAGTTCATTTCAACTACCTGGTTCTCTGATCAGTGAATCAGGTGACTATCCCTGAATAGTCAGGATATGGATTGAAATCTTTTAATTAATTCAGGTCACCTAATGACTTAAGATCATGAGAAATTTTTGCTAACATTAGCAGAATGAAAGGAAGAGACATTACAAGGACTGAGAGACAACATAACCTACAGTGACAGAGGCCTAAAAGTGGTATGGAGTAGTGAATGCCAAATGGTGAGTAAAGCATGATTTCATGTTCACCTCCTTTTTCTCCTGATGAGGATTATTACTATTTATTACAATCAAACAAGTCTCATGTTAGGCACTTTCTACCATGTAATTCTGTTCCAGAGATTTATGTTCTCAATTCTCCTTCCTGGCACAAACAGCCAAGGGAGCTCAGCTCAGTTCCTTTTCTCTAATTACTTTCTAACTACTCCCACAAGGCTATGTCCCAACCTACCTATAGTTCAAAATATCCTGGCATTGCTCTGTAGAACAGATTCAACAGGAAGGGTTTGGGGATAGAGGTGGGTGCAGTTTTATACTCAAAGCAAAGAACTCTGCAATTTAGCATTTGGATTAACTGGAATTCCAGATAGGCAGTAGACAAATAAATTAGTCTGTGCTATAGTAAGGGGAAAATTTCACAACATTCTATCTTTAATTCAGAATTTGCAATGTTTCAGACATAAATGACTAACTCTTGTTAAGTAAAACAATACATCAAACATTTATTAATCATCTACCATGTATAAAGCACCGTGGGGGAGATACAAAGGTAATTAAGACATAGTGTTAGGAATTTGCCTGTTCAGCTATCATTGACAATGTAATAAATTATCAACTTACATCCAGTTACCTTCTAGCTGGAGGTAGGGGCATAACTTGTTTTCTCACTCTGCCCTAGCCAGAAGGGCTCAGGAAAATGAGTCTTAAAGCAAGTCATATGACTGAATTGAGGAGATGGCATTTTGTTAATAATAAGGCAGGACACCCTCTTAACACTGAGAGTTTGGAATGCAGAAAGTACAGTGTTTCCTTCAATCCTCAATGGAGAGGAGCCTGATGGAGCTAGGGGCTTCCAGTATGTGATCTGCCTGGAATGGAAGTTGTGAGCAAAGTTTAAGACTCATCTCTTTCTCAAAATCTCTCCCCTTATCTTTTTTCCTTCTCTCTCCTTGGTTACTCAACCTCTCCCTCAAAGCAGAGGAACATTATCCTGGGCTTTCTAGTTTCCTTTGGGTTTTTTCCTGATGGACAGCAGCAGGCTTTGCCTTGGCTCTTCCTCCTTTTCTGGTGGCTACTTGAAGAAGGCCTCTCTGGGCCTAGGATAATTGGTCATCCACTTCCACCTTCTGTGGAGAAGAGGCCAGTAATCCCCACCAATAGTAAACCAACTGCCATATACAGGGCAAGCAAGTCAACCAGCCTAGCTGAAGCATCTAAAGACCCTGAGGAAGAGAAAGGAGACAAGATGGGCAAGGCAAACCTAAATACTACCACCCATTGACCACAATCTCCCCTCAGACCTTGATGGACACTGCCCAGAACCTTGAAACCAAGAATTGTGGGAATAATGATGCTTCCAGCTCAGTGATCTCAGACATTATTCTGGGAAGATGTAGCCCACAACTGTTCTGCAGGTGCTACAGCCACAGATACTGAAGACCTAGAAAGAAAGTTCTTGCCACCAATATCCATGGCTCTGTCAAAGAGTTCAACATCAGAAACTTATATGATTTTGTCAGTGGAAATGAAATTGAGAAAGAGGCACTAAGAACTGCTTTGCCACTTCACCCTGAGGACCATAGAACTTTTCCATATGACTTGCAGTTGAAACCTTCCATTGTTGTCTCTTCTATTGGAGTTTGAGTTCTTTGAGAGAAGGGACTGTCTTGACTTATCTTTGTACATAGCAAGCCTTAATAAATGCTACATCCATTCATTCTTCCTCATTACATTGTCATTTCTTTAATTTCCCATCATAGTTTTTTCCCATTTCTTTTATCTTTAAACTTAGCAAATACCAAATAAAATGAGTATTTCCATATATAATGTGGAAGAGAGGATTATACATGAAGTTCTAGATCTCTTATTATATAGGATTTTCTTTTTTTAAGTGTATAATACAGTCAACACATCACTGTATTCATTTGCTCTTTCTACTTTCACGTATCTTGCTTCTGACCCATTTCTTTACTCACACAGTTCAAGCTTCCATCGTCTCCTTCTAGATTATTGTAAATAAATAGACTCCTAATTGGTCTCCTCTCCTCAAGTCTTCTAATACCATAATCTATCATATACACTGCTGCCAAAATAATTTTCTTTAAGCATGAATCTGACCATGTTAATTCCCCAAACTGACTTTCTCTCTATTCTTTACTCATGACACTCCATATCCTGTCTCTGCACCCTTGAATTGGTCAACCCCATGTCTAGAAAGCATTCCCTCCTTACCACCACCTCATAGAGATACTCTCTTTAACAAGCTCAAACATCATCTCTTTCAAGAAGCTCTTCTGGATCCATCTCAGCAGGCAGGCTAACTGTTGAGGGCAACTGACAAAACCATCAATGAGTTGGGGGTGTCAACCCAACCCAAAGCATGTAAAGACTTCCCTATCAAACACCTGACACTTACTAGCTGTGTGACCTTGGGCAAGTCATTTAAGTCCAACTGCCTTGCCTTTCCCCCTCAGGAAAAAAAAAAGATTTCCCTAGCAGAATGGTTAGATAAGAACAACTTGTTCCCAAGGCCATGAAGGTGGTTGAAACCAAGGAGCTGTGAGTTCTTAGAGCTTATTCAGCCATTGAAGACACCAAGATCATCCATTACTTTTTGGGCCATCACCAGTAGAAAGTGTTCTAGGCTAACTTTTGTCTTGCCATTGGACTTTGATGACTCTGGAAGAGAATGAGGCTGATAACATTCTGCAAAGGGCCAACAACTTGCACTTTTAGCATCCAATGGCACAGTGCTTGGAAAATAGCAAGAGATTAATAAATACTTGTTGATTAATTGAATACTCAATAGTACCAGTTCATTTATCTGAAGGAGGTTATAATCCTGTCACCTCTTATTTCCTTCAACACATTTATGATGGCAGCAATATGCAGGTTAGGCCAATTTTTCCTTCAAACATATAGAGACATTCATCAAGACTTGTTTGGCTCAGGGTGGCTAAATGACTCAGTGAATAGAGCACTGGCCCTGGAGTCAGGAGGACCTGAGTTCAAATCCAGCCTCAAATACTTAACACTTATTAGCTGTGTGACCTTGGGCAAGTCACTTAACCCCAATTGCCCTGCCTACCCCCCTCCAAAAAAAAAAGACTTGTTTGGCTCAGAGGATGAAAAGCTCAGATTGCTGATGTCAGCCTCTCATTGCCTGAGTACCAAGCAACCATAAGGAGTTTCAGGAACCCTTAGATGCAAAGCTGGTGAATCCTGATAGGAGCTTCACTCAGGTAAATCAACTCAAGTTTTTTTTTAATAAATATTTTTTGTACATTTATGTCATTTTCCTTATTCTTTTTTTTACTTGTTTGTTTGCTTTTTGGAGGGGGAAGGCAGGGCAATGGGGGTTAAATGACTTGACCAAGGTCACACTGCTAGTAAATGTTAAGTGTCTGAGTCCAGATTTGAACTCAGCTCCTCCACATTCCAGGGCCAGTGCTCTATTCACTATACCACCTAGCTGCCCCATATGCTTTTCCTGCTTTAAGTATATCTCCTTTTGTTAATTGTTGAATGACATGCCAGTGACTCATTTTGTTCCAATATGAACCCTAAACTACCAAGGGAATAATCTGAGTCAGGCCTAGCCTAGAACACTGTCCTTATGGTTTTCTAATTCATTGAAGCAATGGGCATTTGTTGTTGGCAACAGGACAATTAAGCTCATATTTCACTATAGTAATTTAATGTATACATGGCAAGACTTACTTCAAGGATCTGTGATTTCATTGGTATTACTATTCTTTCTACCAACAAAAAGCAATTTCTCTACAAATTGATAGATGGCTGTGGGGTTGCTATAGTGAAAACAATCATTATTCTTCAGCTATTTTAGTAAAGTAAATAGCTTCTCTGTACTTGACTAGGATGACCATTGAACAACAGAATATGATTTAGGATAATACTGAAAGCCCTTTTACCTTGGTAGAACCCATCAGAAATTTTGCTCCACTGTAATAGCCTACAAGAACCTATGGCTTACTCCTACATAATGGTTAGTTACACTTGAAAGAGGATTTTAATGAAGGTAATTGTGCCTCCCCCCCCACTAAAATTATGTTATGAATATAGATATATATTTTCAGTCAGTCAACAATCATTTATTAAGTACTTACTATGTGTCAGATACTGTGCTAAACATTGGGGATTCAAAGAAAACAAAGTACAACAAACCAGTCCCTTCCCTCAGGGAGTTTATAATCTAGTGGGGGTGGGGGAATAACATATAGCCTAGTAAGTATACACAAGCTCCATACAGGATAAACTGGAGAGATGATCAGCAGCAAGAAGGCAGCAGTATTAAGGAGAATTGGGACAGGCTTTTGTAAAATGTGGAATTTCACAAAGTCAGGAGGATAAAACGAGGAGGAAGAGATTACCAGGCATGGGGGGGAGGGGAGACAATTAGTGAAAATGCCAGTGAAGCATCTGGCACCAGTGAAAATGCCCAGAGTTTGGCCATGTCTTATGTGAAGAACAGTATAGACGACAGTGCTACTAGATTGTAGACTACATGAGAGTAAATAAGGTATAAGAAAGGTGAAAGGTAAGAAGGGTCCAGGTAGTAAAGAATATTTGATCTTAGAGATGATATGGAGTTTATTTATGGGTTCCAGAGGTAACATGATCAAACCTGTGCTTTAGAAAGATCAATCTGATAGCTGAGTGGAGGTTGGACTGTGATTAGGGGAGACTTGGGGCAGGAAGATCAACTGGTAGGCTATTGTACTAAAAAAAATTTTTTTTTTAAATTCCAGGCATGAAGTGATGAAGACCCAGACCAGAGTGTTGACAGTATCAAAGGAGAGAAAGAGATATATATGAGATGTTAGGAAGATAGTGTAAAATGGATATTTGGTGGGGTTTACAGGGAAGTAAGAATAGATATCACCGGCATCTCTTCCCCTCGACCTTCTCTAAGCAAGACTAATCCCTGCCAGGAGAGGAATCAGGAAGTTGGGGCCAGAGTTTACTTTGCTCTTCTCAGAGAAAGGCGGTACTGGGATAGAATGAAATCTATATGCTTCCCTAAATATTTTTAAGCTAGGGGAAATAACTTTAAGATTTTATCTAAACTCCTGATTGTTATTCATTAATGTGGAAAAAGGTACACCCCAAGCCTTACATCTAAGGCTTGACTCTCTTCCTATCAAATATGAGTTTCATAATGAACACACATAGCAAAAGCAAAGAACCCCATTTGTCCAAGTCAATAGCAAAACAGAAATCAGAGAAATCTTACTTATGAGAATATATTCCATAAAGTACAGATTAAAGGAGCTCTTCCACTGGGAGTGAAATATCTCAGCTCACCCAAGAGAGTCCCAGATCTCATCCAGAGAGAAAATTCCCTAAAGTTCTCTAAAACAGCAAACTGAATATGGGGCCATTATAGAGATTTCTAGCTCCTTTCATGTTGGCTTCTTCCCAGAGTTTTATTCTCTCTTTAGTGACCTTAAGAAAGGTTTACATCATGCCTCTTTTTTCCTAAGCCAGAAGCTAGAAGAACCATGGATCTCTTTTCTCTTGATTTTGCCAATTCCACCCTGCCCCTCCCAAAGGAGTAGAGCATTGATATCCATCAATGAGGAGAGTCCCATGTCAATAGAGTTTAGGGCTTGAGTTATAGTGGAAACTACACGACTTGGAAAGATAATGGATATGGAGGAGAAAGACAGGGAGAAATTGAGGATGATAACTAGGTTCTAAAGGAAAATTAGGAAGAGGGGAAGGATTGGGGGAAGATAATGAGTTTATTTTTGAATATGTTGAGTTCAAGATGTCCAATAGGCAATTGGAGATGTGAGGTTAGAGGTCAGCAGAGAAGTTAGAGTAGCATAAGTAGATTTGGGAATCATTGGATTAGAGATGATAATTGAATTAATGGAAACTGTTAAGATTACTAAGTGAATATTCTAGATGGAGAAAAGAAAAGGACCCAAGTCAGAATTCGAAATTAATGGGCATGACCTGGATGAAGATCTATCAAAGAAGACTGAGGAGTGGTCTAAAAGTCAGGAGGAGAGTCAGGAGACAGTAGTGTCACAAACCCCCGGAGAGAATTAGAGCATAAAGAAAAAGAAGGTGATTTACAGTATTAAAGGTTACAGAAAGGTAAAAGAGATGAGGATTGAGAAAAGGCCATTAGTCTTTGTGTATCAGCACCAGGATCCTGAATTTGGGGGAAATTGTACTAGAGCTCTATAATGAGTGAACTTATACTAGGACTCTCCTTGGAGATTCCTGACAGCTTGAAGATGTTTGGTGCTGAAGCAAACTGGTTCCTGGGCAACTTCATTAAAGAAACCAAAAGGAAACAGAGTAAAGTTACTTCTTTAAAGAACTTTAAGAGAAGTCTTAGCTTCAACACATCTCCCTCCCTGAGTTTCATTTTATTCTCTGAGTTTTTTAGAGTCAATAAAATAATGCATGTAAACTAATTTAGTCATGTCAGTTATTATGTTAAGTAAAAATATCAATTCAATCCAAGGAAAGTGAATGAATTCAGAAGGCCACAAGACAGCAGCACACTGTTAGCAAACTTTAGTTTTACTGGGTTTAATCTAAGTTTGAGACAATTGAAAGGGAAAAAAAAGGAAAGAAAAGCTTAATAAAAAGTAGCAGAACCTTTTCAAAATCCAATAAAAATTTCAAATACTTTACCAGACAGCAATAGAAAAGTGTTTGTACTGAATTTAGTTAATTATTTCTATAATTTTTAAAATATTGATACATTTTATTTCTAGAATGACATTTTATAATAATGTAGAAAAGAAAGGGTAACGCAATCTAGATGTTATATGAAATGATCAAACACAAGGGGCAAGGAAATACTGAGTTATCAACAAGAATTTAAATTTATTAATTTACAATTGGGTGGAGGGATGTATCCATGAAAAATAGAGTACTTGTGTCCAATGGTCAATGTACCCCTCTCCTGCTTTCAAGGTGATAGAGAATCCTAATGATTAATCAGAAGACTGATCCAGGAGTATGGAATTGTATTCTTAAGAAATATTTTTTTTATTAAGCTAAGGTCTTTTAAGATAGGCAGTAGTAGAGAACTGACCTTGAAATCAGAAAGACCTAGGCTTAAGCCTTGTTGTATCCTTGTCATGTCATTAATCACTTTGAGGTCAAGGGCTGTCTTGCTTTGTTTTTGTTTTATTCAGCATCTAGCACCATGGTGCCTGGTACATAATAGACAATTAATGCTTACTAAATGGAATGGAATTCTCAAACATTATACATAGATTAATTACTTCATCTGTATTAATAAGAGTTTCCATGATGGGAGTTCCTTACACAAAGTGAAATCAAAGATCTGGATACCTACCCCCTGTTCCCCCCAACCTCTGCCCCAAATCCCAATAGTATAAATAAGGAAGATTTATTCTTCTCTGGCCCATTTAGTGATGTGTTTCCTTGAACCCCTCTCTACTATAGGGATATATCTGTCACAAAGACAGCTAGGTGGTGATGCAGTGGATATAGAGTCAGGAAGACCCAAGTTCAAATCCATGCTCAAATACTTACCAGCTTAGCCAAGGACAAGTCACTCTACCTGTTTCCTCAACTATAAACTGAGGATAATAACAGAGCTTACCTCACAGTGATGTTGTGAGGATCAAATAAGATGATACTTGTAAAGCACTTAGCACAGTGCCTAGCATATAGTAGGCCCTACATAAATGTTAGCTATTTTTATTATTATTACAAAGATAGGAGCACAATGCCCAGACATAGTAATTACCTAATAAATGTTTGTTGCCTTGTTGCTTTGAATAATGATGTCTACTTATTGGGGCACCCTTTCTTCCATACACTTCTGGAAACACTAAAAAATACTTAGTTCCCAACCCCTTCTAACATAAAGGATACGAGTAAATCGATCAATTCCTTCCACCCCACCTAAAATAAATAATAAAAAAGCAATGCTCTTGTTTCTTAACCAGGCAAAAGCATTACAGCTATGTGTGAAAAGGCTTTGATCATTTTAGAGACCTCTGATGATCCACTGAATGAACTGGAGTGCTAAAGCATTCTGAAAGGTAATCTGTGATCAATAACTTTTTTTTTGCCTTTTTTTTTTTTTGGTGGGCATTTTGGGTTAAGTAACTTGCCCTAGGTCACACGGCTAGGTTTTTGTTTGTGTGTGCCTTAAGTGTCTGAGGCTGGATCCGAACTCAGGTCCTTTTGACTCCGGGGCCGACGCTCTACTCACTGCGACACCTAACCGCCCCTGTGATCAGTAACTTTTGATGTTACTATTTTAGGGTACCATGAACTGTGCTCACATAAGACAGCAAACTGAACTGATAAATCTCATGTGTGATCTGACTATTCTACCAACTGGCTATTCCCCTTCTCTGTCCCACACCTCAGGTCTCCTTGTTCCCTGAGACACAACAATATTGAAGAATTTCATATAAACTTAGTTGATAAAGCAGGGGCAGGGTATGAGAATATGGACTCCAATTTTGAAAGAAGTTCTACTGTAGGTAAAATGCATTGCATGCTATAGAGAAATCTTTCATGAAAGGAAGCATCAATCAATGTGGCAAACTTCATTGTTGTCTTCTTTTAAGAAATTGCCACAGCCACCCCAACCTTCAGCAACCACCACCCTGATCAGTCAACAGCCATCAACACTGAGGCAAGACCCTCCACCAGCAAAAAGATTATGACTAATTGAAGGCTCAGATAACAGTTAATATTTTTTTTAGCAATAAAATATTTTTAAATTTAGGTATACATGTTTTTTAGACATAATACTATTATACACTCAATACAGTCTAGTGCAAACATTAACTTTTATATTCACTGGAAAACCAAGAAATTTGTGTGACTTGCTTTATTTCAGTCTAGAACAGAACCCGCAATATCTCCAAGGTATGCCTGCAATCTAATTTCAACTGTGCCCTCTCTGCTGAGTGGCAAACCTTTTTTCTTTTCTATTACATTCTCCAGTATCTATTCAAAACCTCTCCTCTCTCCTCAAACCTCCTATGCTATATCCTTCTTCCTTTCTCTTGGCAGAAGAAGCCCTTACCTCCTACTCTACTGAGAAAATGGAGAGCTCCTTTTTCATCCCTGTTCTATAACTCAATCCCTCTTTATTATCATTCATTCTTGCCCCTTTTTTTTTCTAGCTTTTTTTTTATGAAGAGGCAGTCCTTCTCACCAGGGTCAACATCTCTACTTTGGTTCTTAACCTTGAATTATCTTCCTTCCTCACCTCTTACTTTATTCAAGAATTTGGCTCCTAGAAAATTCCTGTTTATTTCATTTATCTTCAAGTTCTCCCTGTCCACTGGCTCTGGCTCCTTTTCTAACCACCTATAAATCCAGACAGTTCTCCCCCATCTTTACATATCCTTTTCTTGATCCTACCATTCCTTCAAGCCCTTCTGTGCTTCTTTTCCACATCAGTCACACTCCTAGGAAGAGTCATCTATTCTTGCCTCATTTCCTCCTCTCTCACTAATTTTTCAGTCTTTTGTGGTCTGGCTTTTGATCATACTACTTGATTGTCATCACTCTTTCCCAGTTTTCCATTGATCTCTTAATGGCTAAATCTAATACTCTTTTCTCAGGCTTCATTCTACTTTACCTCACAACTGCCTGGGTAACTGGCAGCCACTCCAGACACCACAGACATGCTCTCTCCACTCTTTCCATAGTATGACTCTCTTTCTTTCTTTCTTTTTTTGGCTCATCACTCCACTAAGTGGTTCTTTCCTGAAGATTTTTCTCTCTGTATACTCTCTCCTTTGGTGCATTCATCAGATCCTTTGGGTTCAATTACCTTTATATAGGTGACTTCCAAATTTATATATAAAACTAAATTCTCTTGTGAATTCTAGTCCGTCATTAGCAATTGCTTTCAAGACAACTCCAACTGGATCTCCTATAAACATCTCAAACTTAACATGTCTTGAAGAAAACATGAATTTTCCCCGACTCACGCCTTTTTCAAACTTCCTGATTGCTATTGAGGATACCACCATCTTGCCAGGGACTGAGGGACCCAGGAGTTTCCCCATTCTCTCAGACTCACTTGTTGCCTCCAGGTCTGGAAACATCCATCTCAGGTCACTTATACTTAGGCAAAGAAATTCAAAAGAAATCCAAAACAGAAGAGGCAGTCATGGCCTTGAGGTCCTGATTCTGACTTACCAGGAAAAGTACTTGCTTTGGTGGGTATGGATGAGTAGTCACCATTCTGTGGCTTGGGGGGAGGGTGTTGTGCACCCCTTCCACCCTTCACAGGAAGAGTCAGAGAGAGGTAGTTCTAAGCCACATTTCAGAATAGTGAGAAAAGGGGTGGAGAAGAAAGGAGTGTCTCTTTTTAAACTAATGAAGTACCAGCCTTCCTATCCCATCCAGGAAGTGACAGGAAACTGACCAAAGAACCATTTTGGGTTTGCAGTCATCCCAAATCTTTCACTGCCGAGCCAGAATACCTGTGGTCCACTAGAGATAGCCAAGGGTACTGCAGATCAGGGAGGGTTCCCCTGTTTGCCCACATTACATATCTTCCTCATCACTTGACTTTGCTGCCTGCTTTCCAAACAATTTCTTCTAGTAATCCTTGTATTTTTGTTTGTTTTTTCACAGCGTCCTCAGACAGGAGAAATAGTAGTATATAAAGCTAAGGACTGAACAATTCAATCCTTCAGAAGTTTAGGCAGCTTCAAATCTGTCAGTAGCATGGCAATTAGTTTAACATTCAACAAGGATTAATAAATGAGTAGATTGTGCCTGTGTTGGCCATTTTGTTTCCAAACTAATGGTTTGTTTATAAATGGGTTAACTGATGGCTGGTTTGTTGAGTCTGGCAATGTGCCAATCTGTTTAGCTATAGCACAGGCTATAGGAGTTCAGCATTCCAGCTGGCTGTAATAGAACACCCAAATGGGAGAACCCCTACATTTTGTAAATTGGTGTGGGGGGTGGCAGCAATGTTACTTTGAAACTTAATTCATGAATTCCTAAAGTTGAGAAAAATTTAATTTGTTAGGAAAATCTGTATTTTAGAACATATGTACTTTATACTTAAAGTGAATTCTTCACAGGATTTAGTGGAACTGTTTTTGTTTTTAACCGTGCAGAGTACTCTTATAAGCAAAGATACCCAACCAAGTTTATTGAAACAGAATTTTTCCATGGAAATTGTACAATATTTCCAGTTCACAGGCTCTTTATCTAACAGTCTTTCTTCCTACAGATAATTGTTGGCAGAAGTACACTCTGTCAAGTTTGTGTGCTGTATTTCTGAAAAAGTCTTGAATCGAACCATTGTTTCCCCCTGAGATAGCCTGCATTTTTCACTGAACAGAGAGCAGGGTGTAAAAAGGCACCTTGTGTACAATTGTTGGCAAGGTTTGGAAGTGAATTAAAATCTCCAGAAAGTCTGGGCAGTGCTGTTCTGAGTAGCATAGAACTCTTTGGAAGCACAGTTAGCTCAGACATTCCAATGCCGTGAGGCAGCACTAGGGACACAGTTCGACTCTACAGTCTAATTTAGAGAGAGCAAGAACGAACATGGATCTGGACCAACAATTTTATGAAGATCTGGTAAAGTTTCCCTATTCTCTCATATTGCATTTTATAGATGTGTATATATACACATGTGTATATATATATATATGTACATGTTACATTATATATAATATCTATTACATTATATATTATACATATATATGTTCTCTGTAGAGGTAAGATGGGATTGTCTTTTCAAGTTACTAATGGTGAAAATTACTCTTTTGGAGAACTAAAGATTGAACTTGTAATAAAAAGTGCCACTAAATAATTTTTAAGGGAACACAAGTTTAAAGCACATACATTTCCATTTTCTTCTTTTTCACTTTCTTTCTTTCTTTTACTATGAACTCACTTAGGCCATGGAGCAGGAAGAATGTTTATTCTTTTCAGGCCAAGAGAGTTAATAAAAAGGCATAACAGAAAAAATGGTTTTTTTTCGTGAATATGAGTATTACACATCCTTTTCCTACAGTGCTTTGCACATAGGAGATGCTTAATAACTCTTTCTTAAATTGAATCATTTAGCATCAGAGAAGCCTCAGATCCTAAACTAATATTTATTTTGGTTATTCAACTTTCCATATGGTTTAGATGCAGGGAGGCTGGAAGAGAATCTCTCATTTCTTCAATTTTAGTATTCTATTAAACAGCATCCTCAGAGTATCAACTGTTTAGGGACAGAACTCTCTAAAAGCTTCTAGAAGATGAAAATAAAGTGCTAATTTCCTAACTAGTAGAGAATTATAGAAGATGTCATCAAAGAAACTTCTAAGTCACAGAGGGAGAGCCATGGACAGTTTTTAGACTCCATTGGTATGCTTGTAATCTAAAAAACAAAAAACCAGGAGAAAGGTCCCCAGCACATTGAGTAGACTCTTTTTGAATAACTTCTAGAAAGACATGGATGGGCAGCAGGAATGGATGGTTTACAATCTGCCTTGCCTTGGGAATATACACAGATAACATCAGAGAACCATAGGAGTAGAGAAATGCCTGTTCACTGGCTAGTGAAGTAAGATTAGGCAGATAGGAAAAAACAGAAAAGTGACTAAGTAACATTATCAGGATGATGCTAGACAAAATTTTAAAGTAGGTAAAGTTAGTTAATCTTAAGTAATTGGTTCCTTATCCTTTTGGTCACAGCAGATTTTGAATTGGGCTTGGGGTCAGGTCTGAATTCAAATGTTGCCTCAGACTAGACATGTGACCTTGGGTAAGTCACTTTCCCTTATAGCCTCAGTTTCCTCATCCGTAAAATGAGGGAGTGTACCCTATCACCTCTAAGGTTCCTTCTAGTTCCTAGGAAAGCCTAGGGCGTCCTAGGATCTTTGGACCCTAGTGTCTAAACGTTTTTCTCAAACTCTATTTTACAAAATCTACTCTCAGGAGAGTATTTTACACCCATTAAACTGAAGAAGGTCAAATGACTTGGATCCCTGAATTGGGGAGTTTCAGTGGTGATTCAGCTGCTTGAAGGAGCTCCTGGAATAGAAGGGCGAGTCGGAGGCCCGGGTTCGAATCCCGGTCCTGCCGCTTCCAGGCTGGGTGACCCAGGCCGGCTCTTTCCTCTTCTAGAAAACGAGGCGGATGAGGTTCTCCAGGCCGTGATGCCCACAAACCACCCCGCAAGGTTTCTCCTACAGAGGAGCCTGGGGGTGGGGCGCCGGGAGCCCAGAAGATACGGGGCTTCGGGGAGGGGAGAGGGGGGGGGTTTCCCCGCGGGGGTCCCTCGGGGAGGGGGCGGGGCCGGAGCTCCGAGGCAAGGCCGCGGCGGGCCGGGGTCGCGGCGCCCCCCGCTGCCCCCGGGGCCCCTCGGCTCGCTCCGCCCGGGGCGGGCCCTCCGGCCGCCAGCCCGCCCGTTCGCTCGCCCCGGGGCGGCCGCTGCTGAGTTCTGGGAAATCCCAGCCCCAGGGCGGGGGCCGCCTCGAGCTGCCGCCAGCGCCTCGGCCGCTCCCCCGGAGCCGACCGGACCGGACCGCCCGGCGGCCGCGGCTGCAGCGGAGGCGAGGTGGAGGAGGAGGAGGAGACCCTCGCGGCGCCCCCTCCCCGCCCCAGGCAAGTGGAGGAGCGCGTAGGCGGGAAGGCGAGGGGCCCGGAGCGGGCTGGGTGGGCAGGTAGCTCCCGAGGGGAGGGAAAGCACGGACCGGAATCCGCGGAACCGGACTGGACCGAGGCGGCTCCGGCTCGGCCCGTGGCTGCTCAGCTCCTGGTCCCGGAGGAGCGGCCCGGGGAGGCGAGGGAAGGGCCCCCGCCGCCTCGGGCACACCCGGGGGTACCTCTGCGCGGGGAGGCACCGGCCAGAGAGACTGGGGGCCGCGCGTCAGCCCCCGCCCCGTGCCACACTCACGCGCACACACACTGGGCGCATTCTGAGCACACGCACACACTCCAGGCGACCACAAAGCCAGGGAAACTTGGGTGCCGCACACTCACCACACATACACACACACACACTCACTCACACACACGCTCTCCAAGCACAAACCAACCAGAGAAGTTCTGGTGCCGCGCGCGCGCACACACACACACACACACACACACACACACACACGCCTGCGAAACTTGGGTGCCACATACACCGCACACGCGCGCGCACGGAGACAGTCTGGAGAACTTAGGTGCACTCACACAACACCACGCACCCTCCCACACAAGCTCACGTCCACACTCCCCTCCCCCACCCCGGCTTAGCTGGCCTCGGGCTGCAGGACAACGATCCATCCATCCATCCATCGAACCCGCGCGGCGGTTCCTTCCCGCGGGGTCCCGGCGCAGGGTCCTGCCCGGGGCTGGCCTGGGGGCTCCGGCCCCATCCCCTGGGAGGGAGAGAAGCTGGGGGTCGTGGTTCTTCACCAGATCCGTAGGTGCCAACCGTTACTTGTGTGTGTGTGTGTGTGTGTGTGTGTGTGTGTAGAGGGGGCTGGGTCAGCACGTGTGAAGTGGAGAAATGTGAGCTCAGCGCGGGGGGATGATCCAGGTAATGCAGGACCACCTTGCCCCTGTGGGGAGGGGGGGGCTTGAAATCTCGGAGGTAACCCCAAGTGGGTGTGGGCACTTTCTTTGTGAATGACACAACTGTCTACTCAGGTCCTTGATTTCTTTTTCTGCGTGAGATTGGTATGTTGGAGGAAAGACATAGACAAGGTTGGTGAAGACTGTGGCCACTGAGTATTTCAAGGAAAACCTTTGGGGGAGGAGGGGAGGCGAGTTCCTGGAGAACTTTACTTACATCAGGTCCCAGGGAATATCGTGTGGGGTGGCTAGAAGACTGGCTGAAGGATTTCCCCCCATCTTTGAAATTCTTTCGTGCTATACTTACCTGTATATACATATACACACATACACACATACACATGTGTTTGTGTATGTATAAATGTATACATATATACATACATTTCCATTTCTGTGAAATCTGTAGCTAGGGTTAAATTCAAAGTGTAAAAAAGTGAGCTTGTCCACCCCCTCCCCAATAAAATAAGGATTGTCAAATATTTGCTTTAATAGGAGGTGAAGAGATTGTATGATGAATGTTGGTGAGTGGGAGGCAGGGGAAAGAACTCCCAGAATCCATTTGAAATAGGATTATGTTAAGAGAAACAGTGATTTTAAAATGATTTTTCAGTAACATATTGAGCATGGGAATCTCCCTTCTGTTTTATCTGGATGTTTCAGTGCCAGTTTTCTGAAAATTCCAAAAGCTGTACCCCAACTGGCCCTGGGAAGGGTTGGATGGTCTGCACTGAAGAGGCCTGGTGACTTCCCTTAATGTCAAGACATATGTGTAGAGTTCCTAAGTATCCCAGGACATTGTAGAATTTCTATCCTTGAAAGGAACGTACTATGCAGGTCATGTCATAGCCTTCCAGAGCTAACAGATGTCTTGCTTTAAAAGTCTTATCCTGGGTATAGGATCGTGCTATCAATTTTTTTTTTTTTTATTAAAGAGACTTTGATTTTGTAGTGCACTATGCTTTAGAGAAAGAAAAAATACGGTCAGGATTATTCAAAGAAATGCATATGTACTAGTAGAACTGCCAAGTTTGTCCATTTACTGTCCCAAAGATAAATTCTCCTTTAAAAACTAGATACTTGGTAAAGTTCATCAGTCTTGGCATCTATGCCATGGGGCCATGAAATAGGTGATCAAGCCCTTCCAGTACTTCTGGTAACTCCTTGGAAGGAATCTGAAATGATGTTCCAAATTCTGGAGTATAGTGGGTTGCACTTTTCCTCGTGCTTAGAGTTATTGGTGTATTTACTTGGTGTATTTACATCTTGTATTTACTCGAATTACTTTCTTTCAAAATCCAAAGTGAACGTGAAATTTATATTCCAAAAAGCAATTAAAAATAAAAAACCAAATGTACAATGATGTTGTAGAATAATTTTTTAAAAAAAGATTGTTCCTTTGGAGGAATGCATGGAAGTAAACAACATTTTCCCACGTACAGAAAAGAGGAGCCATATTCAGAATTAGTTCTGTTACATGTATAGACTGTCAGTCCTTCACTTACAAACAAGCCATACTCAAAACCTGTCATAGCTTCTACCCTATCTATGGCTCTTCTGTCCTGACTCTGTCCCGACCCTCTCCCATGCCTGCCAGAATTCTTACTTGCTGCTGCTTTAGAAGTTATGAAATGAAAGCAGGAATGGATTAGGGGAGCTGACCCACAGGGGCCAAATCCTTTGGGCAAAGCTTTAGCTGACTTGCTTAAATGGTGGAATCCCTGTTCCCATGGATACTGTCTGAAAATTTTTACTTGGTATTGTTATCTTGCCTGAAAATTTAATAATAGACTTTGATAATTCATCTCTTTTATGCAGGTAGTCTTAGGTTATAGGCAGGGCTTTCAGTCATTCACACACTGGTATGAATTAATTCAATGAGATTACTTCCTAATACAGTCACAGAAACTGTGAGAGGTCGATAATTTTAGAGTGGAGAACTTTGGGGGATTGGGTAAATTAGTTGAAATGACACACTGGAGAATTTAGGGCAACATGAAAGCTATTCCTAGTCCTCTGAAGAGGTGTGAAAATATGGATGAGGAGGTGTGAAAGACATCCTACCTTTTTCAGAATTTTTCAGGTCTAACAAACTCAGGAAAGGGAAAGAGAAGGTTCACTGTCCTTTTAGTCAGGAGACTGTGTCCTGGTGCTGTTTCTGTCTTTAATTAGAGATATGTCCTTAGCAAAGTAATTGTAGCCTCTTTTACTTCAGTGTCCTCCTTAATAAAAGGAGCCGGTGGGATCTTTAAGGTCTGTTTCAGTCCTGAGAGTCTGTCTTCCTCCTTCCTGTATCATATGTGTACAAATGTGTATGGATTATAGGACCCAGAATTCAGCCTAGTACTACTAATAATATAATTCAGTTGCAATGTGAACTATCCTGGGAACCCTTCAGCATTTATAACATTTATATAGGAAAAAATGTTCTTAGTTTTAAACAATTGACTTACAGATTTTTGGAACTTTTGGGGAAGTCAGGTGCTGCCTGGAGATAGATGCTTTTTTAAAAATGAGGCTTGTGAGTTCATCTGGGTAGGGAACTATCAAGGCAGATTTGCGTCTTTTCTGTATAGTATTATTCTGGGACAGTGAGAGGTTAAGTGACTTTACCATAGTCTGAGGCAGGACTTGCCTTAGAGGCCAGCACGTTTTTCACTATGCTATATTGCCTCTCTGTGTAGACAGTTATTACAAAGAATAGTGGCTTTTAAGGGTATCGTATATCAGTGCTTAGTGATGAGTTTTTCATTCAGTTTTTTACTTTGGCAACTATATTTTTATCCCATTTTTCTGTATACCTTCAGAGATGGGGATGGGAATTATCTCAGCTCTGGTTAGATATTTAGGAAAATCACAGAATACTATTGGGACTCCAGGATATTAGTAGGTTACCCTCCTAGAAGAACATCAAGATCATGGAGGAGATAGCATAATGGGCTTAATTTACTTTCTTTTGCATTATAGTCCAATCCTGCACTTTGGGAGAATCACAAGGTTTTCTTGAGACATGAAGACAAGGACTAGGGATATCTTGCTTCCACTGTTTCTTTTGTCATTGGAACCTAAATCATCCTATATCTGCATACATACATATATGTATATGTATCATAAAAAGGTATGTAGATTATTTTGGGGGATCCATTTGACAGAGTACCTTTTTCAGACACACATATTAACATTCCGTCATGAACTAAAATGATTATTGTAGGGCTTGACCCTGAAGAGTAGTTATTGGTACTCGAAGGGAGGTACATGTTGGGTGTGAGTTAGGATGTAACTATTACCATCGAAGAATTGTGCATGAGAGTGGTATAAAGGAGAGATTTATGATGGGGAAAGGAGATGGGCTGGTTGTGTAATGAGGGCGAGGGATATCTGATAGCTTGTGTGAACCATCAGGTCAAGAGATTTAGAGGAAGGGTTCCAGTATTTCTCATTGGCCATCCATAGAGTATTTACTGGAAGACTTTAACATGTGTTGCACAGACAACAAAATGTGAATGAATTGTAATCTACTTTGTTGGAGTACCACATCAGTGAGATGACAGATCATTGAATTTTTGAAGTATCAGGATGTGAGATGGAGAAAGGGGGGAATTTGAAATGTTTTCCCTTCACCAATTCTGATCATGCTTCTTCTAGTTACCATTTTAGGTTTTGGGAAGGTAAAGGAGAAATAAAGAAAGCTTATTTCTCTTATGTCTGGAATAGGATTTGCAACCATTAAAAAAAATTAGAACATTTGAACATTATTATGTTTAGAATTGTTTTCAAAAACAAGATGTGAGAAGCCTGGTAAGCTTTTGTTACCTCTGAACATATCCCTGAGTTCCTCAGACTGAGACTAAACTGGGTGTAGAAGGAATGTCTGCCCTGGCCTCACTTGCAGTTTCCACCCTTGTTCCTGCAATAGCCTCATTCTCTCACCACATGTTCTTGGCCCTAATTTCATTTTGGCTTCACTTTTTCACCTCTGTTGCTTTACTGGCTTTGATGTACTCTTTGCTATCTGCTTAGTGTCTTTGTGCTTGCCCTGTTGGTCACTTTCTTCTGAGTCCAAAGCTAGTATAAATTGGAGATCCAAAATGTGGAGTTCTGCTGTAGTTTTGCTTTTGGATGTTGATTTTGTAGTTTTGTTACTGTTGTCTTTCCCAAGAACATAATTTTAGATTAATTTGGCTTAAAGTTCTGATATTTAAATGTCTTGATGTCTTTTCAGTGTTATGAATTAAATTTGACCTGTACCAATAGTGAACAATTGACTTAGACCAAATACATGCAAATAAATAAAAACAATTTCACGTTATAAAATCCTGCCAGAAGATGGTAAGGGAAGACCTTTTATTAGTTTTACACATGAACTTTGTTTTGAATTTTTTTCCTAGATGAAATCTATGACTGTAATAATATTTTATTTAATAAAATAAAAAAATAATTTGTGAATACTTGAAATGTATAAAATTTAAGTGCTTTGTGAATGAAATAGGTGATATTTCTAGAATATCATGAATTTGAATTATTAGAATAAGATTTCCCCCTGTAATTTGTGTAAAATTTTCATTAGCACAGTAGTTGGCATAAAGCAAGTGCCCAATAAATTAGTGGATAAAATATCTTATAGTAATTTGATTCCATGCTTACTTAATATCCATTGAGATGAATCATTTCTCACATGATGTGAATTAAGAGTTGAATAGATCTTTTGTGCCCAGTAGTATTTGGGATCATCTAGTTTTAAATTGAACCTGAGGTTAATTTTATGCTTTTAGTTTGTGAAACTTTCTATTATGTGCAGCTAATATAGAGAAACCACAGTGTTTAGAATTAAGGAAATGGCAGAGTTAGAAGGCACTTTTTTTTGGATTACTTAATTTTAAACTCAGAGTATATAATATCGAGGACTTTGGAAAATCCCAGGGAGTGGAAAAATTGAGTGTGAAAATTCATATCCTACTATTTATTATGAGCATTACGAATTGAATAAAGCAAAACATGCTTCAGTAAGGCAGCAAATCTTGGATTGCAACAATATAAACTATGTTGTTGGAGCAGTTCCAAGCTACTATTTCTACTGTAATAGGTAATTTCCAAAATAAGTATTGAAACCATGTTGTTATTCTAAATATAATGATGGCAGTTCATCTCAAAGAACTTCAGATATCGGTTAATAGTGAGTTGGGTCTTTTAAAATTTTTGTGTCCCTACTTCCCACTAAAGAGCTTGTCATATAATTAAATCCACTTCAACAAGTACTTAGTAAATTATTGCTGTTTGATAGAGAGTTAGTACTATGAAGACCAAAACGTCCCTGACTTCAAGGAGCTTATATTCTTTTGGGGGAAAACAAATATACACATGTAAGCAAATATAAAATATGTATAAAGTGAATATAAAACAATTTCACATTATGAAATGTTTCACAGAGGTAGTAAGGGGTTTATTTGAATAGCTTTATACATGAATTTGGGTGTTTCTTTTCCTAGATGATAGTTGCAATTAAATTAAAATAATAGGTGTTTAAACTTTTGACATAAGATTTAACATTCATGTATGAAATTAGTGATTTTTTTTCAAATGTGGTATGAATTTTGATTTTGACTTGCTCCTAAAGATTGTGTAAGATGTGGTGAGGTTTCAGCTACTGTTGGCAGCTAATTTGTTCCTAAGTGATCCTGGTTTATTATGCTTCCATTCTTTTTTATCAAGGATATAACAGATTAAAAATTCATAGTGGTAGGTAATGGTGAAGCCATTGGCAGGAAGTGAAGGAAGGAGTTGTAAAAGAAATAATTCTGCCCAGAAAAGAAAAAATAAAGAGCCTCTTGCAAATGCTTTGGAAAATAATTTAAAAATAACAAAGTAAAAAAATTTAACCAATATAATATAACACTATTGTAATATATAGTGTATCATGATGTGATATGTTAGTAAAGTAACAATGTAATTTAATATGATAATTAATGTAATTTAATATGATAAAATATAAAATATGTTTGCCTGACTTTATTGTAGCATATTAATTAAAGTATGATTATAAATATATTAGCATATTAAGTATATGTTTACAGCACACTAACTGAAAATCTTATTTTGAAAGTAGATAATGCTTGACTATAATCAAGCTGGGATTGGCTGACAACAGGTGATGTGTATGTTGTTCAGAAGCTGACAGGCTCAGATCAGATGAGTTACAGAGGGATGAAAAAAGACAGCTCACATTTCCAGCTATAGAATTATTAGCAATCCAGCATATTTTTATAGAATGGGCTAGACCCAAGTTAAGAAGTAACGAGTGTACCATACTCAGTTTTTAAGAGAGACTATTGGCTATTTAAAAATATATATGTAATCCAAAATATATTTTTATAATGCCTATTTTTATGGAGTCTGTTTACTCATGAATGTATGCTATTTCATAGAATCATAGAATTTTAGAGAAGTAAAGAAGGTGTAAGAGATCATTTAGTCTACTTCTCTCATTTTCAGAAAAGGAAAATGAGACCTACAGGAGATAAGGGACTTTCCCTAGCTCACACACCTGTGAAGGACCAGAATCAGAATCCACATGTCCTGACTGTGCACCATTGCCCATTCTCCTATATACTTTGAACAGTTAATGAATCATTAGTATAAAGGTAGGAAGAAGTAATGCAAAAGTCACAAAATTAATTTGTAGTTTTGGAATATAATATTATTTTTCCTTGTTGTTAGGAGTTGTCAGGAAATGGGTGGCATGTTTCATCATAGATCCTCTGGAATGGTTGATGGTCATTATATGGATTAGTTTGTCTCACTGCTGTTATTATTGTTGATGATATTGTCTGTTGTTTCTATGATTAGTTCTTCAACCTGCCCATTCTTTAGGATTAATTGATTTAGTTTCCAATTTTTGTTTCTTCAGTTTTCTTCTTTATTAAATATATTTCTTATTCTGATCTGCAAAAGATATATTTAACATTTTTACTTTTCTACATTTGTTTGTGAGCTTTTTGTAAAGGTGATATTTAATCTGAAGAAGATGCATACTCAATTTCTTTTCACCAGAAGTCTTATTATAACTGACTTTTCTAAAATTCTGTTGAGGTCTTTAAGTCTCTCTTTTTGTTTTTTGGTTGGATTTGCCTAGGCTAAAAAGGGGTACATTGAGGTTCCACACTATTAAAGCTTTACTATCTATTTTCCCCTGTAACTCATTTAATTTTTCCTTTAGGTATTTAAATGCTATGCTATTAAGTGAATATGTTTTTAATATTGATATTAATTCTTTGTCTATGATATATTTCAACAAAGTGTAGTTTCACCATTTATCTCTTTTCATCTAGAATAGTTTTGCTGTTGCATTATCAAAGATCATGATTACTGCTTCTGCTTATTAAAGTTTAGCTAAAGCATAATAGATTTTGCTCCAGCCTCTTATTTTAGTACCATATGAAACTTTATGTTTCAAGTGTTTTTTGTTTGTTTGCTTTTTGTATGCAACATATGTTGGATTCTGCTTTCTAGTTTATTTTACTCTTCTCATCTGCTTTATGGATCAGTTCATCTCATTGACATATTCAGTAATTATTGCTAATTGTGTTTTTTCCAGTCAGTCAGTCAACATTTATTAACTACCTCCTATTTGCTAGGTACTGTTCTAAGTGCTGGGGATGCAAAGAAACATAAAAGACAGTCCCTGCTCTTAAGGAGCTCACAGTCTAATGGTGGAGACAACATGAAAAAACTAGGAATAAACAAACCATACACATGATGAGTGGGAAATAATCAATGGGGAGCAAAAGGACAGGCACTAGAATTAAGGGGGATCTGGCAAGGCTTTTTGTGGAAGGGAGGATTTTATCTTGGACTTAAGGAAGTTGGGGGGCAGAGATGGTGAGGGAGAGCTTTCCAAGCATGAGGGACATCCAGTGAAAATGCTTAGAGTAGTGAGATACTATCTTTTTTGAGGAACAGCAGGGAAACCAGTGTCAATGCATGGGGACACAGTGGGTAATATGTAAGAAATCTTGGATGATGGGGGAACAGGAAGGTTATGGGGAGCCAATGGAGTTTATGGGGGGTGGGGTGACATCATCAGACCTACACTTCAGGAAGATCACTTTGACAGTTGAGCGGATGATAGGCTGGAATAAGGAGAGACAAGGCAAAGAAACTAACTGGCAGGCTATCCCAGTAGTCCAGATGTGAGCCGTGAGGGCCCCTTGTTTGACCTTTGTACTTGAAAAGTACCAATGACATCACAGTGTTGGGGTCAAGGTACAGTGTATTCGACTGTGGCTGATCAGTCCAATGTAAGCTTGGAAGGCTCTGCCACAAGTCAAACACAATTAGTCTGAATATTTGAGATGGAGATGTTTCTAGATTTGTGTATCTCTCATGTTTCCTTTGTGTTCATAGAGCACAGCACCTTTTTTGATGCAAGTACACTATGCTGGATGGTCCTGTGTCAGCATCTCACCTGTCCCACAACTGATACTGAAGTTCTTCAGAGAGACCGCGAGAGTGTCCATGTACTGATTCTTCTGACCTCCGCATGAGCTCTTGCCTTGTGCGAGTTCTCCATAAAATAGTTTACCTAAAAATGTAAATCCATGTTTGGCATTCTGACTGTGAGGCCAACCCAACCCATCAGAATTGTGCTATCTGCAGTGGAGTTTGAATGGTTGGCATTTGAGACTGAGAGAGGACCTCAGTGTCTGGTACCTTGTCTTGCCAGATAATCGTCAGAATCTTCCTAAGACAAGTGGAAGTGGTTCTATACCAGAGTGGTGGCAGTTTTGGAGGCGAGAAGGAGGTATATGCATGAGGTACTGAAGAAGGTAAAATTCTTTCATCTTTTTCTCTTATAATTTTCTTCCACCTGTTTCCTATCCCCTCTTTATAAAGAAGAGGGTGGTGAGAGAGGAGTATTCTCAGCACTGTTCTCTGCTTTAACTCTCCCTTTTTTCTGTCCCTAACTCAGGATCCTTTTAGTTTTAACCCTTCTTTGCGAAGGGTCTACCTTCCCTCTATTCTGCCTTTTCCTTTCTCTCCTTTCCCTCCTGTTTCCCTGTTAAGTGAAATGTATTTCTGCACCCAGCTGTTTTTGTGTGAAGGGAAGAACCCTTCTTTTACCAGTTCAGATGAAAGTGAGATTTGTGTTCCTCTTCTCTCCACCCTGTCTTCTCTGTCTGTTTAGTCTTCTATTTGCAGGCCCCAGTTATGTAAGATAGTTTTCCTTACCCTTTTTTCTCTTTTCCCCTCCCCCCTTTAGTATATTCACTTTGCTCCCTTTAGTTTCTTCTTTTGAGATCATCAAAACATAGCAAAAGGCCTTCTGTTTTATTTAATTCTCTCAGTTGACCCCTGATGTCATTAAGATTTTGAGGAGATACTTGTATTGTTTCCTCATATTGGAATGTAAACACTTTGTTTTTGTTTAATTCCTTATGATTACTCACTCATATTTGCTTTCATGTTTTTGTTGACTCTTGATCAGAGTTTCTACTAAGTTCTGGTCTTTTCATCAGAAATGCTTGGAAGTCTTTTTTCATTAAAGGCCCATCTTTCCCTCTCCCCATCCCCCCCCCCAATTATACTGAGTTTTGCTGCATAAGTTATTTTTGGTTGCAAGCCTGTATTTTTTGCCTTTAATAATAATATATTCTCTCCTTTATGTTGTTGGCTGCTAAATCTTGCGTGATCCTGACTGACTTTTCAGTACTTGAATTCTTTCTTTCTGTCAGCTTATGATATTTTTTTTTCTCTTCTTTGATTTGGAAGCTCTAGACTTTGGCTATAATGTTCCCAGGAGTTTTCATTTTGGTGTTTCTTTCAGGAGGTAGCTGATTGGGTCTTTTGGCTCCCACTTTGCCCTCTGGTTCTAAGAGATCTGGCCAGTTTTAGGGGTTTGTGAATAATGATACTGAGACTCTTTGATCTGTGTTCCAGGTCATTGGCTTTCTCTGTTTGAGAATCCTTATGTTTTCTTTTGCATTTTCATTTAAAAAAATTTGTGTTAATATTTCTTGATGTCTCATAGAGTCATTGACTTCTCCTTGATCCATTCTAATTTTCAGAGAGTTATTATTTGGGGAAGGGAATCCTTGTGCTAAATTGTTAACTTTTTTTTAAGTCTTTCCTCCATAGTTTTCTTTTTCAATTCTTTCCTCTCATTTCTTTTATTAAATCGTTCTAAAACTCTTTTTAAAAACTCTTCATTTCTCCAGAAATTCTAGTTCAAGGGAAAAAAACCCATATATATATATATATATATATATATATATATATGTATGTATGTATATAAAGGCTTTGCTCATACAGGTTTTAGAGTCATTATTTTCTTCTAGGGTTGTATTTTTGGTATCCCTATCATCACAAAATTGATCATTGTTGAGATTTCCTTTTTGTTTACTTATACAGCCTTAATTTCTGACTTTGGACTTTGTATTAGGGCTTGGCTCTGAACACTTCTGGAAGGAATGTGTAGGCATTGTTTGGTCAGTTTTGTTTTCTTTTGGGTCATGCTGTTACTTCCTTTGGGTATTGATTTCTGTGTTCTTCAAGGATCACAGGAACAGCATAGGCTGGGATCCCACAAGCTTTCATGTACCTAAAGAGATCTGATCTAGAGTAAAGTATGATTTCTGCCCTCTTTGTCTGAAATTTGTATGCTACTGACCTGGGCTTGTATTTGAGCAGTATAACTATGGGCTTGCCCCTCATTGGAGTCCCACTAGATTACTCCTGGAACTGTTGGCTGCTAGCTAGATGTCTCTTAAGGGTCAGAATGATAAAAGTGCTGTTCCTCCCTTAGTTGAAGCTCCCTGCTCTGGTTATTAAATTGTAGATTTCATTGTGGACTGGGGGCTATATCTGACTGGCTCATCTGTTCCTAGGATCAGAGACACACAGCTATTGCTTGCTTCTGTGCCTGTTCCTTGTGCAGTATACAGACTCAGGACTATGACCATTCCATGCTATGGTCTGTCACACCTAGTTTCAGGACCCTCCCTTAGTCTACAGTAGATTTGCCACTTAGCTTGGGGAACTTGAAGGATAGAGCTGCAAGTTGGCACCTGTTTCTGCTCCCTGCATAGCATCAGGTCCCTGTGTGTTGGGTCTGGGATCTCTTGCCGTAGTGCACAGACCCAAGCACTTCTATGTACCTTTCTGACCATTGCTGCAAACCTCAGAATCCCTGTGACAACATGGGCCTTAAAAATGATTCACTGGGATTTTTTTTTCCCTTGGATTTTACAATCAGGACTCAGTCTGTGTTTTCTAGGTTTCTGTGGAGTAATTCTGAGCTGGAAGCTAGGATGTTCTGCTTCCTCCTACTTTACCCCCTTGGCTAGTACCTTCCTTTTTTATAGGCTAATACTATTAAAAAACAGCATGTAATCTCTGAATGTCCAACACTTAAGCTTGAGAGAAGCAACCTGAAAGTTTACTTTAACTGAATATAAGTTCCGTGAGTACAAGGACAAAGAAAGGAAAAACTACTGCATTTTAGAAAAGTCACTTTGACAGCCATGTGGAGGATACTTTGGAGTGAGGAGATTTATGAGGCAGAGAGACTATTTAGAAGGTTTTTTATAATAGTCTAAAGGTGATAAAGACCTCATTTAGGGTTCTGGCTATTGTGAGTGGTGACAGAGGGACATGTAAGAGATGCTGTGAAGGCAGAAATGGAAAGATTTGGCAGCTAATGATATGTGGAGTCAATAAGAAGTTGAGGATGACACTAAGAATGTGATCTCGGTTGACTGGGAAGATGGCAGTGCCAACCCAAAGAAAGTAGGGCTTGGGGGGAAAATAATAAGTTCAGTTTTGGATATGTTTCAAAATATCCAGAAAGCATTTGGTGTTGTGTGACTAGCTCAGGAGAGAGATTAAGTCTGGAGTTCTGGGAATAATCTACATAGAAGATATAATTGAGCTTATAGAAGCTGATGAGAATACCAGCTAAGATAACATACGCAGGACAGATCCTTGAGAGGCACCCATGATAAGTGGCTATGACATGGTTGAGGAGCCAGCAGAGATGACTTAGAAGGAGCAGGAGGGAGAACTAGGAGAGAACAATGTATAGAAATCCATAGAGAAAAGAGTTTCCAGTTGAAAAGGTTAGCAATAGTGTCATTTACTACAGAGGTCAGTAAAAATGAGGATTTAGAACAGACTATTAAAATTTTCAGTTAAGAGATCATTAGTAGTGTTTGAAATCAGCATTTTCAGTTGAATGATGATGTCTAAAGCTTAGAAATGAATGAGAGGAGACAAAGTGGAGGCAACCAATATATATGGCTTTTCTCGAAGGTCTTTAGTTGAGAAAGGAAGGTGAAATATGGAGGGAGAGGGAGTGGTAGGATAGGATGAGGGTTATTTTGAACATCTTTTACTTTTTTTTTTACTAAAACTTAAATACACAATAAAGAGAAAAAGAAAAATATAAACTTTAATACAAAATAAGGAAAGAAAAAAAAGCATGTCATGCACACTAAAGCATAAGAGAGGATTCAAAATATATAGCAATAAATTTCCATTTCAAGAAAGCCTATATAATAATGTGTTGTGTTGAGAGCTATCCATCGTCTCTTTGCTTCCTTGTAAGTTTTCTTTTGTTCTCTGCTGTGCACTTTTAATTTTGTTCTTTTCTCCCCCTTCCCTCCTTCCCAGAAGACTCCAATTAAGCAAGGACATCTTTAAATATAGATGTAGGTATACATACACATATATGTATGTATACATATGTACTTGTATATATAGACATATACTTTCCCTAATAAGTTCTACTTCTGGTCTTTTGTATGTATCTCTTGTTTTCTGTCCCTCCTAACTCCTCTGCTTTACTTCCACCCACTACTTTGCTCTTCTATTAACCTACCCCTGCTCCAGGATCCCTCCCCTGTGGTCCCATTCCTGTAAATCTAAACACCCTTGTATAGCCTCCTTTGACCAATTCCCTTACCTTCCCCTCTAAAGATCTCTCCCTTAGCCTCTTGTTCCATACATTAATCTAAACACCTTTCTACAGTCTCCCCTCCCCCCCCACCTATTCTCTCAGCTCCCCTCTGGAGATCTCTCCCTTGTCCTCTCCCTCCTCCCTATCCCCTTTGCATTTTTTCCCTGTTCCTTTCCTCCCCCCCCCCAAGGTGGCATGCAGTCTGATATAGGCTTTATTTATACATTCATATTAAAAACATTTTCACATTAGTCATAATGTAAAGAAGAATTAGAACTAATGGGAGGAAACATAAGAAAGAAGAAACAAAACAGCAAAAGAAAAGGCGAGCAAATAAGTCTGCTTCCATCTACATTCAGACTCCACAAAGTTCTTTTTCTGGATGTGGATAGGATTTTCTATTGTGAGTCTTAGAGTTGTATTAGAGCTTTGCATTTCTGAGAAGAACTAAGTCTGTCAAAGTCAGTCATCACACAGTGTGGCTGTTCCTGTGTACCAATGTTCTCCTGGTTCTGCTCATTTCACTCAGCATCAGTTCATAGAAGTCTTTCTAGGTTTTTCTGAAGTCTGCCTGCTCATTGTTTCTTATAGCACAATCGTACACAGTTGTGTACCACAACTTGTTCAGCCATTCCCCAATTGACAGGCATCCCTTCGATTTCTAATTCTTGACCACCACAAAAAGAACTGCTATAAGTATTTGTACACGTAGATCCTTTTCCCATTTTTTTGCTCCCTTTGGAATATAGACCTAGAAGTGGAATTGCTAGGTCAAAGGGTATGCAGTTTTACAGCCTTTTGGGTGTAGTTCCAAATTGCTCTCCAGTTGGTAGGATCAGTTTACAACACTATCAACAGTGCATTAGTGTTCCAGTTTTCCACATCTACTCCAACATTTATCACTTTCCTGTTTTGTCCTGTTAACCAGTCTTATAGGTGTGATATGGTACCTCAGAATTGTTTTGATTTGCATTTCTCTAAACAATTGTGATTTAGAGCATTTTTTCATATGATTATAGATAACTTTCATTTCTTCCTTTGAAAGCTGTTCATATCTTTTGTCCATTTATCAATTGGGTAATGACTTATAATCATAAATTTGACTCAGTTCTCTATATATTTTAGAAATGAGGCCTTTCTCAGAGACATTGGCTGTAAAAATTGTTTCCCAGCTTTCTGCTTCCCTCCTAATCTTAGTTTCATTGACTTTGTGCAAAAAACTTTTCAATTTAATGTAATCAGAATCATCCATTTTGCATTTTGTAATGTCCTCTATCTCTTGTTTGGTCATAAATTCTTCCCTTCTCCATAATGGGAAAACTATTTCTTGTTCTCCTAGTTTGCTTCTAGTATCAGTCTTTATATCTAAATCATGTACCCATTTGGACTTTATCTTGGTATAGGGTGTAAGATGTGGGTCTAAACTTAGTTTCTGCCTTATTATTTTCCAGTTTTCCCAGCAGTTTTTGTTAAATAGTGAGTTCTTATCCCAGAAGCTGGAGTCTTTGGATTTATCAAATAGTAGATTACTATAGGCATTGACTGTGTCTTGTATACCTAACCTATTCTGTTGATCTACCACTCTGTTTCTTAGCCTGTACCAAATAGTTTTGATGATTGCTGCTATATAATACAATTTAAGATCTGGTATAGCTAAGCCACCTTCCCTAGCCTTTCTTTTCATTAATTCCCTTGATGTTCTGGACCTTTTGTTTTTCTAGATGAATTTTGTTATTGTTTTTTCTAGCTCTATAAAATATTTTTTGGTAGTTTGATTGGTATGGCACTGAATAAGTAATTTAATTTTGGCAAAATTATCATTTTTATTGTATTAGCTTTGCAACTGATTTTTTTCCAATTATTTAGATCTGACTTTATTTGTAGAGAAAGTGTTTTGTAATTTTATTCACATAGTTCCTAGGTTTGTTTTGGCGGGTAGACTCCCAAATATTTTATAATGTCTACAGTAACTTTAAATGGGATTTCTCTTTCTGTTTCTTGCTCTTGGGCTTTGTTAGTAATATATAGAAATGCTGGTGATTTGTGTTGCTTTATTTTATCTCCTGCAACTTTACTAAATTTAGTATTTCAAGAATTTTACATCATTTTCCAGGATTCTCTAAGTATACTATCATATCATCTGCAAAGAGTGATAGCTTTGTTTCTTCTTTGCCTATTCTAATTCCTTCAATTTCTTTTTTTTCTCTTATTGCTAATGCTAAGATTTCTAGTACAATATTGAATAACAGTGGTGATAATGGACATCCTTGTTTCACCCCCAAACCTATTGGAAATGATTTCTAGCTTATCACTATTACATATAGTGCTTGCTGATGGTTTTTGATGGATGCTACCTGTTATTTCAAAGAAGACTTGAAATTTATCACTAGCTTCTACTTCCCTAGTTCCGATTTTCAAGGAGTCATTTTCTCCCTTAAGATGCTGGATCTCCTTTTTAATTGGTGGACTTTCTTTTCATAATCTTCTTGTTTTTCTTGAATTGTTCTTATTTTATTTTCATTTTTTCCTCAGTCTCTCTCATTTGATGTTTAAAGTCTTTTTAAAAATTCTTCTATGAATTCTTTTTGGGCAGGTGACCATTTGACATTACTCTTTGGGATAGAAGAGGGTTCATTTGCTTCAATATCCTTCTGTGAAGATGAATCCTGGTCTCTCTTTTTTTTGTAATTCTTTTTATTATTATTGTTTTTTTTTAATCAAATGCTTTATTAACTTCTAGTTTACATTATTCATTTCTGCAAGATTTTGAGTTACAAATTTTCTACCCGTTTTTCCCCTAACCATCACCCCAAAATATCCCCTTTGCCAATCTGTTCTCTCCCATATCTTCTCCCATACCCCCTTCGTCTTTCCAGTAGGGCACGGTAGATCTCTATGCCCCAGTGCCTGTATATCTTATTTCCCAGTTACATGTAAAATAATATTAATAATAGTATATATATGTATATATATGTGTGTGTGTATATGTGTGTGTGTGTGTGTGTGTGTGTGTGTATTAAACATTTGATTTTAAAGCTTTGAATTCCAGATTCATTCCCTTCCTCCCTTGTCACCCACCCTTACTGGGAAGATAAGCAATTCAATATAGGTTGTACATGTGTAGCTATGCAAAACATTTCCATAGTGGATATATTGTAAAAGACTGACTATATTTCTCTGCCTCCTATTCCACCTCCCATTTGTTCTATTCTCTGCTTTCATCCTGTCCCTTTTCAAAAGTGGGTGCTTCTAACTTCTCTCCCCCCCCAAGCCTGTCCTCCCTTCCATCATCCCCCCTCTCATACTCTTCCCCCCTATTCTCCTGTAGGGTGAGATACCCTATTTACTGTGTATGTCATTCCCTCCCTGAGCCAAAATCAATGAGAATAAGGTTGACCCATTCCTTTTTGCCTTCCTGTTCTTCCCTTCTTTCCCTTGCCTCTTCTATATGAGATAGTTTACCCCATTCTGTCTCTCCCCATATCCTCTCATTATATTCCTTTATCACCTCTTACTTTCACCTTTTAAGTATCATCCCTTCCTATTAAATTGGTCCTGTGCCCTCTGTCTATGTATACTTGTACATATATATTCACACATCGACATATATATACATACGCCCATATACCCTCCTATATAGACATATATTTGTATCTGTGTGTGTATGTGTATGTGTATGTGTGTGTATATATATATATATATATATATATATATATATATATATATGTATGTATTCTATTCCCTTCAACTATTCTCATACTGAGAAAAGTTTCATAAGTTACAATTATCATTTTTCCATGTAGGAATGTAAATAGGTCAATTTTGATAGGTTCCTTATGATTTCTTTTCCCTGTTTACCTTCTCATGCTTCTCTTGCCTCTTGTATCTGAATGTCAGATTTTCTTTTCAACTCTGTTTTTTTCTTTCTTTTTTTTTCAAAGCAATTGGGGTTAAGTAACTTGCTCAAGGTTACACGGCTAGTCATTATTTATGCGTGGGTGCTCATTTTCTGAGGCCGGATCTGATCTCGGGTCATCCCAACTCCGAGGCCGGCGCTCTTACTCACTACGCCACCTAGCCACCCCTTTAGGGCAATTGGGGTTAAGTAACTTGCCCAAGGTTACATGGCTAGGTTTTTGTTTGTGTGGATTAAGTGTCTGAGGCCGGCTCCGAACTCAGGTCCTTCTGACTCCAGGGCCGGCGCTCTATTCACTGCACCACCTAGCCGCCCCTTGTTTTTTTCATCAAGAATGCTTGAAAGTCCTCTATTCCACTGAATGACCATATTTTCCTCTGAAACATGATACTCAGTTTTGCTGGGTTGATGATTCTTACTTTTAATTCCAGCTCCTTTGACCTCTGGAATATCATATTCCAAGCCCTTCAATTCCTCAGTGTAGAAGCTGCCAGATCCTGGTTGTATTTCCACAATATTCAAATTGTTTCTTCCTGGTTGTTTGTAGTATTTTCTCCTTGATCTGGGAATTCTGGAGCCTGGCTATAATATTCCTAGGAGTTTTCTTTTTGGGATCTTTTTCAGGAGGTGATCTCTGGATTCTTTCAACCTCTATTTCCCCCTCTGGGTCTAAAACATCAGGACAGTTTTCCTTGAGAATTTCTTGAAGATGATTTCTAGGTTCTTTCTTTGATCATGGCTTTCAGGTAGTCCAATAATTTTTAAATTATCTCTCCTGGATCTGTTTTCCAGGTCATTGGTTTTCCTAATGAGATATTTCACATTGCCTTCTATTTTTTATCTGTTTGGATCTGTTTAATAGTATCTTGATTTTTCATAAGTCACTAGCTTCCATTTGCTCCAGTCTAATTCTGAAGGAATGATTCTCTTCAGTGAACTTTTGAGATTCTTTTTCCATCTGGCAAATTCGGCTTTTTAAGGCATTCTCCTCATTGGCTTTTTGAGTCTCTTTTGCCATTTGAATTAGTCTACTTTTTAAAGTGTTATTTTCTTCAGTCAGGTTGTTGACTCTCATTTAATAATTTTCTTGGATTGTTCTCATTTCTCTTTCCAGTTTTTCCTCCACTTCTCTTACTTGATTTTCAAAACCCTTCTTAAGGTCCTCTATGGCCTGTAACCAGTTCATAGTTTTCTTGGAAGCTTTTGGTGCAGGAGTTCTGACTTCACTGTCTTCCTCCTGTTCCATGCTTTGATCCTTTTTGTCTCCAAAATAGGAGTGTGAAGTTGGATTGCTTTGTTTGCTTTGCTTCCTTCCTTTACTCATATTGTCACTCAGTTCCTTGACTTTTGGGCTTTTTGCCAGAGTAGGACTCTGCTACCAGACAGGGGAGCTTCGTACCAAGCACTTGGGTTTCCTCAGCTGCCAAAGGTATTAGTTGGTTGACCTTTCTAAAGCCTCCAAATGCTCTGGCAAGCTGGTCACACACCCCAGGACCTCCACCCTAGACCGAAATCCAGATCCAAGCAGGTTAAAGCAAGAATGATTACCCCTCAAATTGGTCTCTTGGTCCCCCTACATTTTGCAGACTATGAGCTGAAGCTGCCATGTGGCAGTGGCACCTCAGCGTCTTCTCACCCCGGGGACAGAAGCCAACTGCACTCTCAGCTACTAGATCCCAAAGTCCACACTGCACTGATTTCTCACTGTGTCGTTAGCATCTATGTGTTCATAATTCTGGAAACCACCACAGCTGCTGGTGATCTAGGCTTGTGCAGGGCCAGGGTCAGCTCCCAGAGTGCTGTGCTGGCTGCCTGCTGCTGGCTACCAGGCTGTCCTCAGCGGGAGATTAGCTTCTCTGTGTCATTTTGTGGGTTCGGTAGCTCCAAAGTTTGGTTAGAGTAATTTTTTACGTGAATTGGTGGAGAAGAGAGCCAGAGCCCCGCGAAAGTCCTGTTTCTACTCTGCCATCTTGACCCTGCCCCCCAATCTTGGTCTTCTCTGTTCCCACCGTAACTCTCTATGATTGGATTCTTTCTCCTCTGCCTTTGCATTTTAAAAAATTGTAGTAGCTTAGTTTTTGTAATAATCTTTAGTCCTGGGGCATGGGGGTGGTGCCTCTGGCCTCAGATCCTCCATTCAGTTCTCCCCTCTGACCTGGAACCTAAATTGAGATGTCCATCCTCCTGTAAGTGCCCACAGCCAATGGCATCCCCACAGCATTGCATGTGCTAGTTCCTTTTTAAACTTCTCCTCTCTCCCCCACCCTCCCCAATCTTCCCTGGCTTATATGCTCAGCTCCCCTCACTGTCCCAGGGGTAATGGTTCCTGTGGCTGGGCCAAAGCATCCTCCTGGCTTAGCTAACCTTAGGACTTGCAGCATGGTTTTTTAAGGGGATCTGTGACCTCGCCTGGAGGTGTTTATTCTTCACAGGGACCAAGCTTCTTCCTGGGATTTTTCTTCTGATCTCTAATTGTCCCAGGAGGACTCATGTTCTACCCCCTCCTCTTATTTATTTTTAGTACGCTATATTTGTCCTAAAATGTTATTTCGTATCTTTTGTGAGGGAAAATCTTGAGAGCTTGGAATTTTCTGACCTGCTTCACCATCTTCCCAGAATCCTCTCCAAATGAGGGTTATTTCAGTGTGGAGATATGGGTGCTTTTTTAGGTTCCAGAGAAGCCTAAAGTAAGAAGACATAGGGAGATAAGGGAGCTTGGGATATTAGGGAGAGATTCGAGGTGAGAAAGTAAGGATTATAGGGCAGTCTGTGGGACAGGATGGGAGAGGATATGATCAGAGGTGAGGGTTGGGCCTTGGCAAGGAGAAGGTCCACCTCCTTATTAGAGACTAGAATGAAATAGAAGATAGTTGGGAAAAATGAATGATTGATTTGAGATGAAGACAAGAGGAGATAAGAGAGAGCTTCCTGAATGACCTAAGTTTTTTTCTTTCAAATATGAGTAGAGGTTGGAAGCAGAGAGGGTGAGAAGAGGTGAAGAAGTTTGGAACAACCACTGTGGATATTGAGATTTCGAGTCAATTGTAAAGTAGAATGATTGCCTTGTTGCTGGATGGGTCCATGTAAAATTAGATAAAACTTTGTAGTACACCCAGTTAGCATGATGTTGGGAGATACATATGTGTATGTGTATATGTGTGTGTACATGCATATATGTATGTATGTATATGTATAGATATGTGTATATGTGTGTTTATATGTGTCTGTTTGTATATATTCATACACACATACATACACACATATTTCCTCCATTCAGCAGCTGGTGAATAGTAGTGAAGGCTAGCTGTCCAGGGTTGGGTTTTGGCTAGACATAGTTAGCAGTAGAATGAAGGACACGGGATTCATGAGTAGAGAATAGTGTTAACAGTTCACTTGGTTTACCAAAAGATTTAGATGGAAAAGAGGGAATATATAATTAATGTATGAATAACAACCTAGAAAAGAACTGAGGGGTGGAGGGAACAGAGGTCACAGTGAGCATGAAGAGTGAGGTCAGGGGTCATAAAGAATAGAGAAAGATGGAATGATAAAAGGTTGTGATCCTTTAAAAATAAGTTTGGAGTTTGTGAACATGGACTTTACAACAAATGGAAGTGGAACTTTTGTGAGGAATGCCCATCTCAGGTTGGGGCAGAGGAGAAGATGAAGCAAACTGAAGAGGCTGAAGAATTGGGAGGTTGGGATGTTTGAGGGAACATCAATATGTATGTTCAAGTCCACTCATGAGGGAGGACAGGAGTTGGGGAGGAGAGAGAGAGAGAATGAGTCTGTACAGAAGTAACAGTGGAGAGCAAGGAATGTTCCAACTCTCCCACTAGGACCCCCAGTGAGTTAGGAATATGAAAGAAAGTTTAGCTGTGCTGGCAAGGGTAGCCTGAGAAGTGGTGCTGTCAGATCTGTCAGAACAGGTGATCCAGAAGACATGGTGGAAAGAGAATGAAGCTCTGGAATGGGGCACTGTTGGCCTAAGATTGAGGTAAATGGGAATAGGTGAACAAATAGTTGGGGTTGAAGAAAGGGTTTTATTCATTGGGTAGTCTAAGAAGATCAGTAGCTGAAGAGAGATCTGTTTAGGCCAGTTCCTAGAGGGTCTAACCTTATGGCACATGGTGCTATTGTTTCAGGGGAAAGCTGCATTGAAAAAGGTCCAAGATGCCATGGAAGTTGGAAGGTGAGTGATGTTTGTTGCCAAGTCCTGCTCTGGAGAAGGCTGTGGGACAATGTATGGGAAAGCTCCAACAGAAGACAAAGGCTGGTGGCAAGATTACTTCTAAATTGAAAAAAATGATGGTAGAAGTTTTGACTAAACTGAAGTTAGAATGTTTCAAATAGAGAGTTCACAGTTCTATGAAGGTTAGAATTTAATGATATCTATATAGAATTAATAAGGCACTATAAATCCCATGGAAATGTTCCTACTCATTCTAAAGACTGATGAGGAAAACTGCTGAAGTGCCTGAGGACTTTGTGGTAGTCACATGGAAGAAGGCATTCACGTATATCTGGCTAGACAAATTTATACACACACACACACACACACACACACACACACAAACACGCACACACATATACATACATACACACACACACACACTTTCTTCTTGTTTCAAAATTATGCATTGTATCAAATCTACAAGTATTTGAGTTCCTTGTTATAACAAAGAGATATAGGTCTTTAAGTTCAAGGGCCTTACAATCTAGTTGAGACAAAATTTAAAAAGGAAAAAATAAATTAAATAACAGTACAGTGAGGAAGCCAAATGGTGTAGTGGATCGTGTTGAACTTGGAGTCAGGAAGGCCTGAGTTTGAATTTGCCTCTGACATTTATTTGCTATGTGACTTTGGGCAAGTTATTTAACCTCTCAACCTCAGTGTTTTTGTTTGTAAGATGGGGGTGGTAAATAGTTATTTCACAAGGTTATAGTGAGTTTCAAAGGAAATTGCTAGTAAAGTACTTGGCAATGTGAAAGTGCTATATAAACACTATTACTACTACTACTATTGCTACTACCACTACCAGTACTAGTACTACTACAACAACACCTTGGATAAGGCAATGTTACAAAGCCCTTTCATGATTGTGTCACACAAATGATATTGGCAATAGGTGTTCTGAATCCAGATCCTACCACTGAGTAAGGAACGGTGAGGGAGGGAAGAAAGGGGAAGAGGACCCCTTCTGTTCTTTAAAAGCAAGGTTACTTAGATACTTTAATGGGTCTGTGATCTCATCAATGTGGGTACTACTTCTTGCTGTGGCAATAACCACCCATCTGTATCTTCTCAGTCTGTGTAGCTTTTGTACATATTCCTTTAAATTTTCCACAGAAACCATCTAATATAATTGGATTTGTTTGAAATCTCTTTACATTGCATGAATAATTTTGGAGGCTGTCCTTTGTTTTTCCCTTGATCTCATTTCACAGTGAATCTACCTTCTTTTCCTGTAATACATCTCCTTGCTGATATCCTTTATGTAACTCTTTCATTTGTGGTATGTTGTCACCTTTTCACACTGGTCTTGTGCCACTCCACTGCCTTAGACAGTCCTCAAGTTTCAGTTCTCTAGAGACTGATATTTCAAGCAAGAAAGAATAGGAGTAATTCAGTATATACAGGGCAGTTTGGTTAAAGTGTTATAGGGAGGAGTAGTGTGAGACTGAAAGAACAGGTTGAAGCCAGATGAGGGAAGCTCTTAGACACATCGAGAAATAGATGGCTATAACAATGGATCAACCATGATGAAGTAGAATGGTAGTGGGAGTAGACAGAAGAAAGATAGGAGAGTTATTGTAGAGCTGTGTAGAATTGATAGAACTTGGCAAATAATAGAACATAGAGGGAAGAGGGGAAGAAGGAGGGGTCCAAGGTGACTGAGCTTTCTAGTCTGGGTGATATCATTACAGAAATATGGATGGCTTAAAGTGGGGTAGGTTTTGAGGGAAAAATAAGAAATCTGATCTTGGACATATTTAGCTTAGGTGTCAGTAGCATATATAGGTGGAGAAGTCTAACAGTTATTTGGACTAGAGGGCAGGAGGGAATATGGGATCTTAGGCTAGATTTGGGAGTAATTGGCCAAATTGTGATAACTTAAAGGCTTGTGAGAGTGCATGAAAATACCAAGGGGAAGGGGGAGAGTTGTAAAGGGATAAAGATGAGGGCCAAAGACAAAACTTTAAGAAACATATATTTAATGAGCAGAAGGAAAAGGAGCAATTAAAGACATATATCTGTTTCTCTTTTAATTTTTTTTTAAATAGTGTGCTCTTCAAAACTAAGGCCATGTCTCCATTTGGAATGTATTGTGCATTATGGTGTGAAATGTTGTCCTAAGCCTAATTTTTTCCATATTTCTTTCCAGTTATCCCAATGTTTTTAAAAACTCAAATGTATAGGGGCAGTTAGGTAGTGCAGTGAATAGAGTACCGGTCCTGGAGTCAGGAGGACCTAAGTTCAAATCTGGCCTCAGACACTTGACACATTTATTAGCTGTGTGACCTTGGACAAGTCATTTAATCCCAATTGCCCTGCCTTCCCCCCTGCAAACCTCCCCCCCCAAAAAAACCCCAAAACCTCTAATGTGAACTTTTTTCCTATGTCATTTGTGCTTTTCTGTTTATTGCACACTGGCATATTGAGTCCATTGTTTTTGATTTTCTCTGACACTCTCTGTTCCACTGACTTACCTCTTTATTTTATAAAACCAATACCAGATGATTTTGATAACTGCTGCTGTATAATATAATTCGAGGTTTAGAAGTGGTCGTCTTCTTTTGTCCATACTACCTCTTTTCATTATTTTCTTTGATAGCCTAGATAATTTAATTTTCTAAACAAATTTTCATGTAAAGTAATCTTACAATAACTTGGTGTAGCTTTAAAATTATAAATTATCTTTGGAGTAGTGACATTTTTATTTTATTTGCAAGACCTAGCCACAAGCACTTAATATTCTTCCAGTTATTCAGGTGCTTTGTTTCTTTAAAGAACACTTTGAAATTGAATTTATACAAGTATTTTGTGTGCCTTGGCAGATTGATCCTGAAATATTTTATGCATTTTATACCTATTTGGAATGGGATTTCTTTTTCTATTATTGTCTATTCAGTTTTGTTTTTATTATATAGAAATGTTCTTGATTTTCAAGGGTTCATTTTATAGGCTGACATTTTGCTCAAGCTGTTGTCTCAGTATCTTTTTTCTGATTCCCTAGAATTTTCAAGTAAATCATATTGTCAAGCAAATGGGATAGTTTTAACTGTTCTTCATCTACCTTTACTCTTTAATTTCTTTCTCTTAATTGTATTGCTAGCTTTTCTAGAACTGTATAAAGTAATAGTGGGGACAGGGGACATCTTTGCTGAATTCTGTATTTTGGGGAAGTTTCTAGCGTATCACCCTTAGTCATGACGCTTTTTTTCTGGTTTTAGACAAATACATTTTATGATATTAGAAAAAAGACTCATACGCCCATACTTTGTAGAGGTTTTAGGAAATGTGGATGTTGTGCTTTGTCAAAGGCTTTTTGTGACTATTGAGATAATCACATGGCTTTTAATATTTTTTATGATCATGTTTATTGCTTTCCTATGTTGAAAAATTATTGCATTTTGGTAATTCATTTTGGTCATAGGGAATGATTTCTTGGATGAATTGCTGCCATCTCTTTGACAGGATTCTGTGTCAAATTTTTGAATTGATATTGGTTTTTAATTCTGTGTTTTATCCTTCCCTAGAATTAGGTCGTTTAAACTTTTATTTGTCTTATAAAAGAACTCTGTTAAGGTGCTTTCTTTCTCAGTTTTTTTTGGTAGTAATTTGTATAGTATGGGTCCTAATTGTTCTTTAAAAGTATTAGAACTCTGCTGTGAATCCTTCAGGCCACGTAGGGTTTTGTTTTGTTTTTGGTAGTTCTTTTATAGCTAGATCTATTTCCTTTTCTCAGATTGAATCAAGATATCTGTTTGTTCTTCTGACATTTGGGTATTTTGTATTTTTGGAACTATCTTTATTTTGTACACTCTTTTTGTAAGTCTATAACTATGAATTTTAAGTACTGATAATTCTTTTGATTTCTTGCAGTTTTGTTGTGATTTCACCTTATTTGTTTGCTATTTTGTTGATTAGATTTCTTGTCCTTATTTAATTAGATTGGCTAAATTTTATCAATTTTGGCAGTCTTTTCAAAGAATCAACTTTTAGTTTTATTTATCACTTCTATTGCTTTTCTGGTTTCCAGTTTATCTGTTTCTCTTTTAATTTTTAATATCTCATCTTTTATGCTTATTTTGTTTATTTTCTTGATTTCTAATTTTTAAAAATGTATATTCAGGTCATTAATTCTCTCTTTTTTCTATATTGTTCATGTATATTTGTAGGGATGTGATTTTTAACTGCTTTAGCTTCATCCCTAAAATTTCGACATGTTTCATCGTTATAATTTTTTTTTTTACATAAGTAGTAGTTGTTATTATGATTTGATCTTTGACCTATTATTATTGAGTAAAGCCTCATTGCTGAGTCTCTGTTTAGGGCATTGCCTTGCATTTGTGCTCTATAATCTTATTACTGTTTTTATTGTGTTATGGTTTATAAAGAATATGTTTACTATTCCTGCTGTTTTACCTTTGTTTGCAGTATCTGTGTGCTCTGACACATGTTTGAGTTTTATAAAAGTACTATATGGTTCTGAGACATATGCATGCTTTTCAGGAGTCTTTTTTAGAAGACTCCAGAAGACTTTTAGTTCTAGTTTTTCAGCACAAATTGTTTAATTCTGTATTTACCCTTTTGCTTATTTTTAGACTTTTCCAAGGGAGAGAGACATGGAAATCCCCTGCCAGTATTGTAATATTGTGTGTATACTTCTTTTAGTTCAGTTAATGTTTCCTTTATTAATTTAGATGATAAGGCATTCAGAGCATCTAAGTTTATTCTTTCTTTTTTTTGAGGGGGGAAGGCAAGGCAGTTGGGGTTAAGTGACTTGCCCAAGCTCACACAGGAATAAGTGTCCTGTGTCTGAGGCCGGATTTGAACTCAGGTCCTCCTGACTCCAGGGTCAATTCTCTATTCACTGTGCCACTTAGCTGCCCCTCTGAGGTTAATATTCATATTGGTTTATTGCTTATGGCTCTTTTCAGCATAATGTAGTTTCCTTGCTTAACTCTTTTTATCATTTGAAAGTTTGTTTTTGTTTTGTCTGATAGCAGAACTGCAACTCCTGATTTTTGGATTCATCTGATGCACAGTAAATTTTTTCCTATCCCTCATTCTTACAGTCTTTTCTTTTCTTTCTTCCTTCCTTCGTTTCTTCTTTCTTTCTTTCTTCCTTCCTTCCTTCCTTCCTTCCTTTTTTCTTTCTTTCTTTCTTTTCCTTCCTTTCTTCCTTCCTTCCTTTCTTTCTTTCTTTCTTTCTTTCTTTCTTTCTTTCTTTCTTTCTTTCTTTCTTTCTTTCTTTCTTTCTTTCTTTCTTTCTTTCCTTTTATCTAGTTATTTAATTCCTGTTCTCTTCCCCCCTTCCTTCCTCACCTTGAATTATTCAGTTTTGTTAATTTTTAAAATTTTACTTTTTTTTGCCTTTTTTTTTAAGATTTCTTTCTCTCATACCCTTCATTATTTATCTTCCTTTTCTGTCTTTTAGATTTTAATCTTTGATTCATGGCTTTGTGCTCATTCTTTAGTTTCTGTATTCTTCATGGAATCATAACTTCCAAAATACTTATTTTGGGCTTCCTCTCCTAAACAGTTTCTGAGTTATTACTTTGTAGATCTTGCCCCCTGCATCCCTTTTTTTCTGTGGCACCCCACTCTTAGTAATACCTGTATCTGTAGTTAGTTGGTAGAGAGGATCTTGTTCCATGGTAGGAATTTTCCTGTGTCTCTGATCATGTAAAACTCATTATTAACTGTTGCCATTCCCATGATTGTTTCTTTCTACCCTTTGCAGTGCTCTCTTATCCCTGGGTATATGCCTTTTCATTCTGCTTGGTGTTACTTGCCCCCAGAAACTCTAATTCCTCTTCTTCTCAGTCAAGATGAGTAGATTGTCCAAGCATCAGATGCTTGCAGATTATACTCATCATAAGTCTCTATCTTCCTTTATACAGTATCTCTCTTCTCCCCCTGGAGTGATCATCAGTGGTACCCCCTCCCATCAATGAAACAAGAATTTCCCCTTTTTCCCTTTTCCATCCCTCTCTTTTCCTCTTCATCCATTCTGTAGGTTCTTTTCTTCCAGATAGATGCCAGGAGTCCATTTCATTTCATTGTTAAGCTTTAACTTGATTAGGGTGATCCTATATTACCCTTTCTCTTCTATGTCCCTTTTTATTTGCCCTCACATTAAGTGGGGCATTGTGAAGTTTAGCCCATGTTTCAGACCAGCTTCTTCAGAATCACTTCTCTTTGCCTTCTGCTTTCTCCCTTCCCGCCTTATGTACTTTTAGAAAGAAATCTTTTAATGGACTCTCTTTTTACTTGATGATTGTTGTCCTTGATTGCTGCATATGTCAGTAAGCCAATTAATAAAGATTTATTAGGTGCCTGTTATGTGCCAAGTTCTACTAAGTGCTGAGAATACCAGAAAAAAGGTAAAATATAGTTTGTGCACTCGAGGACCTCACAGCATAATGGGGGAGACAACATTCAAACAGCTGTACAAACAAGGCTATACAAAGGATAAATTGGAAATAGCCAGCAGAAGGAAGGCACTAGAATTAAGGAACAGCTTCTAGTAAAACATGGGCTTTTTAGCTGAGATTTGAAAGAGGCCAGGGAAGCCATAAATAGAGATGGAGAGGGAAAGAGAGAGGGAATAGCATTCAAAGCATGGACGACAGCCAGTGAAAATGCCCCAAGTCAGGAGATAAAAGTATCTTGTGAAAGGAACAAGGAGGCCAACATCACTGGATTGCAGAGAATGTGGAGTTGGGGTATAAGATTTAAGAAGACTAGAAAGGTGAGGAGTCTTGAATGCCAGTGATTATATATCAGGGAAACAGAAAGCCTCTAGAGTTTACTGAGTAGTGTGTTTGACATTGTAAAACCTGCACTTTAGGAACATTACTTTGACAGCTGAGTGGAGAGCAGACTGGAGTACTTGTGGCAGAGAAACCAGCCATCAGGTTATTGCAATTGTCTAGGTATGAGGCAGTGAGGGCTTCTACAAGGGTGGTAACAGCATCAGAGAAGAGAAGAGGGCATATGTGAGAGATGTTATGGAGGTTAAATCAACAGGACTTGGCAAAAGAATGGATATAGGGGGTGAAAGAGAATGAGGAGTCAAGGTGGTACATAGGTTGGCACTCTTAAAAGTAACAGGGAAGTTAGGAAAAAAAGGAGTGTATGTGGGGGAAATAATTAATTCAGTTATGGATATGTTGAATTTAAGATGTCTACAAGATACTGTGATATGTCCAATAGACAGCTTGAGACTGGAGGTCAGCAGAAAGGTTAGGTAAGTATATTGAAGAATCATCAGCATAGAGATAATTGAGTCCATGGGAGCTGATGATCACCAAATAAAATAGGGTATCCCTGAGTTAGCAGAAATAGTTAACTGAATAAAGATCCATTAAAGGAGACTGAGGGGTGCTCAGACAAATAAGCAGAGAGTTGCATCTCAAAAACTCAAAAAAAAAAAGAGAGAAGAGTATCAAGGAGAAGAGGTCGATCAACTTTGTCAAAGACAGTGTTCAGGAAAGATGAAGTTTGAGAAAAGGCCATTAGATTAAGAGATTGTTGGTAATTTCAGAGAGTAGTTTTGGTTAATGATGAAATAGGGAGCCAGTTTGCAGAGTTAAGAGAGTGAGAGGAAGAGCATTGTGAACATTTATTGTAGATGGCTTTCTCGAGAAGTTTAACCACAAAAGGGAGGAGAGATAAGGGGATGATAAATGATGATGATGGATGGATCTAGTGAAGGATTTTTCAGGATGGGAGAGACATGGGCATGTTTATAGGCAGTAGGGAAGCAGTCAGTAGATAGGGAGAGATTGAAGGTAAATGAAAGAATGGAGATGATAAGAGGACAGCCTGGTAGAGTAGATGGAAAGGAATGAGATCCTTTACTATTTTTTCTAGTGCATAGGCCTTAGGGTGTTTGAAAAGCAAATAATTTCATTGTGCTATAAGAAATGATGAGCATGTGGACTTCAGTAAAACCTGGAAAAACTTATATGAACTGATGCTGAGTGAAATGAGCAGAAACAAGAGAACATTGTATATAGTAACAATCACTTTGTGTGTGTGTAATGGCTAACTTTAATAGACTTAGTTCTTCTCAGCAATGCAAGGATCTAAGACAGCTCCAAAAGACTTTTGATGGAAAATGCTATCCACATTCAGAGGAAGAGCTATAGAGTCTGAATGCATATTGAAGCATACTATTTGCTCTCTCTCTTTTTGTTTTGTTTAGTTTCTTCTGTCTTGTGGTTTTTACCTTTTGTTCAGATTCTTCTTTCACAGCATGACTGATGTGGAGATATGTTTAATAAGAATGTATATGTAGAGCCTTTATCAGATTGCACACTGTCTTGGGGAGGGGGGATGAGATTATTTTTTCCATGTCAGTTTATTTCTTGATTTTGTTTGGTTTCTTAATTATTTTTTAGTTTTCAACATTCACTTCAACATTCACAGATTTTGAGTTTCATATTTTCTCCCCATCTCTCCCCTTCCCCCACCCCAAGACAGCATGCATTCTGATTATCCCTTTCCCGTATCCGCCCTCCCTTCTGTCACCTCCCTGACTTCTTTTATTGCCTTTTCTTCTATTTTCCTGTATGGCAAGATAGATTTACATACTCCATTGCCTGTATATCTTACTTCCCAGTTGCATGTAAAAACAATTTTTAACATTAGGTTTTTAAAGCTTTGAGTTCCACATTCTTTCCTTTCCTCCCCCCCAGTACCTCTCCCCCACCTTATTGAGAAGGCAAGCAGTTCAATATAGATTATACATGTGTTGTCATATAAAACATTTCCATAGTGGTTATGTTGTGAAAGACTAACTATAGTTCTCTTTGTCCTATCCTGTCCCTCATTTAGTCTATTCTCTCCTTTATACTGTCCCTCCTCAAAAGTATTTGCTTCTGATTACTCTCTCCCCCAGTCTGCCGTCCCTTCTATCATTCCCTCCTCTCTTATTCCCTTCCCCTCTACTTTCCTGTAGGGTAAGGTAGATTTCCATATCTAGTTGAGTGTGTATGTTATTCCCTCCTTAAGCCAAATCCTATGAGAGTAAGATTCACTCATTCCCTTTCATCTCTCCTCTTCCCCTGCAATGTAAAGACTTTTTCTTGCCTCTTTTATGTGAGATTATTTACGATTCTCCCTCTCCCTTTCTCCTCCCAATACATTCCTCTCTCTTACCCTTCATCTTATTTTTTTTGGATATCATACCTTCATATTCAACTCACCCTGTCCCCTCTGTCTATACATACATAAATATATATATATACATATATATATATGCACATATGTATGTGTGTATGTGTATGTATTCCCTCCAACTACCCTAATACTGAGAAAGGTCTCATGAGTTACAAATACCATCCTTTCATATAGGAATGTAAACAGTTCAACTTTAATACATCCCTTATGATTTCTCTTTCCTATTTACCTTTTTATGCTTCTCTAGAGTCTTATATTTGGAAGTCAAAATTTCTATTCAGCTCTGGTCTTTTCATCAAGAATGCTTGAAAGCCCTCTATTTCATTAAATATCCGTTTTTTTCCCCGTGAAGGATTATACTCAGTTTTGCTAGGTAGGTGATTCTTGGCTTTAATCCTAGTTCCTTTGACCTCTGGAATATCATATTCCAAGCCCTCTGATCCTTTAATTTAGAACAATTTAGTTCCTGTATCTCCAGAGGGCAAGCCGTTTCCAGAGGTTTGGAAATGGTCTGAAACTTGTTTTGCAACTTGAATTACAACCAAATGAATTTGCTCCAAATTGTGGAGCAAATAGCTTGAAATCATTTGGGATAGGCTTTACCACATAAAATAATGTACTACTTTGTAAATGTCAGATAATGAAAGTGCTGTATAAACTTTCTACATAAATATCAGCTATTCATACTATCAGTACAGTAAATTGGATACTTGGGGAAACACGTTACCTCTTTCACTCAGGTAATATATGCTTTAATCTTTTTCTTTCCATCATGCCTAAGCTTCTAAGATGAGCTATGTGTATTGGCTGTATGAACTTCCCAAAAGCAGTATTTTTTTGAGCATACTCAGTGTAGGTGTTAGGACTTCTGCTTTGTTGGTGTTTAGATGAAAACACGCCTTGTGCTTTGCATCTTATCCGATAAGAAAAAATGATTATCCTTAATGGGGGAGGGGGAGTGTGGCAGAGTAAGTTTGTAAAGTTAATTAGAAGGCACAATTGAAACACAATTAGAAATACGTTGTTTTAACCCAGACTTTTTTTGGTTTAAATTTTGGCAAAAACCAAATGTTAGGAATTAATAGAATCATTAAAGTTTGATGTTGGTTTGCACTTCCATTTAAAGTTTGATTTAATTCCCATTAAAGGAACAAGGGGATGATAATTTCAGTATGTTGATGATATATTCTCATATGAAGATGTCATAAATGAGTACTTTTATGAACAGGATGGGTGAATTTAAGAGGCATTACAACTGTCACATCATATATTTTGTCAGTGGATTATTGATTATCTTCAAGATAAAAAAATTTTGACCTGCAAAATGTTTTATCAGGGATGATGATGATATAGATCTTGTGTATGTCTGTGTCTGTGTCTTAACAAAAAAGGAAACATTTTGCAAAGGCAAACTCTCTTATTTTTATTAAACCAATATCATTTTACCAATAGACTGTAATGTGAGAATGTGTTACAGCAGTAGAACAGTTTATTATGTTTATCTATTCAAGAGTAAGTTAACTTTCATCACATATATTTTTAATGCATTGGAAATTTAATTACATTAATTGAGGACAAAATTGAACAGTACTTTTTTGAAAATATTACACTACTTATTATTAATTTCAAATATTACATTGCACAAGTTTAATTTATCTTAGTGTTTATTAACTTCTTGGTAGTGGAGTGGAAAGAGGGCTGGACTTGGAGTAGGACAGATCTGCCTTTGCGTTCTGCTTCTGATACCAGCTGTGTGTTGAAGGGTCATTTCATCACTTTAAGCTTCAATTTCATCATCTGTAAAAAGGCCTGACAATGACTGTGGTATCAACCTCAGGTTTGTTTTGAAGATCAAATAAAGTAATATATGTACTTTTCTAAATGTCAGATAATGAAAGTTCTTTGTAAACTTTAGACATAAACATCAGCTCTTCATACTATCAGTATAGTAGATTGAATGCTTAGGGATAAACTTTAACTTTTTCACTCAGGTAACATACATTACACTTGAACCCAATATATTTTTTTCTTTCCATCACTCCTAAGCTTCTAAAATGTGCTCTCTGTATTGATTGTATGAACTCCCCAAAAGCCATTTCTCTCTTAACTTCTCTCCTTTCAGGTCTTTTATTTCTATTAACAGTGCCTTTCCCCAGGCCACATTGGCTTCTTTTTTTTTTTTAATGCTTTATTAACTTCTAGTTTACATCATTCATTTCTGTCAGATTTTGAGTTACAATTTTTTCCTCCATTTTCCCCCTACCCACCATCCCAGAATAGCAGTCCCACAGGATATCCCCTCTTCCAATCTGCTCTCTCCCATCTCTTTTCCCATACCCCCTTCGACTTTTCTAGTAGGGCAAGGTGAATACTCATGCCCCAATGCCTGCACATCTTATCTCCCAATTATATGCACGATAGTATTAATCATAGTATTTATATATTTTTTAAAAATTTGATTTTGAAAGGAAGATAAGCAACTCAGTATATACTGTACATGTATAGCTATGCAAAACATTACCATAGTAGATATGTTGTAAAAGACTGACTATGTTTCCTCCCTCCTATCCCACCTCCCACCTGGTCCACTCCCTACTTTGGTAATCTCCCTTTTCAAAAGTGGGTGCTTCCAACCCCCCCGCCTCATCCCCTTCTCCCCTACTCTCCTGTAGGGTGAGAAACCCTGCTTAGTATGTATGTCATTCTCTCCCTGATCCAAATTCAATGAGGATAAGGTTTTGCCTTTTTGCCTTCCTGTTCTTCCCCTCCCTTGTAACCATTTTCCCTTGCTTCTTCTATATTAGATAGTTCACCCTATTCTGTCTCTCCCCATCTCCTCTTATTATATTCCTCTCTAACCTCTTAATTTCACCTTTTAAGTATCATCCCTTCCTATTATATTCGACCTGTGCCCTCTATCTATGTATACCTGTAAACATATATGCACACATTCACATATGTATTCATATGCCCATATACCCTTCTTCAGCTATTTTCATTCTGAGAAAAGTTTCTTCAGTTACAGTTATTGTTTTTCCCTGTAGGAATCTAAATAGGTCAACTTTGATAAGTTCATAATGATTTCTTTTCCCTGTTTACCTTCTCAAGCATCTCTTGCTTCTTGTATCTGAATGTCAAATTTTCTTTTTGGGATCTTTTTCAGGAGGTGATTGGTGGATTCTTTCAACCTCTATTTTGCCCTCTGGTTCTAAAACATCAGGGCAATTTTCCTTGAGAATTTCTTGAAGGATGATTTCTAGATTCTTTCTTTGATCATAGCTTTCAGGTAGTCCAATAATTTTCAAATTATCTCTCCTGGATCTATTTTCTAGGTCAGTGGTTTTTCCCATGAGATATTTCACATTGCCTTCTAATCTTTCATTTGTTTGGATCTCCTTAATAGCATCTTGATTTCTCATAAAGTCACTAGCTTCCATTTGCTCCAGTCTAATTCTTAAGGAATGATTCTCCTCAGTGAGCTTTTGGGATTCTTTTTCCATCTGGCAAATTTGGCCTTTTAAGGCATTCTTCTCCTCGTTGCCTTTTTGAGCCTCTTTTGCCATCTGAGTTAGTCTATTTTTTAAGGTGTTATTTTCCTCAGTCAGGCTGTTGACTCTCATTTCATAATTTTCTTGCCTTGTTCTCATTTCTCTTCCCAATTTATCCCCCACTTCTCTTATCTGCTTCTTCAGGTCCTCTATGGCCTGTAACCAGCTCGTATTTTCATTTGGGGATTTTGGTGCAGGATTTCTGACCTCCCAGTCCTCCTCCTGAGCCATGCTTTGATCCTCTTTGCCCCTAAAATAGGAGTCTAATGCTGAATTTTTCTGTTTATTTTGTTTCCTTTGCCTAGGCATGTTGCCACTCAATTATTTGACTTTTGGGCTTGTTGCCACAGTAGGACTCTGCCACCAGCCAGGGGAGCTTCCATCCCAAATGCTGGGGAGGTCTCAGCTGCCAGAGGTATTAGTTGGGTGGCCTCTCTGAAGCCTCCACACACTCTGGCAAGCTGGTCACACACCCCAAGACGTCCACCCCAGACCGCAATCCAGATCCAAGAAGGTTAAAGCAAGAGCGATTACCCCCCCCAGACTGATCGCCGGGTCCCCCTACAGTCCACAGGCCAGGAGCTAAAGCTGCAATGTGGCAGTGTGGCCAAGCTGCACCGGCTCCTCAGAGGCTTCTCTCCCTCAGGGGAAAGAGGCCACACGCTCTCCCAACCAGTCCCAAAGTCCATAGGCCACTGACCTCTCACTTTGTCCTAGGCATCTATGTGTTGATAATTCTGGAAATGCCACAGCTGCTGGTGTTCTGGGCTCCCTCCAGCTGGCTGCTGGTCTGGCCACCCTGGGGCTGAAACCTCCCACTCACTTGGACCTGGGCTCAGCTCCCAGAGCACTGTGCTGGCTGCTCTCTGCTGGGCTGCCATGCTGTCCTCAGTGGGAGGTTAGCTTCTCTCTGTCATTTTGTGGGTTCTGGAGCTCCAGAGGTCATTCAGAGTCCCCCTTTTACATAATTTTGAAGTGCTGTGGGCGAGAACTCTGTGGAGGTGCTGTTTCTACTCCAAGTGGCTTCTTTTTTTTACCAAATATAACATAGCCTTTTACCCTCTTGGAAGATGTTATTTCTTCCAGTCCACATTCGTCTTTCCCTTCTCTATTTCCTTTTGTGTTTATTGCTATAGGATTTAGAAGTGGAAGAAAGGAGCTTATTATCTAATCTAGTTCTTTCATTTTATAGGTAAAGAAAATGAGACTTAGATAAGGAAATGGTAAAGTGCAGAGCAAAGATTTTAGCCCAGGTTATTTGAATCCAAATGTAGGGAATTTTACAACTATACCGTTCTACCTCTTCATTTGTATAGAACAGTTTATGTTATCTGTTTATACTGTAAAATTCCATGCTTGATTGTACTTTAATGTTACCTCTTCAGTAGATTTGTGACCTCATCAGTGCAGGTACTCCCCCCACCAGCACAACTTGTATGTTTTCATGGTAGTCTTTTTGCAAATCACTATCAGTCAATCAACAAGCATTTATTAAGCACTTAATATTTGCCAAGCACTCTGCTGTTATTACCACAGTAATGTAAAATTACCATTTACTTGATGAAAACCTGTTTGCTATTCTTCAATTTAACTTTGTTTTCCTTTTGTCTTCTGATGTAATTTGTAATGATTGATATAATTCATTTCCAATAGTATTTTTTCAGGTGTTGGTCATTGGACAAAGAACTTATATTTAAGTTGCTAGCAGTTAAGGTAATATTTATAGGTGGTCTAAAAACGATCATTTCTAGGGTCCTCTGTTCCCCTTTCCACCACTTTGCCACTCTTATTGTAGAAGTGGAGGAAGCCAGGCAGAACTGAAGACACTTTTTTTTTTGCTTGTTTCATGGATTAGCTTAGCCAAATGGTGCAATTGGCAAGCATTTATGAAATATTTACTATGTGCTGTGTACTGTACTAAGCACAACATCTAAAAATGTAAAAATGTGAGATAGCCTCTGCTGGCAAGTAGCTTACATTGCTTAGGAGAATACAACATCTATCAACTAATAGGCATTTACGAATAATCTTGCTGTTTTCCAAGCACGATGCTAGGCTCTAGGTATGCAAAGACAAAAATTAAATAGTCCTTATCCTCAAGGAGCTTACTTCCATCCGGGGAGGCAACATGTACTTATATAAACATATTAAAATATATATAGAAAATAAATTCATAAATATAAGGTGGGGGGCTGACATAATAGCAGCTAGGCGGATGCACAAAGGCTTCACAAAGCACAAAGTTGTGTGTAAGCCTTGAGGAAGACTAGAATTCTAGAAGAGGGGGTACATTCTAGGCATAGAGAATAGGTAGTACAAAGGCATGGAGATGGGAGGTGAAATGTCAAGTATGAGGAATAGCTTGGATGGAATGTAGAGTTCATGGAACAAAATCATATCTTAAAGGAAGAGAGGGGTTTTCTAAGGTAAAGATGAGAAAGGAGTACATTCCATGTATAGGAGATGGGAAGTACAAAGACATTAGAGATGGGGATGGCATTTTGTGTGTGAAGAACAGAGAAAAGGTCAATTTTACTAGAGTATGGAGTGTTGTGGAGGTTGTAATAAGTGATGTTAGAAACTGTAGGTTGGTGTCAGGCTGTGAGGGCTAAAATGCCCAAGAAATGAGTTTCTATTTGAGCCTATTGGTTGTAAGAAGCCTTTGGAGTTTATTGAGTAGGGGACTGACATGGTCAGACCTGTGCTATAGGAATATAACTCTGGCAGCTTTGGAAGGATGGATTAGAAGAGATACCTGAAGCAGGATGGCCAATTAGGAGGGTGTTGTAGTAGCTGAGGCAAAGTCTGTTGAAGGTTTGAATTTTGGTGATGGCTGTGTGAGTGGAGAGAAGGCACCAGATGTGGGAGATGTGGGAGGGTTAGAACTGGTGACATTTGGCACATACTGTACTTAGCACCTTTACTTCCCTTCCTTTCACTCAGTTCCAAACCTTCTACAGTCTGGCTTCCAGCTTTTTCACTCAACAGAAAACTGCCCTCTCCAGTGTAACCGCTCATCTCTTCATGGTTCAGTCAGTTGGACTTTTCTTATTCCTTAACCTTCTTGACGTTTGACATTGCTGACCACTTTTTCCTCCTGCATACTTTCTCCTCTCTGGGTTTTTGTGACACTGCTTTCTCTTGCTGCTCTGTCTGCCCCCTCTTAGTCTTTGCTGGATTTTCATCCTTGTATTATTGCCTATTAACTATGGTGTTCCTCAGAGCTCGGTCTTAAGACTTTTTTTTCTTTGTACTATCTCTCTTGGTAAACTTATCAGCTCTCTTGGATTCAGCTACCCTCTCTATGCAGATGTTTCCCAGATCCTCATATCCAGCTCTAAGCTCTCTCAGCCTACAGCCTTATAACATACTAATTCCCTATCAGATATTTTAAACTGGATGTTCCACAGACATTTTTAAGCTCAAAATGTTCAAAATAGAACATTATCTCTCCCAGAAAATCCGTCCTTATTCTGGACTTCTCCATTACTGTCCAAGGCACTTGACTTCCTTCTACTTGTCCAAGTTTGTAACCTCAGTGCCACCTTTAATTCCTCACTCTTGCTTATTCCACATATCTAACCAGTTGCCAAGTCTTATAATTTATTTCTCTACATCTCCTGCAAGTATTCCCTTCTCTTCATTTAAAGAGTCACTCCCTCAACACCCCTAATCCCCTTAGCTCAGGCCTTCATCATTGCTTGGACTGTTGAGGTAATATAATTGTACTCCTATTGTTGAGTCTCTTCCAGTTCCAATATGAGCTCCACATAATGGCTAAACTGGCCTTCTTACTCTTCCGCACATATGATACTACATCTCCCAATTCTATACCTTTTTGCTAGCTACTCTTATGCCTGGAATGCTACTTCCTTTTCACCACTTTGTCCTGGGTCCTCTGGCCTCCTTCAAGACTTACCTGAAATTCCACCTTTGTTAAGAAGCTTTTTATCCAGTCCTCCCCCACTGCCAGTGCCTTCACTCTGCATTTACCTACCATTTATACTATTCAGGGTATTTCAAAAGCCTTAGTATATTTTTAAGCTTTAATATCTTTTTTTTCCCTTTTGCTTTTTTGGAGGGAGGAAGGCTGGGCACTTGGGGTTGAGTTGCCCAAGGTCACACGGCTAGTAAGTGTCAGGTCCTCCTGACTCCAGGGATGGTGCTCTATTCTCTGTGCCACCTACCTGCCCCTAAACTTTAATATCTTAAAGACTAAGACTTTTGGGGAGTGTCTCTGTGTATTTTGTATGTACATAGTTGTTTTTATGTTGTTGCCTCCATTAGAATGTGACCTCCTTGAGAAGAGAGACTGTGTTTTTACCTTTCTTCTTTTTTTAATCTCCAGTGCTTAGCAGAGTACCAGAATTTAGTAAATGCTTAATAAATGTTTCTTTTAATTGATTGAACTAAAGTGGTAGAAATAGAAGGTGAATAGAGAGAAAGGAAATGATGGGTGAGAGATGTAGTGATAAAATTGGCAAGATACCTGGAAATAGAGGAGTTGAAGATGTCTGCGAGGTTGCAAATCTGAATGACTGGAAGATAATGGTGCTCTTGACATAAAAAGGGAAGCTTGAAAGAAGGATAGGTTTGTGATGAAAGAGAATGAATTCTATTTTAGACATTTTGAGTTTCAGATGTTTGGTGCTAAGGGGAGAAACTAGGGCTAGAAACTGGAAGTATGTAGATGATAATTAAATCCACAGGAACTCATAAGGTCATTAAGGAAGTGTGTTAAAAGAGGGAAGAGGACTCAGGACAGAATCTTGAAGTATATTCATTGTTAGGAGGTAGAAAGTAAATGATGTAGCAGGTAGTAGGAGAACCAGGAAGGAGCAATGATAGGAAAACATGGGGAGAGAGAGATTATACAGGAGGAGTGTTAAACTGTGTCAAATGCTCCAAAGAGGTAAAGAAGGATGGGGGCTGAGGAAAGGGTTCACAGAGAAGTAAATTACAAAATATAAAGAATGGGAAAAATAGAAGGGAATGTGAAACGTCCCATAAGAAAAGCAACTGATTGGGGTGGCTAGGTGGTGCAGTGAATAGAGCCCTGAAGTCAGGAGGATCTGAATTCAAATCCGGCTTCAGCCACTTCACACACACACACACACACACACACACACACACACACACACACCCCTAGCTGTGTGACCTTGGGCAAGTCACTTAACCCCAACTGCCCTCCAAAAAGCCCAAAAAAAAAGGAAAAGAAAAGCAACTGATCTGGAGAACCCATTAAGAAGAAAAAACGTAAGAATAATCAGACTACCTGAAAGCTATGATCAGAAAAAGAATCTTGATACAATAAAGCAAGAAATAATTAAAGAAAATTGCCCTGTAGTGTTAGAACAAGAGGGGAAAGTAGAAATAGAAAAAATAAACCGATCCCCACCTGAAAGAGATGCTATGAAGAAAATTTACAGGAATATCATAGCTAAATTCCAAAATCCCCAGCTCAAGGAGAAAATATTATGAGAAACAAGAAAAAAAAATTCAAATATGGCAGAACCATAATTAGAATCACTTAAGACCTAGCAGCAGCTGCACTAAAAGACCACAAATCTTGGAATGCTATATATCGAAGATTAAAAGAACTGAGGTTGTGACCAAAAATATTGCACCCAGGAAAGTTAAATATAATTGTTTATTAAAAAAAGGACATTCAACGAATTGCCAGAGTTTCAGGATTTTATTGCAAAAATACCTGAATTTAATAGAAAATCTGACATACAAGATCTAAGAGAAACATAAAATAAACATCAAAGACTAATTACAAGGGACTCAATAAGGGCAAACTGTTTACTTTTTATACAAGAAAATGTAAACTGTATGTCTAAGATTGTAATTAGTAATTGGGTAGTTCGTAAGAAAGACTGAGGTAGAGCTGTGTATGATGTCATTCTAAAAAGTAATAAGTCTAAGACAGGGCTTCTTAAGCTTTTTCTACTCATAATCCTTTTAGCACTTCTTAAACTGTGGGTTGCAGCCTCATATGGAGTCATGATCTATAGTACAAGAAGCACTGCTAGGAAAAGGCAAAAAAGGAGCAATTATTTTATACAAATGAGGTGCAAGAGGAAGAACTGACATAGAGGAATTAGATGAGGGAGGAGGGCTGGTAGTTCTGGAACCCTGCTTTCATTGGGAATGGGTTAAAGAGGGAGCAATACATATATATCTAGAAGGGTATAAAAGTCTTCTAAATTCAGAAAGAAATAAAAGGCTAAGAGGATGGGGAGGATTTTTACAGGGAAGCAGGTGAGGGAATAGGTTAAGGGAGGTGTAGAAAGGTATCTAGATTAATAGGGGGAGGGCATAAGGGAGGGATCTTTGGGGGGATAGGTTAAGTAATAGGAGGGCAAGGTAGTGAGTAAAGTAGAGTCAGGAGGGGTAGGATTAAGAGATACTCACAAGGATCAGGAGTAGAATTTATTAGGAAAAAAAAGCAGGGGTAGTAATCATCATCTCAACAAAGTTAAAACTAAAATAGATTTAATCAAGAAAAATAGGGAAACTATGTCAGCCATATTAATATTGTTTTAGACTATTTAAAATAACTAGACAGTATAAGGTTGGAACATTGCTTTTGTATAGGAAATGATGAGTTGGTGGACTTAGAAAATGGTGGAAAGAATTGGATTTATGAAGAAAGAGGTTATCCACCCACCCTCAGAGAAACAGAGGGCAAACAAGTGTAGTATAGTCTTACATAGATGCATATGAATGTATATGTCTATATATAAGTATAATTATAGATATCTAAGTATGTGTATGTGTAACTATATGTGTATATGTATGTATCTGGGCTTGATTGTAGCCTTGGGGGAGAGAGAGGGGTGTGTGTGTGTGTGTGTGTGTGTGTGTGTGTGTGTGTGTGTGTGTGTGTGTGAACAAATTAAAAAGTGAACAGCAAAGAACAAAAGAAAACTTAGAAGAAGCAAAGAAAAGATGGACAGCTTTGAACACAAAGTATAGTATCATGTAGTTTTCCTGAAATGGAATTTATTGCTGTGTATTTTGAATCCTCATTTATGTTCTGTCGTGCACATGGCAATGCTTTTTTTCTTTTCTTATTTGGTATTTAAGTTTTAAAAATAAAAAATGAAAAAGAAAAGTTAATTACCTCTCCCAAAATGCAGGCATATGGGGGTAAGTCATTAACATTAGTAAGTGGCCAGCTTTTTGGTGAATTAGCCTCTCTCTCTATTTGGTTTGGCCAGTCTTTGGAAAACAAGACATGCTCTGGTACTGGGGCCATACTCAGAAGTCTTTGTAGCATGGTAGATTCTGCCAGAACTTGTGCTTCACTTGCATGAGCCTTTAAGAACCCAGAGAAACTACCAGGCCACAGTAAGGGATTAGAGTAGGACTTTGAGGAGTTTTATTATATCTGTATATAATGGTGATATATAAAATGTATCATTCACTGCTTTTTTTCATACATGAATTTCTTTTTCTCTCTGTTGTTTTGGAATTTCTTTATGTTCTTTGAATAATTAAAAAAACAGATTTTATAGCTGGAAGAGACTTTAAAGGTCATATGATCCAACATTTTTTCCCCTTATTTTATAAATGAAGAAACTAAAAGCTAGAGAAGGTCAGTGGCTTGCCCAATATCACATAGGGCCAGGATTCATAACCCAGTTCTCTGACTTTCAGTCCAGGTTTCTATCCATTATATCAGGCTTAGACTTTATATATTATGGTATATGAGTGTTCAGTAATACTTGTTGGTTTATTTATTGGAATATATCAAACCACTCAGTAATTGCCAGATCAATTATATAACTTAGAATTTTGAAAACATGTTTTAGACATTAACTTGGTAGTATTCCCTGTTTAGGTACAAGTTGGAAGAGATGAGGCCCTTTCATCTGATATTATGAGTCTTGTGATTCTTTGAGAAGATGTTTAAAAAACTTATTACATATTAGTGTTTATCTCTATGCATAATATATATACACACATATGTATATTTACATATGTGTGTATATATATACAATATAGTCAGCCAGCAAATGTTTATTGAGTTCCTGCTTTTTGCAGAGCACTGTAGTTAGTTCCATGGGAAGATATAAGAAAAATAGAACACAGTTGCTATCTTTGAGGAGGCTACCATCAAACACAAACATATTAAACAGATTAAGAACAGAATGGATATAGGAAGCAGTTGTTGATATGGAACTAGAGCTGAAGGGGAGGAGGAGTGGAAGAGAGATAGAGGAGGAAAGGGGCACAGAGGGATTCATGTAGTTTTGGGAGTCATCTGTTTAGAGATGTATTTGAACCCATGGAAATTGATGAGGTCAGTGAAAGAGTGGGTGTAGAGAGACCGTAAAAGGCCAAGCACAGAGGCTTGGTATGCACCTATGCATAGGAGGAGGCACATGGATGATGTTCTAGAAGAAGAGATTGAAGAATAGTTAGACAAACGGAAGGATACCCAGAGAACATTGTCATGGTGGTGAAGGAGGAGAGTGTGTCAGAAGTTGCAAAGAGTTCAAGAAGAATGGAGATTGAGAAATGGTCATTGGCTTTAGTAATTGAGATCATATATAAGGAGAGTTCCAGTTCAGCCAAGTGATTGATTCAGATTGTTGATTCAGTGTTTGATTCAAGTGGTAGATTGTAAAGGGGTGAGAATTAATTGGTGAAGAAGTGATTGCAGTGAATGTTGCTTACTCTAGGAGTTAACTGAAATGGTGGGAGCATGATAGGATTGTAGCTAGAGGAAGACAAAGTCAAATGAAGTATGATAGAGATCCGGGCAAGTTTGTAGGTAATAAGGATGAAGGAGATTGTATATAAGAAGACATGGAAAACGGGAGAGAGGGGGTGATCAAATGGGCAGGTTCCTACAATGGACAGGAAAGAATGGGATAAAAAACTCAAGTAGAAAATGTGACCTACAACACTGGAGTAAAGGAGAGAATGGAATGGGCAGTGTTGATGAGGGCATATGATGTATAGAACCATGGAGGAGAATTCATAGCGGATGGCTTCTATTTTGTTGTAGAAACCCTCTGCTAAGTGTAATGGGGAACAGTGGAAAAGGTTTGGAATAGCTGCTTTGGTCATGTAGAAGGGTTTTAGAATTGGAATGGGGGAGTGAGTGATATACAGATAACTCTCATAGGAGGCAGGAAGTTCTCTGCTAAGATAAGAGGGTGTGCTTTTGGGGAATTTAAGAAAAAGAGGTGAGAACGTACCTAATAGCTACTTCGGGGAGTATAATAACTTGGTTGGAGGATTAAAAGTGTAACGGAGGCTCTGGGACTACTCTCCCAAACCCCATTCTTACTGGCAGGTTAGGATCCCAAATCTCAGCTGCTATGTTTTAGGAGACCTTGAAAAATTTGGTTGGATTTTTAATGTTGTAGCTTAAGAACTCCCATCAGTATGCTTCTCCTTTTGTTGGACACTACTCCACTTTGCCCTTCCCTTCACTGATTTGTAAAGCAGACAACTCCACCTTCCCCTCCCTTAATTGATCTGTAAACAAGCATGGCCCCACCCCTTCCTTTCCCTTGATTGATCTGTGGGCAGGAGTTCTAGCCTAGGGTTTTGTACTGGCGGGAAATTCAAATGTACACTGACCAGTCACTATAGTTTCAGCTTACATCACTGTAATTTCAGCTTACATAACCTGGCTACAGAACCTCTATAAAACCAGCACAATGTCTGTGCCAAAGCACTGTCTGATTTTGGTGACCATGCACCCCGACAGTCCTGCGGTAATAAAATCCACTTTTTAAATTTAATCTCGGGGATCTTCTGTCTCACTTTATTGGGGTACAACACTTTGAGTATCGGTTAATATCAGTTAGCCTGTTAGCTTTTAGGGGGGATATTAGTTAGCTTTTAGTTAGCTTTTAGAAAGGGGCATTTACAAAGGTGGGACAGCTAGGTGGTGAAGTAGATAGAGTGCCAGACCTGAAGTCAGGAAGACTCATCTTCCTGAGTTCAAATGTGGCCTCAGAAACACAAAAGAAGCATCATGTGCTCATGGGCATATGGAAGGAGACTGGGTAAAGAAGTGGGGCCAGCAGCTTCCTCCATCCTGCTGAGAAAGCAGACAAGTAGTCCTCCTACTTCAAAGCCATTCATTGTTGACCAACTATAATTGTTAGCCCTGTCTTGCTTAAGCATTGAGCTGAAATCTTCCTGTAATCTTTCTTTGGTTCTAGGTCTGCCTTCTGTAGTAATATAATATAGAACAAGTCCACTCAAACCTCTATATGAAATTGTTTTAAATATTTGAAAAATATTTGCTGTTTGGGCATTTCATTGACTTACTGGCTTTCTAATTAATGATTACCCTTCCTCAAAATTCCTTCTACTTCAGATCTACCTGTATTTTGAATTTGAAGCTGGGTGGTCATTTCCTTACTCTGTCCTCCTTTTGACTTTCATTGCCTGGCTACCACTGCCACTTATCCCTTTCCTAGTTCTGGTGCCTGGCCTAAACTACCCTTATGTTTCTTCAGACTGGTCTTTCTTCCCAGCCTTACTCTTTAATTTGGCCAGCCTGAGGCTTCCTGAACCCTCTTGTTTTATACCTTTCCCTTCAGGCTATAAGTTCCAGTCTCTCATGAATTAGGTTTTGTCCAACCAGCATATCTACCTTAAATTCTCATAGGGCTCATCATGGAGTGTGTATTAGGAAGGACAGCACTGGTCAGAAGAAAGTATAAAAAAGCAGACACCTTTCTTTACCAGCAAAAACAATCTAACAAAACAACCTTATGTCATCTGCACTAGTGACTCTCTCCTGCTTGAGCCAAGATGGAATACTACTACCTTCTCTCCTAAAAACAAAGTCCTTCCCAAAGAGCATGACAAAACAAAATAAAAACACTTAAAAACACCTGTTCCTTAAAGCATTTGGGGATTATTAAAACCTTCTCTTTAGTAGCAGATATGCCACATCTTGACATAGCATTAATGAGACACGAAAGCCTCCCTAAGGTAATTGATCTTTGCAACCAGGGTCACAGGAGCTCAGCCATAAGGGACTTCAGAATCTTGTTGAAATTGTAGATACAATTATTCCAAAATGTAATTTATATTTTAAGTGAAATTTATAGCTAGTTGGTTAGTATGATTTTTAAAAACTAAATACATTTCTTATTATAAAAAATTAGATCTAATAACTTGACGATATTTTCATGTATTTTAAAATTGCACAGTGTAATGCTGTCCCTTTTGGGGAGTGGAGAGTGGGGAGAAAGGTGTCTTATTTTAGAGAAAGTGAGAGAAGTGGTGATGGTGGTCTGGATTTGCATTATGTTTCTACTACTTGCTGCCTGTCAAACCATAGGCAAATCAGTCTGCTGTTCTGGGCCTCAGTTTCTTCAGCTGTAAAAAGTAGGGATGTATACTAAATGAACTCTGCATTTCTGTGATCTAGAAGAAACATATGAGAAACTGGGACTCTTAGCAGAGTTTCTTAAAGTCTATAAACTTAAAATTTTTGATAACTATATTTCAGTAAAATTGGTTTTCTTTGTGATCTTTTGCATTTTTATGAATTTAAAAATATTGTGAGAAAGGTTTATCATACTGCCAGGGGGGCCTATGACACAAAAAATGCTATCATGACCCTTCTGTCTTTCATTAATGTTAGGGTATACTAGTATTCACAACAAATTCCCATCAGAATATATTTTTGCCTTTTCTTGACCCTTGGCAGGTAGGTGGCTCAGTGAATACAGCCTGGGCCTGGAGTCAGCAAGACCTGAGTTCAAATTTGGATTCAATTTACTTACTGGTAATGTGAGTTTGGGCAAATCACTTGACCTATTTGCCATAGTTTCTTTATCTGCAAAATGACAATAACACCTTGTTGTGAAGATCAAATGAGATAATAATTGAACAGTGCCTGGTACATAGTAAGTGTTATATAAGTGTTAGCTTTTATTAGCTATTATTGTTCAGTATGTGTGTGTGAAAAGTGTCCTTGTGCTTGGGAGCGGGTGAGAGATTGTGTTTGTGTTTGAGAGAGAATGTGTAACTAGTGTAAATTGAGTGAAAGGGAAGGAAAAAGGGAACATGAGGGATAAAATATAAAGGCAGGAAGAGAAAAAAGTTCACATTTGTATCCATAGAAATTAAGGGCAGATAAAATTTGTTATTAAAATACCAGAACATATATTAGCTTGAGTAAATGAAATAATCACAGACCTTACTGTTACTTCCATAGACAAAGGAAGCTAAATTAAATAAGGCTAAATCCAATTATCTTTATAGAGCACATTTATCTATAAAAATTTAGAATTTTATAACTATTGCACTATTAACTGCATGTTATTGATATTGTACAAAGATATAATTATTTTAAAATAAGGTTTATATTACAAATGAAATCCATAACTATGTTAGTATTATTTTTAAAAAGTAAATACATTTCTTATTATAAAAATTAGATCTAAAACTTGGCAGTCTTCAATTATTTTAAAATTGTAATTATTTTTAAAAATCTAGTTTGTAGCGGAGTGTAATATTGTCTCTCTCTCTTTTTTTCCCCTTGCAGTAAACTCCTGAATTGGCTACCAAAGTCAGATGCAACTAAGTGATGGAGCATCTATTCCAGAATGTTCCCTCAGCTAAAAATTAAATAAAATAATTCCACATAACAGACGGGGTAGAAAATTACTGTTTTTGCAAAAGTAAACTACAAAATTACTATACTTGTAAAACTCTTCTGGAAAAACATTTCATGTTACTAAGTTACCAAAGGAATAACCTTTTTTTGACCTATTGCAACTGTGTGAAGAGAATAATCGCTATATTAAAATAGGACATATATGTTAGATTATTTTTCTAGCAAATTGTTATTTCATAGAAATCATGATATGATCATCAGAGAGAAAAAAACCCCAACGGCTGAAGTCAGTGTATGTCAAGATGACCTCTGAAGAAATGGTCGCTTCTGTTCTTGTTCCTGTGACACAGAAGAAAGTGATAGCTGCTCACTCAGCTACAGATGAAAGTAGTGAAAATTCCTCGGACATTAATGTTATAAAGAGACATGCTAATAAACCAAACAAAGAAATTCCTCCTACTCTCTCATGCTTAAACATATTTAGAGATGAACAAATTGAAAGTTCATTGCCCAAGATTTTCTCAGTATCAAGTAAAGATGTGATGAATGATGCAAATAGCCATGAAAACTTTGGGGGACGAAGTGTGCCAGATTCAATGGAATATATTAACATTAACTGTAACAACATACCTAATAATTGCCAGAGTTCACATGGTCAGTTGTCTAAATCATGTGAATCTGTATCAGAAGAAAACCTGTGTTTGGATACTGGAATTTCATCTTTACTGGAAAGAAACGTGTTTTCTGGAATTAAACTGGAAGCAGATGAACCTTCAGGAGAAACAAGAAGTCAGTCAGCAATTATTCAGACTAGCAGAGATCACACTGATAATATGGCAATATTTCATTTTCATTATGCAGTTGAGAGCAATGTATCAAAGACTTTTTGTACCATATCTGATGGCTTAATTTTAGACGATTGTGGCAGCTGTGTACAACTACCAGCTATCAGAAATGATCAAAAGGGCAATTACTCAGCATATACTTGTAGTTTAATGGAACTGGCAAATGACTGTGACAGTAAGAATGGACTGAAGAGATGTGATAACTATGATACCTTAAGTGATAAATATTTATGCTTAGAAAGATCTTGCCAGAAGGTTAAAATGGTATGTTCAAATAAAAGCTTCTGTGGTGATAATTTTCCTGGAAGAATGCCCACCAAAGCTTTTTTGAGTCATTTGGAAAATTGTACTGATGATTTTGAAGAAGTCACGGAGGATTTTTTTAAAAACAAAAAGGAGCGGTCCACTTTGTTAATTAGAAGATTTTGCAAAAATGATAAGGAAGTTAAGAAATCTGTTTATACTGGAACCAGAGCAATTATGAGAACCCTGCCTTCTGGGCATATAGGACCTGGAGCTTGGAGTTATATTGAACAGAAAAGAAATCATGACTTTAAGAACTTCGGCAGTTCAGCAGAACATATAGTAGCAGTACAGATTAGGCAAGATGTGAATCTCTGTCTTAGAAAATCCCATTGGCATCTGGTAAGACTTCAAGTTTTCTTTTGAAAATTTTGTTTAATTTTATTCTTTTTCCTGTCTTGATCTCCTTTCACTTAATTGCCAAAAAGCTTCAAACTTATGTAAGTCATAACTTGTTGATGGACTAATAAAATGCAATCCTCAGTTAATTTAACATAATGCTAACTGACTGCCTAAAATATTGAAGAGTGTAATAACTTAAGTGACCCCTAGAGGGCTTCTGAAAGATGAAGGAGTTCTTTTACAATTGACAGTTTGAGTTAGATCAGCATTGCAAGAAAATTTATAAATATATGTGTATGTACATATATGTATTTTGTTTTAGGGGTTGGAGGAGTATTTTTGTGGATGATAGAAGAGTCAGAAAGACTAGCTATCCAAGTGTAGGGGTGGAATGGAGGACGTTGGTGAGGGTAAAGATTGTTACTTTATG